>JAZKJV010005561.1:0-600000 GCA_037367405.1 Ottelia alismoides | reverse complement strand
GCAAGTGTTCTCTAGATCCCTATTTCCTTTGTGACAGAGAGGTTGTGGGCAAGAGCCACCTTCCATTGGTGTGATCCCGTGTTCAAGCTCCATTGTACCATGGAGTTCGTCTCCATCAAACCTCTTCACCGCCGGAATCGTGGCCAAGACCGATCGTGCTTATCGGAGCATTGATCATCCCAGGCGATTTCATCCACTTGATGCATTTTTCTTGTTCTAGTGTAGAGGTAATTTAGTTTTAATTAGTTCTTTCTTTTCATATTTTTAGTGTAAGACTCACCATTTTCTCCATCCTCATTCGTCGCAGCTAACCACCTCACCGCCGCCTTCATCCACTTCTTTGTACTCCCTTCACACAACCTCAACCAACTCCGGCCACGCATGGTGGCTGGAGACCATCTCTTTCTACCATTTTCGTAGGAGAACCCATACATCCCATATATTTTTGTGTGTGTAACGCAAGCCGAGCCCACACTCGAGCTATCATTTCTACTCGCATGTATCCGTATGAATGTCCTACAGCCGCACCACCATCTCTCGTACAGAGCTCCATGCCACGGCACTTCGTCGGCCCTCAGATTGGCTTTTTTGTTGCTGTTTTTTGAAGGAAGAAGAAGAAGAGAGGGGGTGGATAGCAACCACCGTTGGATCCGCCCCTCTCCTTCTAATCTCGTCCATCCATCCAAGGGGTAGAAATCTTGTACACACACCCCTTTACTTCTGGCATTTTATATTTTTAAGTAATAAAAATAAAAAAATTAAAAACCCACAAAAAATAGCACTTGTATAGACAAATACATCACATTTGCATTTGAGCTTGATTACCCCGATCTACCTGTTTGCTTCCTGTGTTCGATACTCTACATTAATTGCCCTATATACATAATTTGTAGAGTTGTAATAAATTTTAACTCAACACTTTGATTTCCATTTCTTGATATTATTTGTGGGTTAATTGTTGATTAAATCCGGATTTCTGAGCGGTCAACGCATCGACTGTGTTCCCGCCTTGTGTGGAATACACAACCGCCTGATTTCAGGGTTTATCAAATGGCATCGTTGTTGGGAAAAAATCCTCAGATAGAGGGCTAAGAATGGATCCCTGCTGCTGAGAAGAAATAAAATCCATACAAGTATCACCATGCATCACATATGAACTCGAAGATGAAGAACCCTTTCCTTTATTAATTTTTTGGTACTTTCTGTAGAATCCTGAGATATAAAAACTGGAGTAAAAACAACTGGAATAGAAGGGATGGCCTCAGTACCACCTATGACATCACGAACCACGACTTCAACGCCGTACTCTAGCTCAGCATCTAGATCTCTGGTGGCATCAGTACCACCCTCTGCATCTGGGGGTACGACAACCTCAGTACTGTCGGCTGGATCAACATCCTTACTGGCGTTAACACCACCACCATCATCATCATGAGCGGCATTAGCACCGTTATCCTCCTCGTCTAGCGATCTTGCATCCTCGTGGTGTTATCACTCAAACGAGGCACCGCCTGCTGGCATCCTACCGCTCCTAAGTGTAACAAAGTCAGCATCAAATGTATATGAAGCAATGCTATCCAATAAATCACTTGGAGTGATAACCTCTGTGAACTGTACCTACTCAGATTTTCATTTTAGATTGTTCGGGTTTGGCTCGATCTGAGAAGGTATGGCGGCCTTACCTTTGATAATCTCCCTCATCTCCTGGCGAAACTCGTCCATCTCCCGCCTGAATGTGGCTTGCTGATCGGAAAGAAGGCAGGCTAGATCATCGAGTGTTGGGTTCTCATAGGATAGACCATGGGAACCGGACGGGTTGCCTCTCTGAAAGTGAGGCTGCTGCTGTGAAGGATGAGGGGGAAGCTGAGAGTACTGTTGAGGCTACTGCTAGTGCTGCCTCCACGGTTGTCCTTGCCGGTAGGGATGAGGACCCAGCTGGTAATGCTGTTGCAATGGCTGGTGTGGGAACTGGGGCTGCTGCTGAGGCTGGTTGTACTGTCCACCCTTAACTGGAGGTTGCTGTTGGGATGAGGCACCTCCAGTTGACCACCTGAATCCGAGATGATCTCGGCGGATCTCGGGCTGCTGTCAGTCGTACCAATCCCGTTGACTTCCATCAATGGCTCCTACTCGAATGGGGGTGGAGGAAGAACTGCAAGGGGCTGATCCTGCTGGTAAACCACCAATTGAGTGTCCTGAGATGGTGTTGGCTGAAGGTACTGGTGCGGTGGCTACTGGAACGGCTCCGCCTGGACATGGTGAACCTGTCTGTATTAGGCAGAATGTTGGGTCGAGCAGCTCCTGCTAGGGTTAGCCCTTGACCTAAGATGGGGCTAAGAAGCCATCTATGCCTCCTACAAACACATGATATGGGTCTTCAGGTCACTCAATCTTTATGCCAACTGATCGATCTGCGTCATGCCCTGGCACTGCTTCTTCTCGATAATCTCGATGCGATCTAGCTTCTCGCTAATGATGCCCATATCAGCGGCCGACGACTCGTCCTGTGCTGTGGTTGTTGAAGAGGCGTAAGGACCTGCATCGACTCATGATATTCTCTGATAGGACACGATATGGGTGAGGGCTTCCCCTGAGTGTAGAGACGGGTCTGGGACATGATGGTGTAGTTCTTGGCCATCTCCTCATATATGGCCCAGACCTGGTCTTCTTCGTTGGTGAAGTAGGAGTCTCCACAAGAAGCGTTCACAAGCCCCTGCAGCTCCGGTGTCAGCCCACAAAAGAAACTCTGCACTAAGTTGGGCTTGGAGATGTCATGGTGTGGACATTAGTCAATGCGTTCTCGGAAGCGATCCCATGCCTCATGGAATTGCTCGTTAGGAAGCATAGAGAACTTGTTGATCAAAGCTCGAGCTGCATTCGTCCGACCGAGTGGATCGTACTTGTTCAAGTTCTCGGACCGGAGCTGTTCCCAATAACTGGCGTATCTTCCTAAATGCTTCAGCCAGCAGGCTGCTCTATTGAATAGGGAGAACAAAAAAGCCATCATCTTGATGGTGTCCTCGTCCACTCTGTCCTAGATCGTGCTGTAGATCATCTCGAATTCCTGGAGATGTAGATGCTGCTCCTTGGTGGCAAGCCCATGGAATTTGGGAAACAACTGAATCGTCAGAGGAGGGAGCTTGAAATCTCCCAAAATCGTCGGAAGCTGAATCCAACGGTGTGTAAGAGTCGCACCAGGGTTGTACAACTCTCTCATCAGCCTGGCTGGTCGGACTGGCTCCTGTGTCTCCTCTGGATGTCCTCCATCTCCTCCTCGCCGCTCTGGTATCTCTCCACCATCCGATCAGTTTGCTCTCTGCGGTCAGCTCACATCTGGGCCATCTCTCTACGCATATCAGCCATGAAAGCCCCTTGTTCTCTGATCTGTCTCTGCATCGTCTCCAAGGAAGCTAACATGGTATTGTTGATGGCGCCCTGATCTAATACGCATGTGGTTGTCTGGGGCTGCCCATCTGTGCGCTCCTCGCTGCTGGACAACTCTTGGGTCTCTACATTGGCAAAAGACCCGAACTTCGGTGCCGTCAAATGAACAAATATCTCCTCCGATCTCTGCTTGGGCACCTCGGGATTGGAAAAGGGTAATCAAGAGGGAACAAGGCAGAATCGAACTCGGGTTCGGAGAGTTGGTCTGGGCCCTCACGAACCAACCTAGATGAATGGGGCGCAATGCTCGAAAGCGGTGCAGCCAAGGGCTGCCTAAGGGACCTCCGGCCCATCATCATGATCTGGAGAAAAGGTAGATGGGATCTGGAAACAAACAAGATCAGTAAACAAACCTCCAATTCACCTACTCAACACTGAGAGCTGATGAGCATAAAGGTTCAGTCTTTTATCTTGTCAATTTTATTTAGGTGAAAATTCAGTCTAGCAGGGCGATTAAGCGAGCTGGTAGGAACTCGATGCTCTCAGGAGACCGGCCCAATCCTAAAGCTAGATCTCTCCTAGCCAGTACAAGTTGCAGATCGTTTACCGGCTACCCGATCAACTCGCTTTGTTAAGGATATCACGACCCGCTTTACCAGAGACCGCAATGATTCTCACCAGAGAACGACTAACCTCGAGACCAGTAGTCTGTTGAAAGTTCACGTATGGCTCTAGCCTATTGTGCATGTCACTCTCTCGCGCAAGCAAACCAGACAATGATGGGATTGCTCTCCCAAGACAGATTTTTAAGTCGAGTGTCTTTTAGGGTAAAGTTTGTTTAGCAATCCCAATTTTATGATTATCACTTTTTAAGTATTTTTCAATAAATAAACAAATGCCTAATGAATTTTTTGATCTCCTGATTATTTAAGGTCCAAAAACGGGGGGAGAAGTCAAAAAGCCAATGCGTGATCAAACACGATGATGCATGCAAAGTAAGAGATGCGTACCTATCGCCAGCACTCTACATGTAGGGTAATCCACAAATTAAAAGGCAGAAATAAAACTATCCTATATGATGCAAGAAGAAAGCAGCATTAGATGTACAATTTCTACACGTGAAGAACTGTAGCTAACTCGTCAGAGAGAGGTTGGAGTCCAATCTCTGATGTTGATCGGTGTCCGCCACAATGGATCCTGCACGCGCTGTATACGGTCTCTAGCGGCACATGACCTCTCCAGCAACCAAGTTAACTTTTTTATTAATTATTTTCATTAAGGTCCAATTACGAACTATAGGCGCAGACAAATAATTAGGGACTGGGCCTTAACCAATTACGTCACAGTCAGAGAAATCCCTAAATCTAAGGGCCAAATTCTTCAAGAATCGAAATGAAAATAAAATGCGAAAAATCAAAACCGACGAAAACTGCGGTGAGGTCCTCTGAGCACACCGGTGCTCGACGAAACAAACCCCGATATGCCAAGTGTCTAAAAATGTCCAAAGTCCCTGTATTATTTCAATAATAATAAAATGTGCTACAAGCTACTCTAAGCTACTCTATAAACTATAACCACTCCTGCTTCCCTTCTAGTACGGGTCTCCTCCAAATCAACCTCGAGCGGTTCCCTCGCACAAAAAGTGAAACAAAACGGGTCAGAAAACAATTATATCAAATAGAGCCGAAAACAAATAAAAAAAGAAAAGAAAAAATAGAACAAACAAGGATGAAAAACGACTACTAAGCCGTGCTCCCCAGCAACAACACCATTCTGGTGAGCGGTCATGCGATCAAGGCTAAGTAATATCAAAGGTTATTGCGACCTCAACCATACGAGCTTGGCTCGACAAGTAAAATAAGACCACAAATAAAACAATTAAGCACGGAGATCGAATGTAGCGGCCTCCGCTATTTATTTAACCTGGTATAGCGATCAGGGTCGAACACAAGGAGCATGAGCTAAGCCTACGAACTAGTCGATATATCAGAAAAGAAAAGGCAAATTTTTATGGTTTTTAATTTGCAAAATTTTTTGTTATATATATATATATTCTTTTATTCTCTAATCAAGAAATCAAATAAAGGGATAAAGAAAACTAAACTTCAATAAATTTTATTATGATTAAAATGCTCAAAATTTGAAATAAAAATATTTTCATATTTTCAAAATATGCAAGTGTTTTTTGGCAATTTTCTAAGGTTTTTTTGATTTTTATATAATTTTATAAAATCTAAATAAACACAAAACATGGGAACACTATTCAATCATGACCTAAAGGCAAAACTAAAATGCTGAAATTGCTTGAAAGGCCAAGTTCTTATGAAAAAGCAGATAAGAAGACCTAATTAACGAATTTGGAATTGCATTTTTTTGAATTTTCTAGAATTTTTAAGAACTTTTATATGATTTTGGGTCTTTTGTGATTTTAGGGGTTTTATAAAGGATAATGGAACAAAAATGGTAATGAAATTAAAAGAAACCAAAATAAACAAACATGAATTTTTATAGAAATTTTAAGGTCTTTTTATGTTTTTTTGGAATTTTATATAACAGGCAGACACTTTTTTAGGGGTTTTTGATTTTTAGAAAATATCAAATAAATCAAATTGTGTCACAAAAATTACAAAAAATATTACATAGTAGCAAGAGCTACTAGTAATTTTTAGGGAATTTTTGGAGTAAATTTGATAATTATTTGATTTAAAACAAATCACACAGGTTGTAGGGACCTATTTGCAAATATTCTAAGCTACCAGGCTAAATAATAACACATATATAATGTCCTGGGGCATCAACGCAAAAAGCCTATTAAATAACGCACATGCCAAATAAGTCGTTCACAGGAGTATACGTGCAAATCCAGGAAACATTTCATTCAAATATTAACCATCAAAAAATACATGATGGAATATGCAAAAACACCACAGGACACATGATCGTGCACGTGCTTTCAGACTGTGAGGACTAAAGTACAAATACCAGAAACCTTAGGTACTAATATGTAAACAGTTCAAACTACAACTTTATTTAACAAACTAGAAAATAAAACATAAAAAGTGAAGGGTCAATAATGCAATATACCCTTGCAGGCGTATGCGGTGTGCGAGAGGGACACATGGAGGCCGCTGGCTCCTTGTGGACGTTTGGTTCAGATGTGGCAGGTGTCAGATCTGACTCCTCAGGAGTTGTCGAGAACATGGGGCGCAGATACGTCAGAGGTCAGATCTAACGGCCTGGAAGGCTGCTGCGGTCGGTGGTGTGGATCTGATCTGGAAGAATGGGGCCAATCCGACGGTGCTGAAGACACCTGGAAGAACATGAGCGGGATGAACTTCACCAAAGCCAAGGAGGTTGTCGTTAGCACCGATGATCGATCGGGAAGCTTAAGAATGATCGTGGAGGTCCTCCACATCAAGTGAACGGGTCCGATGGAGGAGCTAACGGTCGGATGCGAGTGATGGTGAAGGTGGCCCGGAGCTACTCCGGCGAACCCTCTCATGGATGAAACAGGGGCTCCCAGCACGCGCTAAAACCTGCAAAGGAAGGCTTGACTCAGAACGGAGCTCCAGTCGAGGGTTATTCGGACTGGAATGCAAAGAAGCGACGTGGGGTGAAGCTTGATCTCCGACGAAGCTGGTAGAGGAGATCAAATCCTTAATCTCGACCTAATGGACGAGCCCAAGGGGGATCAGGTTGTGGTGCGAGGTGGAGCGTGCATCGGGGGTTTGATCGGAGCGGATGGATGTGGAAAACGGGGCTCCGACCAGCTGTTCGGAGCAAATGAACACGTGACGGTGGAAGATGGAATTATTGAAGCAAATTCGAAAATGCAAAGGAAATAGCGAGTACCTGAGGTCCTCGGCAAGCTCTAGAGCTTCATGCAAAGGTGGTCAACGAGGTAATGGCCTCGGCCAGGCTGTGGAAGTCCGGGAGGCTGATCGCGGTAGTGCACGTCGGCCACGAGGCTGAGCAGCGTAGATACTCCTCCAAGCTTCGATCCAAAGGGTTCCTCGGGAAGCTGTCACTCAACCGGAGGTGACTAGGGAGGAAGGGAGGTGCCAGGTATGAGCTACCACTCCTAAGAGGCAAAGTAGAGATTTTATAGGGTCCCCAGGAGGCTGGAGGAATCGGGTGATGAATCCACGATTCATCGCCTTTATTCTTTTATTTTAGCATCATTTCGGCAGTTAAACCTGTAAATACCCACTAATTCCATGAATTTACCATTTTGCACACATTTGTTAGATGTGCATTTTAACACTTTTTGTACTTAAATAAAAGAATAAAGAAGAAAAGAAAAAGAAACGAGAAAAATAAAGGATGTGTTTATGAAGTAAATACATACTAACCCGAACCCTGAGAGAAGGTCAAGACTTGACCTGATTGACCATGAATAAAGTAGGGGGAGATAGGGTCTTTAATTCAAAAATCCAAAAATATTTTGTAAATTTTTCCTTATATATTTGTACAAAACTTACACTATTTTATTTGTACATAAATTGACATTCAAATTAAATATTTTTGTAAATAAAAGTTGCAAATAAAAATATGTTGTAAATAATAAAAATAATTGCACAGCAAAAAATGTACATATTACAAATGATAAAAACAAATGATAAAACAATTTACCTGCAAAACAAATAAAAATATGTTGTAAATTGACATATTTTTATTTTGTTTGGTGTACCTGCAAAACAAATGATAAAAAAAACTATCTTTGTACAAGTTTTTTTATTTATCTCCTGCAAAATAATTTGTTAGAATCAAAAGAAAGTTTTTTTTTATTTTTTTTATTTTCCTACAAAACAGAGGTTAGAGAAACGAAAAGCAATTTTTTTTATTCCTCCTGCAAAAATAGTTGTGAGATAAACAGGAAGAATAATTTTATTATTTTTATTTATATACAAAAATGAAAACGGTGAATGGGAGGATCTTGCGCGAAATGAAAGATAGATCCTAGACTCCGACCACCGTGCGTGGTCGGAGGTGTGTGGTTGCGTGAGGTAGAAAAAGAACTGCGGGGATCACGAGATGCGATGGTAAATCGGTGTCGGAGGCGGAAAATATGTGGTGGAAATTTTAATCTAAAAACTACTCTCTACTCCTACGCAAAAACTAAATCTATGATTACCTAGAGAAAAAGACAAGTAAAAGTGGATCTCACCTCGGGGATCGGACAAGCCATGATGGCCTCGACGAAGCTCAAGCCGCTGTCACTGACTGGATCGGAGGCTAGGACCCTCTTCAACAAGAAACCTCTCGGAAACTGGGCTCCTCTCCGCCAAAGATCGATCAAATGTGAATGAGGGAGGAGGAGCCCATTAAAAAGAGGCAAAAAATCAAAAAAGGAAAATATTTACAAAAAAGGAATGTGTTTATTGGATGGATTAATAAAATAAATAAATTAATAAATTAATTAATTAAATAATTACGAAATTCGAAATTAATAAATTAAATAAATTAATAAATTAATGGGAAATTAATTGGCCACCTTAATGGTGGCCATTAAAGGTACGAAATCAAATCATGTATATATGGTAGCTTATTAAGTCACATAAATCAAATAAAATCAAATGATTAAATACAAAATTCGGAATTAATTTAAATTAATTAATGTTAGGTAATTAAATTTTTTTGGTGGATTTTATAAATGGAAGTGAGTGGCATACATATATTATATACATAAGATATAATGTACATAGGTGCAAATAAGGAAATAATTTTTATACAAGATTTTTTTTATTTTATTTTTTTTTAATTTTTATTTTTATTGAAAACAATATTTATAATATATACATTAAGTAAAAAATAAATATTAATAATTATATACACAAATACATGGGTAAACTGCACAATACACCCCAAACAACCGACTTTTTAACCGTAACTCCAAAAAATACGAAACCACAACCATTTGAAAGATAATTTAATTTATAGTATTATGGAAGTGAGTTTGGTTCGATTTGAGCTCGTATGGAGCCGGAATTGATGTTTCAATTATCGCCTTACGGCTTTTTCTGGGTGTAATTATTTACAATATATACATTTTTTATTTTATAAATATTTTTATTATTTACAACACAGTTTTATTTACAACTTTTATTTACAAAAGTAAGTGGTTTGAGGTCAAATTATATACAAATAAAATAATGTACGTTTTATACAAATATACATGACAAATATGTACAAGTTATTTTTGGATTTTCTGACAGACAACCTTATCTCCCCCTACTTTATTCCTGGTCGATGAGGTCAAGTCTTGACCTTCTCTCGGGGTTTGGGTCAGTCTGTATTTATTTCATAAATACCTCCTTTTCTTTTTCTTTTCTTCTTTATTCTTTTATTTATATACAAAAAGTGTTAAAAATGCATAATTAACAAATGCATGCGAAATGGTAATTTTATGAAATTAGCGGTTATTTACAGGTATTTGACTAAGGAAAAGAAGCTAAAATAAAAGGATAAAGGCGATGAATCGTGGATTCATCAATGACACTCAGAAAAAACCGCAAAGCAATAATTGAAATACCAATTCCGGCTCCATACGGACTCAAATGGAATCAAACTTACTTCTATTATACTCTAAATCAAATTATCTTTCAAATGGCTGTGATTTCATAAATTTTGGAGTTATGTTTAAAACGTCGATTTTCTGGGGTGTTTTGTGCAGTTTTACCACTTACATATTTGTATATTATTCATATTTATTTTTTATACATACTATACATAAATGTAAATATTATTTTCATTAAAAATAAAATAAAATAATATAAATAATAAAATTAGAAAAATCATTTAAAAATAATTTCCTTATTTGTAAATGTGTATATCGTATTATATGTACATAATACTTGTATACAACTAATTTCCTTATATAAAAATCACCAAAAAAATAAAATATCTAACATTAACTAATTTTATTTATATTAATTTAATTATGGAGTTTGTATTATAAAATAATATATAAGCTAGTATTCTATACCTTTAATAGCCACCATTAAGGTGGCTAATTAATTTCTATAAAATATTTATTTTATTTAATTTATTTAATTCTGAATTTCGTAATTAATTAATTAATTAAAATATTTTATTAATTCCACCAATAAACACCTTCCTTAAGTGCATATACCTTCCTTTTTTATTTTTCTTCTATTTTATTTGCTCCTTCCTACCTCATTCATGCTTGATAAATCTTTGGTGGAGAGGTGCCCGATCTTCGAGAGCTACCCGTTGAAGAAGGGTGCCCTGCCTCTGAGCCATTCGGTGACAGCGCGTTGGTCCTCGTCGAGGCCATCACGACATTTCCGAACCTCGAGGTGAGATCCATTTAATTTCTCATCATTTTTCATAGATAAATCGTAGGTTTAATCTTTGCTTCGATTTTATTAAATTTTATATATTAAAAATCACAAAAAATTCCATATCACATTTCTGTCCCGAGACTGATTTTTCATCTCATCTCGCAATCTCCATATTTCACATTTCTATCCCATGCAATCTTCCACATACTTTCACGCATGGTGACCGGAGATACAGATCTATCTTCCATATCGCCAAGATCCAATACCCATTCAAGCACTCCTATTTTGTTGATAATCAAACAAAAAAATAAGAAAAATAACATATAATTATTTCTCCTATTTCTCAAACATTTTTTTACAGACTATTTTTACTTATGTTTACATTTCCTATTTTAAAAAAAATTAAAAAAACTTTTTTTATTATCAATTCTATATACAAAAAAAGAAATATATATCTATATATAACAAAAAAAAACAAAAAAAGCAGGTCACATCCGACTCCCCAGCGCCACCCGACCGCCCTACAGCCGGCCCTCCCGACAGCAGCCGCCCTCCGCGCCGCTCGTCGCGGTGTCCCCAAGTGGCACCCGGCTGCCCTCCACCTCCGGTGCAGCCCACCATGGCCGCCTCAAGCACGGCCTACGCCACACAAGGTGCTACGTCGTTACCTCTGCCTGATTCCTCTAGTCTGCGTGGAGGCTCCCCCGATGCTGCTCCAGGACGCACATCCTCCCCTCTACCATCGTTGCACCCTAGCCCCGCCCTCTAGCGCGGCCATCCTCTGCCCTCCCCAGCGGCGCCGACCCCGCCTCTTCCATTAGAGCCCTCCACTGCGCCACAGACGTGTGAACCGCCTCCATCCGACGACTCCACCTCCAGGCCGCTTGAAGACCACTGTACACCGCCGCTCTTCACCCCACACAGAGCTCCTCCAACATCCCAATCGACCTCCCATGCGACGCTAACTTCCTGCGTGAGAGAAAAGGTGGGGTGGCGGAACTTGCCCCCATCTTGTCGAAAAAGAAACGAAGGCCTAGGGTTTGAGATTTGGAAATAAAAAATCTTTTGGAAAAATTTCGTTCTACCCCTTGGAACTTTTCGAAAATTGCAGAAGAGCCCTACTCTTCAGAACTGCACGTGCTTAGCACGTGATATTTTGGGCAATTTGCGACAATTATCCTGCAATTTATTTTTGTTATATTTAGTTGCAAAAACTTTCAATAATTGCACTTTAGTCCTTGTATTGCAGAACTTGAACTTTCTTGATCTTTTCATCAAAATAAATGTTTTCATTGCGCTAAATATTTTCAAAAAAATTTGTGTATGCTCTTACTATGTGTTTAAACGTTGTAATAAATTTTTCATAGCATTTTTTTGATTTTTGATATTTTTAAAAATTCAAAAAAAACTTCTTTTTGTCTACTCAAAATTAAGAAAATCATAAAAATTCAAAACTTGTTTAAAAATTCCCAAAACATTACTGTACATATGTTTTACTGCCTTCTATTTTTTTTTCAATTTTTGTGCATAGATCATTTATAAAAACAAAAAAAATTGCGAAAAACTAAAAATAAAAAATTGTAGAAAAGTCTAGAAAAATCCAAAAAATCTGATTTCAGTCACTATTTGAAGATATTTATTTGTAGTTTAGCTTAAAAATAATTTCTAAGAGTATTGGGCACTTAAAGTATTTTTAAGTTGCAAAATACTCTTGGCTATGCACTGTTTCCCTTGATTTCCACTTTTTGCTTTTTATACAATCACAAAAACATCAGAAAAATTCGAAAAAAATTAACAAAAACATTTTAAAATCTGTAAAACAAAAAAAAATTTCCATTATTTTCTGAGCATTTTTGGATAATCCGAAAAATGTAAAAAAGTGTGGTGTGTATGTGTTTTTATACCTTTTTGTCTTGTGAGTTTATTTGAAAATAAAAAAATTGAAAAAGCGAAAACCACTAAAAAATTGCATTTTAGAAATTTGACTACATATTTTTTAAATCGTGCTGCTTGTGTCCGACCCTGGTCACTATACCAGGTAAATAGAATAGCGAAACTGCTTACATTTGCTTCTCATTGATTTATCTTTTATTAAGTGGTTAAAAACAATTTTTTTTTCTGTTGACCGATTCGAGTGGTTGAGAACAATGACAATCGTGATATTTTTCCCATCTCGAGTAAATCGTATTTCGTGTCATCATCAGGCAAGGGCATGCAACCCTAGGAAGAGCCGCGCATTCCTAGGGATCCGCGAGGGTCCTAGATCCAAGGAGAGACCACTAGCGAAGAATTGGGGTGAGGGGTTGTGTGACCCGGTCGGGAAAATTCGAAAAAATTGGTCCGGCAATGAGATCGGGTCGGGTTAAACCCTGGAAGAGGGCGTTGACCCAGGTCAACAACGTGACGTGTACCAATCCGAAAATTTGAATGTACAAAATACTTACAAATTCAATAAAAAAATAAATGATTTTAAATAAAAAAGTGTATAAAATGATAAATGTTTGTTTTTATCAAACTATTTTTCTGTGATTTTTATTTATTTTTAAGAGAAATAAATTCATCTTTATACAGTGTAGTGTATTATATACAGGTATATTATGCCTATGTATTTTGTACAATTATTTTTATGTTGTTATTTTTACACAAATACCCCAGTTTTATATTTTATTTATTTACAAAATTTTTGGAGTATAAAATAATTTTTATTTTATTTTTATTATTTATTTACAAGTATATAATAAATAGAGAGTAAGACTTATATATAGGTATTTTGTACAAGGGAAAGATGAATTTATTTTTATTTTTATTTTGTTATTCTGATTTTTGTTTATTTTTAGGATTATATACATGGAGGTGAAAATAATATTTTAATTTTTCGTCAAATATGATTATTTATTTACATAAATAGTATGTACAAGCTAGAGTAGGCCCTATCTCCATCTACTAGTTTTTGGCGATCAGGCCAATGCTTGGCCTTCTTTTGGGGTTCAGGTCACTCTGTATTTATTCTAAATACCTCCTTCCTTTCTCTTTTCCTTTATTATTTTATTTTTGCATGAATACATGCTAATTATGCAATATTAACTAGGGGTTTTTACAGCGCAGACCTTATAAACTTTGCCAATTGCCTCTACGACCTTTGAAACAACATAATTCTCCCCTCGACCCCATAAACTTGCCAACTCCTACCCTGTGAACCTTGCGGTTACTCTGTTTGATGCTCGCAAGGGTTCTTGGGGTAATTTATCGGGTCGATAGGATAATTACATTATGCAAAAGGTCATGGAGGTGATTGGCAAAGTTTATAGGGTCTGCTGGGTAAAAATCCCTATTCACAAATGCATGCAGAATGCTAACTTATTGTATTTACATCTATTTACATGATGCTTTGCCAAGATAATTAGCTAAAATAAAAGAATAAGGAGAGATGATCATGGATTCATCATCTAGCATAGCTTTTACGACAAAATCGGAGGCATCCGTCATGATCTCGAATGGGTGAGACCAATTAGGTAGCTGAAGGACAGGAGCCTCAACAACTAGGTTCTTGAGAGTCTCGAATGACGTAAGACACTTATCATCTACAATGAACTAAGTGTCTTTTGTCAATATATCAGTTAACGATCAGACAATCTTGTTGAAGTCATGAATAGAACGTCGGTAGAAACCGACATGCCCCAGAAAAGATCGTAACTGTCGCAAGCTGGACAGTGGATTAAGTTTCCTGATGATATCCACCTTTGCCGGATCAACCTCCATGCCCCTGTTGGAGATGATATTACCAAGCACCTTCCCCTGAGTCACCATGAAGTGACTCTTCTCCCAAGACAAGACAAGATAAACCTCTATGCAGCTGAAGAACATGATCTAAGCAGTCAAGACAAGCGTCGAACCCGTCACCGTAGATCGAGAAGTCATCCATGAAGACCTCTAAACAGTCACCCACCATGTTCGAGAAAATGGACAACATGCACTTTTGGAATGTCATAGGGGCGTTACATAGACCAAAGGGCATCAACATGAAAGCATAAGTCCCAAACGGATAGGTGAATGTTGTTTTATCCTGGTCTTCGGGCGCTATGGACACCTGATTGTGGCCAGAGTACCCATCAAGAAAGCAGTAGTGGCTCTTTCCATCTAACCTCTCTATAATCTGATGAATAAAAGACATCGGGAAATGATCCTTCTTGGTGGCCCGATTCAATCGTTTGTAGTCCACGCAGACCCTCCAAGAAGTGGGTATCCGGGTAGCTATTTCCTCTCTAAACTCACTCACAACTATAGTGATGCATGTCTTCTTGGGCACCACATGTAATAAACTATCCCACTTGGAGTCGGAGATGGGGTAGATAAAATCGATGCTCCACCATTTCGATATTTCCTTCATAACCACCTCTCGAAGATTCGGGTTCAGCTGACATTGGAACTCACACGACAGCTTGGCGTCCTCCTCGAGATAGATATGGTGGGAGCACAGGGACTGACTTATCCCCTGGAGATCAGCTACGCTCCATCCTATTACCTTGCGGTTCCTTTCGAGAACCTCCATCAAATGAGATTCTTGCTCTCTAGTCAAATCTACTGAGATTATGACTGGGTACATCTCATGCTCATCCGCAAGGAATCTATACTTCAGCGACTGCGGCAAAGGCTTCAGTTCTGGGCAACTGGGAGCTGCTGGCAAATCTGGCCTCTGAAAGATCTGAGTAAATGCAACCAGATCTGAATGAGAGAACTCTCGCTGATTATGCAAAACTGGCAAAGATTGCCCGACTGGTGTAGCTGTGCTTAGTGCGGGCTCGGTCTCCACCCTAGCTGCTAGCTCTGTGGAAATCATACAAGGTATGAAATCATCAAATTCTACCCAGTCTATGTATGAATCCGAGGGATCTGAATCAGAATCACAAGATATATACTCTGCCTCGCTATCCTGAATGTGATCGTCAACCTCGAATGTGTCCTCTGCCAAGAGTGTGCTCTCCGAACTCTCCTCTACTAGAAGCTGTAAATCTGTGGTATCTGAAGGGCTCATAAAACATGATCTGACCAAGCAGCTTCATCATCAGTAATCACAAAGTCACACTCCTGGCGGACGTCTCGCTCTGCCTCTGTCATATTCTCTACATCACTGAACTGCTCTGAGCAAGCTAAGTTTCACGATCTGGTCTCATCTATTGTCTCTATTTGTATACTCTCACCCTCGAAGCGAAAGTACACCTTCCCGCTATCATGGTCAGACACCGCCTTGACTGTGGCCAAGAATGGACATCCTAGAATGATGGGGGTATTGGTCACAGATTCAGGGATCTCCTTGCCTAACACAACAAAGTCCACGGGGAATTTTAGGCCCTGAATTGTGATGACCACATCCTTCAACAACCCCTTCAACCTCTTGACAGATTGATCAGTAAACTGAAGGACTGTTCTGCTTTGTCAAGGAGGGCTAAACTCGGATTGGTCGAGTAAGGATGCCGGAAGGAGGTTGATGGAAGAGCCGCTGTCTAATAGAGTACGGTCGAATATCTGCTTATGATTGTAACATCCGATGTAGGGAGCTCCTGCATCTAGCCTCTTGGCTGGCAGACGGTTCTGGATGGCGAAGCAGGTGGCACGGGTCAGCTCATGGATTTCTGCTAACGATCTAACCTCTCCCCTGATCTTGCTCATTTTTTCACCATCCTCCACTTGAGCGAGGGCCATTTCGAGTCGAGTCAACAGAAGCCTGATCCGACTTGGGCTTGATAGTTCCTCTTCTTCCTACGGATAGTAGTCTTCTCTCTCAAGTTCTTCTGGAAGAGAGGAATGTGCTCAAGTGCCTTCTGTAGAGTCAGTTGGATATGGAATCTATCAATCATCTGCTTGCTAAACTCTAACTGTTGATCTTTTTTTGGATTTTCTTTTTTATTCCCCTTCACCAAGTGGAGTGCTTGAGGGAAGGGGATGGCTAGGACCTCCTTAGATAGAGTGCTAGAAAAATATTCCAGCTACTGAGAGGGAACAGAATCCATACAAGTATCATCAAGCATCACATACGGACTCGACAATGAAGAAACCTTTCCTTTATTAATTTTTTTTTGTGTTTTCATAATGTCCCGAGATACAAAAATTGGAGGTAACACAAATGGAATAGAAGTGGTGGCATCAGTACGACCCACGACATCATATTTTACAGCATCAGCACCACACTCTGGCTCAACATTTGGGAATCTGGTGGCATCAGTACCACCCTCTGCATCTGGAGATGCGACAGCCTCAACACCGTCGGTTGGATCAAAGTCCTTGGTGTCTTCAGTACCACTGTCATCAACATCATCATTGGCGGCATCAGCATCACTATCCTACTCGTCTGGCGCTCCTGAATCCACGTGGTGTCATCGCTCAGACGAGGTATCACCGGTTGGCATCCTACCGCTCCTAAGTGACACAAAATCAGCATCAAATGTATACGAAGCAATGTCACCCAATACATCACTAGGAGTGGTGGTCTCAGTGAACTGTACCTGCTCAGATTTCCTTTTGAGGTTGTTAGGGTTGGGCTTGATCTGAGCGGGTTTGGCGGCCTTTCCCTTAATGATTTCCCTCATCTCCTGGAGAAACTCGTCCATCTCCCGCTTAAAGGATGCCTACTGGTCAGAGAGGAGGCAAGTTAAGTCGTCAAGAGATGGGTTCTTATATGCTGGCCCATGAGAACCAGACGGGTTGCCTCGTTGAAAATGAGGCTGCTGTTGCTGGAACTGGTGAGGGGGAGGCTGAGAATACTACGGCTGAGGCTGCTGCTGGTGCTGCCTCCACTACTGTCCCTGCTGGTAGGGATGAGGACCCGACTGATACCGGTAGGATGGCTGTTGGGAGTAATGGGGCTACTAGTGAGGCTGGCTGGATTGCCCACCCTGAGCTGGAGGCTGTTGTTGGGATGAGGTACCTCTAGTCGACCACATGAATCCAGGGTGGTCTCTACAGATCCTGGGCTATTTTCAGTCATACCAAATCTCGTTGACTTCGATCAACATCTCCTTCTCGTAGGGGGATGGAGGGAGAACTGCCAGTGGTTGATCCTACTGATACACCACCATCTGGGTGTCTTAAGATTGTGGTGGCTGAGAGTATTGGTGCTGCAACTACTGGACCGACTCCACTTAGATGTTGTGAACCTGTCGGTACTAGGCAAAGTGCTGGGACGACCTGCTGCTTCTGGGATCATCCTGTGACCCGTGACAGGTCAGAGAAGCTGTCTGTGCCTCCTAGAGATACATGATCTGGGTCTTCAGGTCACTCAAAGTCTATGCCAACTGATCTATCTGAGTCATGACATGGCACTGCTTCTTCTCGTTGATCTCGATGCAATCCAGCTTCTTGCTGATCATGCCCATGTCAGTGGACGACGACTCTGCCTGTGCTACGGCTGCTGAGGAAGTGGATGGACCTACATAAACTTGTGCTATCCTCTGATAGGATACATCATGGGGTGGGGGCTTCCCCTAAGTATAGGGCCAGGTCTGGGACATAACTGTATAATTCTCGGCCATTTCCTCATATATGGACCAGGCCTGATCTTTGTCCTTAGCAAAATAGGAGCCCCCACAAGAAGCATTCACAAGCCCCTGCAGCTCCGGTGTCAGCCCACAAAAGAAGCTCTGTACTAAATTGGGCTTGTATATGTCATGATGGGGACACCAGTCGATGAGCTCACAGAAACGATCCCATGCCTCATGGGACTGCTCCTTGGGGATCATGGAGAAATTGCTGATCAGAGCTTGCGCTCTGTTCATCCGGCTGAGTGGATAGTACTTGTTCAAGTACTCGGTCCGGAGCGGCTCCCACAAAGTCACATATCTCCCTAAATGATTCAACTAGTAGGCTGCTCTATCGACGAGGGAGAATGGAAACATCATCATCATGATGGTATCCTCATCCACGAACATGTCGTGGACCGTGCTGCATATCATCTCGAACTCCTGTAGGTGTAGACATGGCTCCTCAGTGGCAAGCCCATGGAACTTGGGCAAGAGCTGAATGGTCTGGGGAGGGAGCTTGAACTCTCCCAGAATCGCCAGAAGCTGGATCGATTGGTGTGTAAGGGTTGCACCAAGGTTGTGCAACTCCCTCATTGGCCTGGCTGGTTCCTGCGGCTCATCTGGTTGTTCTCCTCCTCCTCCAACCTCTAGGATCTCTCCACCACCTGCTCGGTGCGGCTCTCCTCTATCGGCTCGCATCTATGTCATCTCTCTACGCACCTCTGCCATGAAAGCTCCCTGGTCTCTAATCTGCCTCTGCATGGTCTCCAGGGTGGCTAGAAGTGTGTTGTTGATGGCACCCTTATCTAAAACATATGTTGCACCCTAGAGCTATCCATCGGTGTGCTCCTCACTACCAGCCATCTCGTGGGTCTCTGCAAAGGCAAAAGACCCCAAATCAGGTGCCATCAAATGAACAAATATCTGTGTTGGTCTATGATTGGGTGCCTCAGGACTGAAAGAAGGGTGGTCGAGGGGGAACAAGGCGGAATCGAACTCAGGTTCGGAGAGCGGGTCTAGGCTCTCCCAAACCTGCTTTGATGAATGGGGCAGAGTGCTCGAAAGCGGAGCTGCCAAAGGATGCCGAAGGGACCTCAAGCCCATCATCATGATGTGGAAGAAGATGCGGATGTGATCTGGAAACAAACAAGATCAGAAGTCAAATCCCGATTTCGCCTACGTAACGTAGAGCTGATGATTGTGAAGGTTCGATTGTTTATCTTGCCAATTTTATTTAGGTGATTATTCAGTCATGTAGAGCGATTAAGCGAGCTGCTAGGAACTCGATGCTCCAAATATACTGGCCCAATCTCAAATTTAGATCTCTCCCATCCAATACAAGTTGCGGACCGTTTACCGGCTACCCGATCAACTCGCTCTGTTAAGGATATCACGACCCTCTTTATCAGGGACCGAAGCGATCCTCATTGGAGAACGACTAACCCCAAGACTAGTATTCTAACGAGAGTTCAGGTATGGCTCTAGCCTAGTGTACGTGTCACTCTCTCGCACAAGCAAATGAAACAATGAGGGGATGACTCTCCCAAGACAGATTTTTAAGTGAAGTGTCTTTTAGGATCAAGTTTAATTAGCAGTCCCAATTTTATGATTTCTCTTTTTATGGTATTTTTCAATAATCAAACAAATGCCTAACAATTTTTTCGATCTCCTGATTATTTTAACTCCAAAAATGGGTTGAGAAGTCGAAAAAGCCGATGCTTGATCAAAACTTATGGTGCATGCAAAGTCAGAAATGCATACCTGTCGCCAGCACTCTACATGTAGGGTGATCCGCGCATAAATTAAAGATAGAATTTAAACCAGTCTAAATGATGCAAGAAGAAAACGACCTTAGATGAGAATTTTAATCGTGAAGAACAATAGTTAACTGACTAGAGAGAGAGAGACTGATGTCTGGTCTCGGATGCAGATCGATGTCCACTACTACAGATCCTGCACGCGTTGTATACGGCCTCTGGTGGCACATGATCTCTCAATCATTCAGATTAACTTTTTATTAATGATTTTTAATCAGGTCCAATTACAAACTATAGGTACATGCAAGATATTAGGGTTGGATCTTAATTATTTACGTCGTAATCAAAGAAATTCTTAAATCTACTGGCTAAATTCTTTGAGAATCAAAGGAAAGAAAATGCAAAGAAATCAAAACTAATGAAAACCACGATGAGGTCCCCCGAGCACGCCGGTGCTCGGTAAAATAGACCCTGATATGCCAAGTGTCCAAGAAAGTCTGAGTGTTCCTGTGTTATTACAACAATAATAACGTGTTGGAAAATAAAAAACTACTCTATCCTATATAACTAATTTCCTCCTGGCCTCCTGCTCCTCCTCCAATGCGGTCACGCTTGACGAAAGTCGAAATGTCCTCGGGCGGTCCCTCGCACAAAAATTAAAGCAAAGAGAATGTTAGAAAAGCAGTTATATAAAATAGAGACAAAAATAAAAATAAAAAGAAATCTGAAATGACTACTAAGCCGTGCTCCCCAGCAACAGTGCTATTCTGATGAGCGATCGACCGACTAGGATTAAGTAATAAGAATAATCACAGTTCGTTGTGACCCCAACAACCAATCAGACTCAACAACAAAATATGAGAACCACTCAGATAAATCAATCAATGTACACAATATAAAGTCAGGGTCTCTGCTATTTATTTAACCTTGTATAGCGACCAGGGACAAACACACGGAGCACGGAAATGTACGAAGTAGTCGGAAATTAGATGAATAAAAATATATTTTTGTGGTTTTTAATTTGCATTTTTATCTATTTTCAAAATACGAAAACAAATAAAAAGTACAAGGTAAAAACAAGCTTTAACAATTTTTATTAAGACTAAACATACCCAAAAATAAGAAATAATAACATTTTAATGTTTTTCAAATATTCAAATAATTTTATGGGATTTTTCCATTTTTTATATGATTTTATACAAATCAAACATTTCTCTTGGACTAAAAGGTAAGTTTAAAATAGTAAAAATGCCTTAAAATCCTGATGATTATTTTTATGAAAAAGCAAATAAAAATATCTAACTACAACAATTGAAACCCTAATTTTTTGATTTATCTAGAACTTTTTTTGATTTTATAAGTTTTTGAGTCTTTTGTGATTTTTAGGGTTTTTATAAAATATTTTCAAATAAAAATCTACTGAATACAAAGCATCTAAAACCACACACATACAAATTTTTACAGAACTTTTCAGATAATTTTTCGATTTTTTTATGTATTTTAGAAAATAGACATAACAATTTTTTTAGTGTTTTTTATTTTTAGAAAATATCAAATAAAACTAAATTAATTCACAATAGATACCATAAATATTATGTATTAGTAGGAGCTAACTGCAATTTTCATGGAGTTTTTGGAATTGGTTTAGTAATTATTTGATTAAAACAACACACAACACATAGGGACCTAATTGCAATTGTATGTAAGTTGCATGCCAAAGAATAACACAATTGAAAGCAAAGGGGCCTCATCTGCAAATTATCCAAACAAACACGTGCACTACACGTGACACAGGCTCAGAGGGGCATAAATGTAAATACTGGAAAGTTCCCATTCCAAACATATCATCTAGGAAATACAGGCAATATAATGCAAATGTACTAGAAGAGCACGTGACACTACACGTGGGTTCACACAGACTGGACTAAAATACAAATTCTGGAAATATGAGGGTTTAATTGAAAAAAATCCAAAATAAAACTAACTACGACAAATATTTACAAGTTGCAGAAAGTAAATGCAAAACAAAGAAGGGTCTAAGGATAAATTACATTTACTAAAGCTCGATCGAACGGCTGAAGGCGCTCCACTTAATGGATGGACGATCAAGATCGACGGGCAATGCTTCGGCGATGGATGGCTGCAACGCGATCCTCAGATGGATCCAACGATCAAAGCCCCACCGCGATGATGAAAGGGGGGATTAGAACTGGAGTGGGGGGGCTAGATCGTACGGCGGAGGGACAGTCTGGAAGAACTCGCCTTCGGTGAGCTTCATTCGTTGATGGTGCATTCCTCCGATGGTCTCTCAAGCTGCAAAGGTGTGGAGTCGATCGGGGCGCTCGTTCTGCAGCTGCAGGAGGGTTCTGATGGGCTCTGGACTAGGAGTGAGGTCCAAGGGATGCACGGTCGTCCTGGGTCTCTCCTAATTCCTCGAGACTTCTAGATGAGGTCTGGCAGCGTCTAGCCCCTACGAGATACAATGTATGCTCAGAGGGAGATACTCCAGCGGGGGTTAGAGCACTAAAATACTCGAAAACCAAAGGGGGTCGGTAGACGGGCAGGTCTCCAGCGAGTGAGGGTATTTGACCTATATCGGGGCTCCAAACCGAGGGCTGGAGCGACGTGAGGGGTTGCGGAGCAATCGTAGAAAAGAAAGGATGTCAGAGATGGGGTGTACGATGGTCGGAGAACGACAGAACAACATGATGGGTATGGTGATCGAAGATGCTCTGTTTCGCAGGGAAAGATCAAATTGATGGGAGATTAAAGGTATATAATATACCTAGAGGTAAGGAAGATTGCCTGGGTGTCGTGGATGAAATCCATGGAGGTGATGGCCTCGATGGACAATGATTCCATAGGCTGAAGCTCCTTGCGGCAGAGCGGAGGCAAAGCTCGCTGGACCTAGGGTTACCATGCCTTCAAAGGTTACTCTCGCCTTCTCCCTCTCTCGCTGTCATTCTGGAAAGGTAGAGGCAGGCACAACCAAAGAGGTGGAGCAACTAAGGTACGGAAAAGGAGGAGGGTCAGTCTGATTATAAAGACACGAGGGTCCAGGAAGATGGGGATGGTGCCCGCGAACCGAGGTGCAGATCGAGCAAGAGATCATCGGGCGAGGATTAGGGATCCACAGCTTCAATCTGGAGCGATGATTTGGGCAAAGAGGAGACTGGGTCAGGTCTAGAGAAATTGGAGAATGTCGGCCAAAAACCCAACTCGACGCAGACGGGGTCCGAGGGGACCAGTTGATTGGGGTCAACGATCAAACGTGGCCCAATCAGAGGGGGCGTAGGAAGAGGGCAACATAGACTACATGACAAAGCAGAGAAGAAATTAAAGGAAATTAATCTAAAAATAATAAATATATTTAAATTTAAATATGAATATGAATAAAATGAAAAATGTTTATTTTTTTAATGAATTTTACTATGATTTTGAATTATTTTTATGAAAAAAAATTAATCAATATATAGTATATAATATTATATACAAGTATAATATACCTATGTAGTTTGTACATTTATTTTTATTTTGTTATTTTTACAAAAATACCCCAATTTTGTATTTTATTTATTTTCCACATGTTTTTAGGAGTGAAAAAAATTTTTTATTTTATTTTTATGATTTATTTACATGTATAAAATAAATAACGAGTGAAACATATATACAAGTATTTTGTACAAACGAGACATGATTTTATTTTTATTTTTATTTTATTTTTCTGATTTTTATTTTATTTTATTTTATTTTTAGAAATATATACAAGGATGTAGTAATAATATTTTATATTTATTTTATAAAAAATCATTATTTACATATATAAGTAATATGTACAACATAGAGTAGGCCATATCTCTCTGTACTTATTTTATTTGGCAATCAGGTCAAGGCTTGACCTTCTCTTGGGGTTCGGGTTACTCTGTATTTATTCTAAATACCTCCTTCCTCTTTGTTTTCCTTTTTCTTTTTTTTTGCACAAATACATGATAAATATACAATGTTAACACATGCATGCTAAATGCTAACTTATTGTATTTACACCTATTTACATGATGCTTTGCCAAGATAAATAGCTAAAATACAAGAATAAAGAGTGAGAATCAGGGATTCATCAGCCAACGACTCTGATGATGATCATTCTGGTTTTGATCTTGTTTTTTTGATTTTGATCCCTCCGATATAGACGTGGACTTTGATTCACAAAGTTTTGATGAGTATGTTCCGCGTCTATTTTCAGAAAAACATATAACCAGCCTAGAGACACCAATCAGAAAAGCAGTCTTCAGATCTTTCTGAGTCAGAGCAGGCTGAGCTTTTGCATATCGATCTAGTAGCCTATACTTAGGCCCTAGTCAAACCCGCTCTTCCTCTTTCTTCTCCCCCTTAGCTTAAACCGTTACCTCAGTCAATGAAATACCGATTCCTTGCTGGCGAATCTAAAATGCTTCCGGTCATCATCTCTTCCAATCTGATCGAAGATCAGGAATCCCGTTTGATGGAGATTGTTGAGAAGAATTGCAAGGAAATCAGGTTGTCAGTAACGGATCTCCATGGGATTAGTCCGGCTCTGTGCTCCCACCACATCTTTCACAAGGATGATGCTAAACCATCTCGTGAGTTTCAGCGCAGACTGAACTCGAATCTTCGAGAGGTGGTTATGAAGGAAATATCCAAGTGATGGAGCATCGATTTTATCTATCCCATGTCCGACTCAAAATGGGTTAGTCCTTTTCATGTGGTACCCAAGAAGACGGGTATCACTACAGTGATATTGAGAATGGAGAGGAGATTGCTACCTGAGTACCGACTTCTTGGCATGTCTGTGTGGACTACAGATGTTTGAATCAGGCAACCATGAAGGATCACTTCCCACTTCCATTTATCAACCAGATTATCGAGCGGTTAGCCGGGAAGAGCCATTATTGTTTTCTTGATGGGTACTCGAGATATAACCAGATAGCCATCGCACCTGAAGACCAGGAAAAGATGATGTTTACCTGTGCGTTCGGAACATATGCTTTCCAACGAATGCCCTTTGGATTATGTAATGCTCCGGCTACATTCTAGAGGTGCATGCTCTCGATTTTCACAGACATGGTAGGTGACTTTTTAGATGTCTTCATGGACGATTTTTTGGTCTATGGAAACGATTTTGACTCCTATCTTTCTAACCTAGACCGACTGCTTCAGAGGTACAATGAGGTAAATCTCATTCTTTGTTGGGAGAAGAGTCATTTCATGATGACTCAAGGGACGGTACTTGATCACATCATCTCCAGCAGGGCATGTAGGTCGATCTGGCCATGGTGTACATCATCAAGAAGCTCAATCTACTGTCCAACTTGAAGTAGTTATGGTCTTTTCTGGGGCATGTTAGTTTTTATCGATGGCTCATTCAGGACATTAGAAAAATTTCCTGACCGTTATCTGATCTTCTTACCAAAGACACCGAGTTCATTATCAATGATAAGTGTTTTTCAGTTTTTGATACTCTCAAGAATATGTTTGGTGATGCTCCTGTCCTTCAGCCACCCGATTGGCCGTTCCCATTCGAGATCATGATGGATGCCTCCGATTTTATCGTTGGGGCTGTATTGGGACGGAGGAGGGATGGACTGCCTTATGCCATACACTACGCTAGTAAGACTCTAGATTCCGTACAGCTGAATTACACTGTTACAGAGAAAGAAATGCTAGCCGTAGTATTTTCCTTAGATAAATTTAGATCCCAACCGCCATCCGATATCTAATGGATAAGAAGGATTCGAAGCCACGTCTTACCAAATGGATGCTTCTATTGCAGGAGTTCGATATAGTGATAAAGGATAAGCCTGGAGTCAAGAATGTGGTGGCAGATCACCTCTCCCGACTAGAACTCCCCGAGACTTCTGAGTTTGATGCACCCATCATAGAGACCTTCCTCGATGAGGCGATTCTTGTTGTCATCTCGTTGCCATGGTATGCCGACATTGTCAACTTTCTTATGGCTAAGAAAATCCCGCAAGGTTGGTCCGGACAGATGCATGAGACTTTCCTCGTGAAAACAAAGTCTTACCATTGGGAGGATCCGATCCTTTATCATGAAGGAGCGGATTCTGTCTGGCGTTGGTGTATTCCTAAGGAAGATTACCGGAGTGTGCTCATGTACTGCCATAGATTAGAAGCTGGAGGACACCATTCAAGGAAGAGGACAACACAGATGGTGCTCCAATCCGGCCTTTGGTGGCCTACTGTCATTGCGGATGCCCAGACATTCGTGAAGAGTTGTACTGACCGCCAAAAAATGAGCACTTGTGGACATAGAGATATGATGTCGATGCAACAGATTCACTTCTGTGAAGTGTTTGATGCATGGGGTATCGACTTTATGGGCCCGTTTCCTAAAAGTCAGGAGTTCAAGTATATACTTCTCACTGTGGATTATGTGAGTCATTGGGTAAAGGCTATTCCTTCCCGAAACATGGATGCAAACACGGTTTGCAAGTTTCTAAGTAAACACATCATTACGCGGTTTGAGGTCCCTCGAGTTCTGATCTCAGACGAGGGTAGCCATTTCATCAACCACAAAGTAAGAGCTCTTGCTAATGAGTTCAGCATAGATCATCGGGTTGCTTCTCCGTATCATCCTCAGACTAATGGTCTAGCCGAAGTCTCGAATAGGGAGATCAAGACGATCTTGCAGAAGGTTATTTGCCCTGATCAAAAGGATTGGTCACAACTTTTGGACTCGACTTTTTGGGTCTATAGGACATCCTTCAAAACTCCATTGGAAACATATCCCTTTCGACTCGTTATGGCAAGCCATGCCACTTACCTATTGAGATCAAGCATCGATCCTTATGGGCAGTGAAAGAAGTGATCTTTGGACTAGATGATGCAGGAGAACAAAGGCAGACTGAATTGGTAGCCCTGGAAGAACTGAGAGACGAAGCCTTCACGAGTAGCCTGCATTACAAGGAGCGGATGAAAGAGTGGCATGATTCTCACATCATCCACAAGCAGTTTGAGCCTGATCAGAAAGTATGGCTATTCGATACGAGACTGAAATTATTTCTAGCGAAACTTTGGAGTAAATGGAAAAGCCCTTATATTGTTAGAAAGGTGTATGACAATGGTAGCATCGACATATCTGAGTTGTCTTCTGAGTCTACCTTTCGAGTCAGTGGTCAACGATTGAAACCCTTTCTCGATCATGATCCGCTGACCATTTAAGTTGCCCCGATACATTTTGTATGAGATGTGCTCTTCATTCTTCGCATTATGCATCTCATACCCGATTTTCACGATCTATTCTGCACATACGAGTTTTCGATTTTATTCTTTCCTTCTTCCATTTGTCTTACACCCTTAGGTTCATCTAAAATTTTGTTATATGTAGAATGTGCTTTATCCTAAGTATAGGGGGGTGTAGACACCATGTTGTTCATTTGTCTTGTTCTATTACCCCTGTTGGTGCTTATACTTAGGGCGTGCTTTACCCTAAGTAGGGGGGGAGGTAATCTTGCTCATTCTTACTTTTGATCATTTTCGGTTTTTGTATCATCTTCTCCCTCGCTTGTCCCTCACCTTTTGATATTCGTCTCTATACTTAGGGATATTTTACCCTAAGTATAGGGGGGACAAGCCAAGCCGTTGAGCCTGTACATTCTCTTGACCTCGATCATCTTCAGTTTTGAGTCGGCTATCCTTAGTGTTACTTGGTCCTAAGTATAGAGGAGATGATCGACTTCTATTTTTCATTCATTATTCTTTCAGTCATTGTAGTATAGGATTCTTTTCACCAATCTATACTTAGCCCAAATTATATTTTCCTTTGCAGCTTCTTTGGTCACTATGAGGACATAGTTCACGCTAAGTATAGGGGGGTGTCGTAAACTCGTACTTTATTGTATTTTTAATAGTATGACTCTCTAAAAGAAGCGGTGTATATTTTGGGTTTTTAAAAGGAGCAAGAAAACTGTAAATATGACTCATAAAAAAAGCTTAAAATTTGTATATAGAAATGTTTTAAAATTGTCTGATAAAATCCTTGAAAGCATGAAAATGAAATTCTTGTAGAATCTTGTATGAAAGTCATATAATCTTGAATATAAAATGTATATAAAATTCTTTATAAAAGGTACAAAATCAGTGTAAAATCTGTATAAATTGAATTATTCCACTAAATCTTTCAAAAAGACCCTAAAAATTTGAAAAGTTTTAAAATTCAATAAAAAATGCAAAAGTCTTTAAAAACTACTTAAAACACTTAAACCGAAAAATTCACTTAATAAAAAATTGTTGCATTCATTAGTATTTTTCAGAACAAGTCTGATTATAGAACCGAACAGATCTAAGTGTGAGAGATGGAACTTGGTTTAGGCCTTAATCCACTGAATTCTAAAGGGACATTGCTAGGATCTTGAATTGAGACTTTTCAGGTCTTTAAGGCTTAATTCTTTGGGTTCCATGAGACCATGTTCAAAATTCAACTTGAAAGTGCCTAAGTAGGACACCTAGTGTCATCCGTTTAACTCTTCGCCATTTAAACCAATTTTGAACTCATGTACTCTACACTTAGCTCGATTTGCATGCGGCTACAAAGGGCAATCCATTTCAATGGTATGTTTCCATCCTTGTCTGGCGGCGGTGATGTCTTAAGATGAGAGAGATTGGGGTTGAAATAAAGCTTCGGATGAGGGAAGGATCTGTTGGCACAATTTTTTCCAAGATCCCAAAAAATGGACGGAATGAAACGATGCTATATCTGTCGGGGCATAAAAGGCCTATGCAGTGCAACAATCATTACTACCAAAAAGAAGCCCAATACACCAAATACCAAAATGACCACAATGATCCGAGCTTCAGAAAAGCCTGCATGTCTTCGTAGAGACTTGGCTAAACTGGCCAGGCTTCTCAGGAGATGTGATTACGCCGATCACACTCCTGTTCTCTTCTCAATTCTTCTATCTTCTTTCTATATTCGATTGTGGACACAGCATGACCTATACTTGGAAGGAAATACCTACCTCCTCGAGGACTGAGCTGTTGGATGAGGGCCCAATGGGAGTGTGTTACTGGGATGGGCGGTTTCTTCGCTTCTTTAAGCAGGAAGAGCTAAAACATTTTTGCACACAGTACAAATTGCTTTCAAAGATGAAAAGTTTGTGTGATGAATATGTGGATCAGAGATGGCTGTTAAGGTGAATCTGGATAAGGATTTGTGGAACTTGAGGTCTATCGAGGCTTAAATCTTAATTCTAGTAGAGTCCTGACATACTCTTAATCCAAAGGTTTGAATCTAAGCTTTAGATTTTGGGTGAAGTGAGATTCGGTTTAAAGGAACAATCATGTTATAAGTTATTTTATTTTCCTTTTCCTTTTTCTTTTTCATTGCACTTATATATAGAATAAGTGTTTGCTATGGGACTAGCAAAGGTAAAGTATAGGGGAATGATGAAACCGTGATTCATCGCCTTTGTTCTTTCATTTTGGCTAAAATTCTTGGTAAAATACATGTAAATAATCACTAATTCCATCTAATTATCAATTTAAACACAATTGTTAATATTATATAATTAACACTTATTTTACCCAAAATAAAGAATAAAGATAAAACAAGAAAAATAAAAGAAAAGAAGGCTGTAGATATAAAATATATACAGACTGATCCTAACCCTGAGAGCAGGTCAATATTAACCAGGTCGACAAAATAAATAAGTAGGGGGAGATAAGGATCCTAACCTATAAAAATACAAAGAAAATCAAGACCAAAAATATAATTTACCCATTTTCACCTTGTATGTATCTCACCTATTTTATTTATCATTTATATCACCTCAAATCAAATCACTTCTTTTATAAAAGTTGTTCACAAAAATATATATTATTTAATAAAAATATTAGAATAATATTTCGACATAATATCGTAATGGATCGTAAAAGCCACAAAAGCCGACTTCCAAGGTTCATAATTATTTATAGAAAACTCCAAACGAACAAAACTCACTTTTAAAATTTGTTTTATACTTGATACTATTTATTTAAAATATTTAAAAAATATTCCAATAAAAACAGTGAGTTTTGGCGTTTGGGTCCCGCTGTATATGTGTACTATATGTATACTCTTCCCAGATTTTTAATTAATTAACCGTAAATCCTATTAATTTAATTTCTTTTCCTAAAATATTCTAAAAATGTATGTAAAAATATAAAAATATTATTAAATCAAAATACCAATAAAACACGAAGCCTTGAAGCTACAACCTAAATTTTCTGGACCTCATAACTCGACCGTATGAACTCCGAATTGGGCAAACTCAGTCATATTATTCAATTATCTACAAAATGACACTAGTTTCGCTAAAAACAGAGTTAATATGAAAAACATAATTTTTGGGTCCGTATTGGTATATTGTACAATGTACCGTAATTTATATTATTTTTATTATTATTAAATTTAAGTAAATAATTTATTTATTTTATTTATCAATTATTTATTTATTAATTTAAGTAATTACTTAATTATATACTTAATTATTTAATTAATTACTTAAAAATTTATTATCCATATTTAATTATTAATTATTTATTTAATTACAACATTATTTTATTAATATTTAATTTTATATAATTATTAGATATTTATTTAGTTACTTCTTTTATTTTTTTCTCTTTCTTCTTTCTCTCTATTCTCTTCTTTCTCTCTCTTACTTTACCAAAAATTCCTTCTTCCCATGTCACCTTCCTCTCCCTTTTCCTTCTTTCCATGCGCATGCCACACTTCCGCCAGCCATCTTCCTCTTCTCGCCGTTTGCCAACCGCCCAATGGCCGGCCGTTGGCCGCCCGTTCTCCATCCGTTCAGCCAATTTCCTCCCCATCCTGTCACCACCTCTGGTGACCGGACTCCGCCATCTCTATATATAACCATTGACCTCCACCTACACGAGGATCTGCCATTTCTTCACCTTCAATTTCAGAGCTCCATAGGTTAGGTCGGTGACAACGACCTCATCTCCGTTGAGCGAGAATGAGAGAGACATGGCGTGATCGATATCAGCGAGAGGTTCTTCTTCGCCTTCCGCAGCGCATCCAGTCTCTGCGGCTCATCGTCGCTGATGAGAGGTTCTTCTCTACCTTCCGCAATGCGTCCAGTCTCTGCGGCTCATCGTCGATGTGTTAGAGGCGACAACCTCGGAGCATCTGGTCCATCCGCAGGCGACACACATCCATCCCTTCCAATCCTTCTCGGTTAGGTCTCCTACCTTCATCTTCTCTCTCTCTATTTCTATTGTCTGCTTCTTCCTACTCGCAATATACTCCATTCTCTCCGCAATCCACTCCAATCATCTCTGATTTCGACTTAAATCCATTCTGATTCCGTCACCGATTCATATCCACCTTCACATCACTCCATTTCCACTCTAATTCACGAAATATTTCCACTCCGATCATGCTCGCTTGGATCATATATTCCATTACATGTGTATATCAGAAGCTGTCATCGGGATTTCATCGTGGTCAGAACCTACATGAGTCCTATTGCGGAAAATTGATCTGAGACATGTAGCACCTTCATCTCCTTGAGCGATCATTGTCAAAGAGCAACCAACGCAACCACATCAAAAATCATCAGGAGTGACAAGATTCTGATTTCCTTAGCAGAACATTTCATTAACATCAGTTGGAGAAGCAGAAGTTTCGCATCAAGCAAAGTACTCGAACTACTGATCAACAACAAACTCGCGAAGCTTCAACACAGATCAGAGAATCACGCTGCCTCTAGATCCTAAACTTGAAGATATTGGGAAGGAATGAGGCTCGTTGTAGATTGAATTCTAGCCACAGGATCATCTTTGAGCAAGCGGATGCCAAAGAGCCATGCGTCTGCCGCAGATCCAAACTTTGACCCGATTTCACACCGCTAAATTTCATAAGTGGCACTGCACGTTGGGCATTTTGCAATTCTAACCCCATACATTTTGATATTACGTCCACATCCTTGCTTCAGGAAAATGAGTTCAAACATGCGGAAAAACACATGTTTTTTGGAGTATTTGCAGATCAAGCCTTGGAAATTTGGCATTTCACAAACAAGTCCCTAGTTCAGAAGAACATGTACATGCAAACGTGATTGACTGAGATTTTGCATGAAATTCCTCAACAATTCCTTATTCAACGAATAGGACCTGAAGCTGGTGCCAGCATGTGCATGAACACGTGCACATGGGAATTTTTGCGCCAATAGCCCCATCTTTTCTACATTTTTTTATCCGTGCACACAGCTTCCAGTTCTATTACACATATACCCATGGCAGTACAAAACTACCTACACATATCTTATACATAACAAATAAAATTCAAATATAAAAATATAATAAAATACATATAAATACAGTATTTTACACAATATACACTATAAAAGCATAGTTTCAAAATAAAAATATTTTTTTAGCATTAAATAAATGATTAAATCACCAAAAAATATAACAAACTTTACAATATAGAAAAAATATAAAAATGCCTCTAAAAATCCTATAAAAACTACCTATAGCATATTTTTCCATAATTTACATAATAAACTAAAAAAATAAAAACCAAATAATAAATCCAATAAAAAATTAAAAATAAATAAAAACATCCAAAAATCATAACTAAATAAAGAAAAATATTCTAGAAACGTACAATACATCATTTTAAAGATAATTTCATCCACTTTCTAACAAAAATAAAATAAAAATATTTTCTTTCAGTTTTCCATTTTAAAAATCGAAAATTCCTCACAATTTTCAATAAAAACCTCATTTTCAACATTAAAAATAAATCAAAATTTAAAAAAAAATCCTAAAAACCCTTAAAAATCCACAAAAAACAGTAAAACAATATTAAACATAAAATTAATAAAATAAAAATAAAAAAATAAAAACATTTTCTAAATTATTAAAAAATCACAAAATACTAAAACATTACAAAAACAATAAAAAATCATAAACAAATTCAAAAATAATCCAGAAAAATTAAGAAACTATTTACCTTAGGTATTCTATAGTTTAACCCTAGTTTTACAACTATTTGCCTCCCTGAGTTCGACACTCTCGTGCTTAACCGCTATACACTTAAGTCTAGGAGTATATATAAAATAAAAAAGAAGATTAAACTAATCCTTAATCTTTTCTTACAGAACTCACCTGGTCGATATCTGTCTATTTTGCAAGAGTTCAGAAGCTGATCGCGTGTTGGTTTTTCAGTGATCCAAGCTCACAGGGGTATAGTTGCAAATTTTAAAAACATGTTATTCAATTCAAAACATACAAAAAGTGCATGACACCAAAAGTCACATGGACATACATGTGTCGCACATAGAGAGGGACTAAAATGCAAATGGCTTAAAACAACAGGTCTAAACTACAAAATGTCTTAACTACAATATTTATATAGTGGATTAAGATGAAATAACTAAACGTGCGAGGGTAAAAAGGAAATATACCCTTGCAGGACATGTGGCAGACATAGAGCAAGGTGCTGGCGTACGGCTCTGATTGGCTATGGGAAAAGATCTAACAACTCTGACATGGTTGGGGACGTGCGTCTGGTATTCTCTGCTATAGTACGGATCTGACGGATAAAGGAGTTGGCGTGGATTAAGGCTCAGATCTTTCCCAAAATCTGATCAGACCGTTACAAATAAGGCATGTTTGTACGGTCATGATCGAATCTGGGGTTCATCTCCTGATCGAATGGCTAAAGAGGTAGCTTGAAGAACCTCCTTCTGGCGAGCTTCGCCTGAGCGTGGATGATGGTCCACCGCCTCAATGAAGCTATGAAAAGTCTCAGTACTATCGCTGAAGTATTCCGCGTCAAGAGGAGGCTTGTGATAGGAAGATGGTCAGTCAGATGAGGCGTATGGTGGTCCTCCGCTTGCAGCTAGTCCGCTAGATTTGCATGGGCATGATTCGTACCTCCTCGCGTACGCGTACCTGCAAGGGATATCCTAAGCTCAGGGTGAAGCTTTGACTAGGGTTATTGAGCATAAACACAAAGGAAGCGAGGGTCGACGGAGCTTGGGATTTCGACAAAGATAGAAGAAGGAACCCGAGCCTAATATTGATCAGATGGAGGAGTATTAGGATGTTCATATTATGTGAGAAGGTGAGAGAGTCAAGGAATCGATCTGTGCAGATGGGTATAGATATCGGGGCTCCGGATAGTTGGTCAGAGCTGAGGTGATGGCGGCAGAGCAAGATGAGAAGATGGAATCAAATGGAGAAATGCAAAGAATAAACATGATATCAGAAGCTACCAATGAGCTGAGAAGCTCCAGGAGAAGGTGTTCGGCGGGATAATGGCCTCAACTAGGCTGTGGCCGGCCAAGGAGGCTAAACGTGATGGTGCTCCGGCCACGACCGAGATACAAGCCTCCAAGCACCTCCTAAGGATCCTAATCCACGCCTTGAGTGGCTGTCACTTCACTGAAGGTGGCTAGGGAATAAATGGGGTGTGAGGGACGAGCTTCCAGGCTGTGGAGGTGGATGAGAGAATTTATAGGATTCCCAGGGGTCTAGAAAGATCGCAAGATGGAGCGCAACGCTAGGGGGATCCGCATGATCCTAGGGATTCACGACGGTCACGGATGTCCGAGGAATCTCATGTCCAAAAATCAAGGCGAGAGGTCGTCAGAGTCGGGTGGGGAAATAGAGAGAAAAAGGTTCGGCAAGCCAGAATCGGGTCTGACCCGGCTGGAAGGGAGGGTTGACGGATGTCAACGATCCAAGGTGGACTTATCAGAGAGCAGAAATGTACAAAATAATTGAAAATTCAATAAAAAATAGTAAATGGGTTTAAAAAAATATAAAGTGAAAAAATGTTTATTATTTTTCAAACTATTTTTCTATGATTTTTAATTATTTTATGAAAAATAAAATAACGTATATGCAATATATAACATTATATACTAGTATATTATACCTATGTATTATATACAAGTATTTTTAAGTTATTATTTTTACACAATAACCCTTATTTTATATTTTATTTATTTACAACATAATTTTAAGAATATAAAATAATTTTTATTTTATTTTTACAGAATATTTAAGGGTACATAATAATTAATGAATGTAATAAATACATGTGCATTTTGTACAAGTAATTGAGGATTTTATTTTTATTTTATTTTTCTGAATTTTATTTATTTTTATCTAATTTCTAGGATTATATACAATGGTTTAAAAAGAATAATTTAATTTCATTTTTCAAAAAAATGTGTAAATAATATGCATAAGTATCGGTCATATATACAACACATAGTTGACCCTATCTCTCTCTACTTATTTTATTTTGCGATCAGGTCAAGGCTTGACCTTCTCTTGGGATTTGAGTCACTCTATATTTATTCTAAATAAATCATTCTTTTTCTTCTCCTTTATTCTTTATTTAGCAAGAAACATGCTAATTATGCAATATTAACAAAGGCATGAAAGTTGCTAAGTTATTATATTTACAGGTATTTACATGATATTTTGCAAAGAAGAAGAGATAAAATAAAAGAATAAAGCGTGAGAATCATGGATTCATCAACCCCCTATATTTTACCTTTGCTAGTCCCTTAACAACCACTTATTTGAAAAAGATGTGAAAAGAAGAAAAGGAAAGAAAGAGAATCAAGGTTGATCATTGAACTTATCTTCACTAAAGTGAAGTATGGAGCTCAGTCAGACCTTTGGATTATTAGTTTGTCGAAACTTATTGGGCAATAGGTTTAAGACTCAATAGCCTCCAAGTTCCACTATTCTATGGTCAAGACTCCTCAATAAACCAAGTCAGAACAAGTCTACATACACAAACTCTAATGACTATGTATCTTTCCTTGTACTGTAAGTGATATGTAGCTCCCCACCTTAGAAATGACAAACCAATAACCACCCTCGACAAGGTAACTCTAATTCCCTAGTCTAGCAGCTCTTTCCTCTAGGAGCGGGGTATTCCCTTCTAAGTTCAAGTTCAACCATCTCAAGAAGAGGGGAAAAAAGAGAATGGACAGTGACCAGTGTAGCCACGTATCCCTTGGAGCAAAGCCAGTGTAGCTAAGACTCCAGCTGCAAGCTTCCATGAGATGAGAAGGTCGAATACATAAGCTTTGCTTATTCACTATATACACTCCGGCATGCATGGAATTTATTTTCAATCAGGCATGTCCTCTTTTTTGGAGTTTTTCATATTTTTGCACACATTTTTTTCTATGCGCATATATACAACATATTAACATGTTGCAACATGTACATAAGGAGTTTTTCTTCTTAAGCCAGTAGACTATTCCTCTTTTGAATAATTATTGCAACCCACAGACTCCTGTCTTTAGATCTCATTGCTACTAGACAAGGTTGAGGTGCACATCCCGCCCTAAAGGAAGATGAGAGGTTCTGCCTCGAAGTATAACCCTCGTAAACCCCAAGCCAAGGAATTATGCCTCCTTACCACCACATCCGTGTTGAGCTGCATGTAAGGTGCGTGTCCAAGTCAAGCCATTATCTTTGAGAGTCATGCATGCGTTGTTAAGTGTTTTACTTAGGCTCATCAAGATGACATGTGAACATAGCCTAGTGGATTCAAAGAATTAAGTCACTATGGACCTGAAAAGTCTTAACCCCAAATCCTATAAGGTTCCTCTAAAGTTAGGTGGATTAAGGTCGTAACCAAGCTCCATTTTTCAATTTAATTCCAGACTAGTTTAAATATCAACTATGATTCAGAAGAATCTACAAGTAGATATGTACAAAAATCATTTTCTGCAACTTTTCAACATATGCAAATTTTTATGAAAAATGTTTGAATGTGAGGAAGAAGGGGAAGTTTTGCAAAGTATTTACAAACATTTGCAAACAAAATTTTGCAAATTTTTATTTTCCAAACATTTTTCAAATTTTTTGTACTATATACATAATTTTGATAAAAAAATATTTACAAACTTTTTACAATCAAAAGATTTTTACAAATGTTTGTACAAAAATAGTTTTTACAAAAATCTATTGACAAACATTTAAGAACATATATTTAGAAGAAAAATTTTAAAAATTTTGTGATTTTTAGGTTTATGACATTTAGCCATCTTATTTAGCACACTCACATAAAGTACGAGTTATGGCTAAAGTATATATACAATATATACAACACCCCCCAATACTTAGCTCGAACGATGTCCTCAAAGTGATCAAAGAGAGATGAAAAGAAGACATAACTCATGCTTAGTATTTGGGAAGTGAAATGCTATACTACAACGACAAATGAAAGAATACAATGAATAGAGGCCGGTGATCCCCCTATACTTAGGATCAAGTAATCCTAAGTATAAAAGTCTGTACAGAAGGGGAAAACCGAGGGCTAGAATGTACAACGTCTACCTCCCCTATACTTAGGGTGAAATATCCCTAAGTATAGGCAACAAAATAGAGGTAAAAAGAATAAAGAGAATAATCTCAAGTCTAATACGCCCCCTATAAGTAGGGTAAAACATACCATAAGTATAGCATAATCATGAGATAAAAATGAGTTATTAGACAGAAAGAATGAATGATATAAACAACTGGATCTATACAGTTGTGGAAGAGAAGTGATAATTAGGAATGAGATATAAATGATATGAGTCAAAGACCAGATCTCATGCAAAATGAATAGGGGTAACGTCAACAATCAGTGAATCATGATCAATATAAGGCTTTAGGCGCTGACCATTAACTCGAAAGGTGGATTCGGATGATAGATCAGATATATCAATGCTCCCATTGCCATGCACCTTTCGAACCAAGTATGGTCCCTTCCATTTGCTTTGCAACTTCCCTGGAAATTTTCTCAACCTGGCATCAAATAGCCATACGCTCTGGGTTGGCTCAATCTGTTTATGGATGATATGAGAATCATGCCATATCTTTACTCTCTCCTTGTATTGTAGGCTACTCGAAAAGGTTGTACCTCTCAGCTCCTCCAGGGGTGCGAACTCTGCTTTCCTCTGATCTCCTTATTCTCTTGGGATCCAATAATAACTCAGTGACTGCCCATAGTGACTTGTTCTTGATCTCCACAGGTAAATGGAATGTCTTGCCATAAACGAGACGAAAGGGAGATATACCCAAAGGTGTCTAGAAGGAAGTCTAATAATACCAAAAGATCGAGTCCAAAAGCTATGACCAATCCTTTCGGTCTGGGTGGACAGCCTTCTACAAAATAGTCTTGATCTCGTTGTTCGATACTTCAGCAAGACCATTGGTCTGAGGGTGATATGGAGTGGCAACACGATGGTCAATATTGAACTCGTTAGCAAGGAACATTACCTTGTCGTTGATAAAATGAGTCCCCCTGTTAGATATCAAAGCTCTAGGTACCCTGAACCATGAAAAGATATTCTGCCTCAAAAATTTGCAAACAGTCTTAGCCTCTGCAGTTCGGGCGGGAACCCAACGACTCATATAATTCACAACAAGCAGAATGTACTCTAATTCCTAACTCTTAGGGAATGGACACATGAAATCGATGCCCCATGCGTCGAAAACCTCACAGAAGTGAATGGGATACATCAGCATCATATCACGCTTCCCACAAGTGCCCATACTCTGACAGTTAGTATACCTCTTCACGAATTTATCAGAATCCTTGAAGATGGTAGGCCACCATAGGATGTATTGTAGCACTTTCTTTGTTGTCCTCCTCCAAGAATGATGTCCTCCTGCCTCAAGCTTGTGGCAGTATGTGAGGACGCTATGGTACTCCTCCTGAGGAATGCACCGACGCAAGACACTATCCCTTCCTTCATGATAAAGGATGGGATCCTCCCAATGGTACAACTTGGCTTTCTCTAGGAAAGTCTCAAGTCACTGTCTGGGCCAACCTTGTGGAACTTTTTGGTGAAAAGATAGTTCACAACGTCAGCGTACCATGGGAGCGAGGCGATAGAAAGGATCACCTCATCTAGGAAGGTCTCTGTAATAGGTACAATATGGTCTGAATCCTCAAGGTTCTCTAAATTGGAGAGGTGATCTCCCTCCTCATTCTTGACTCGAAGCTTATCATTAATCTCAATATCAAACTCCTGGAGTAGAAGGATCCATCTGGTCAATCTGGCTTTGGCATCCTTCTTTGCCATGAGGTATCGGATGGCAATGTGATCTGTGAATATCGTCACTCTAGATCCAAGAATATACGATATGAACTTGTCCAAAGCAAAGACTTCAGCTAGCATCTCCTTATCACTTACGGTATAATTCCGTTGAGCGGCATCCAAAGTCCGGCTTGCATAGTGAATGACATACGGTAGTCCATCCCTCCTCTGTCCTAGCACAACCCCTACGACAAAATCAGAAGCACCCGTCATGCTCTCGAATGGGAGAGACCAATCAGGTGGCTGAAGGATAGGAGCCTCGACAACTAATCCCTTGAGAGTCTTAAATGATGCTAGACACTTATCACCTACAATGAACTCGATGTCTTTCCTACAAAGGTCAGTATGCAGTCAGGAAATACGACTAAAATCCTAAATGAATCATTGGTAGAAACCGACATGCCCCAGAAAAGACCGCAACTGTCATAAATTGGACGGTGGATTGAGTTTCCTGATGATGTCCACCTTGGCCAGATCGACCTCCATGCCCTTGTTGGAGATGATATGACCAAACACCATCCCCTGAGTCACCATTAAGTGACTCTGCTCCCAAGATAATACAAGATGGACCTCAATACAATGCTGAAGTACTCGGTCTAGGAAGTCAAGACAAGCATCAAACCCATCGCCAAAGACCGAAAAGTCATCCATGAAGACCTCTAAACAATCACTCACCATGTCCGAAAAGGTGGACAACATGCACCTTTGGAATGTAGACGTGGCATTACATAAAACAAAGGGCATCCGTCTGAAAGCATATGCCTAAAGGGACAGGTGAATGTCGTTTTCTCCTAGTCTTCGGGTGTTATGGCCACATGGTTATAGCTAGAGTACACATCAAGGAAACAATAATGGCTCTTCCCAACTAGCCTCTCAATAATATGATCAATAAGTTACAGTGGGAATTGATCCTTCTTGGTGGTCTGATTTAATCGTCTGCAGTCCATGCAGACCCTCCAAGAAGTGGGTACCCGGGTAGCTATCTCCTCTCCAGACTTGCTCACAACTGTAGTGATACCTATCTTCTTGGGTACCACATGTAATGGACTAACCCACTTGTAGTAGGAGATGGGATAGATAAAATCGGTGCTCCACCATTTTGATATCTCCTTCATGACCACATCTCGAAGGTTCGGATTCAGTCGTCGTTGGAACTCACGCGAGCGCTTAGCATCCTCTTCGAGATAAATATGGTAGGAGCACAAGGCCAGACTTATCCCCTGGAGATCATCTACACTCCATCCAATCGCCTTGTGGTTTCTTTCAAGAACCTCCATCAAACGAGATTCTTGATCTCCAGTCAAACTGTTGAGATAATGACTGGGAACATTTGTGGCTCACCCACAAGGAATTTGTATTTCATCTACTACGGTAAAGGCTTTAGTTCTGGATAACTGGAAGCTAGCAAATCTGGCTTCTGAAAGCTCTGAGTGAAGGCTACCAAATCTACAGGGGAGAACTCTCGCTGTATTTGAATATCTGGCGAAGACGACCCTGCTAGTGTATCTGTACTCTATGCGGGCATGCTCCTCCCTATCTGTCGGCTCTGAAGGAATCAAGAAAGGCAAATAATACTCAAAGTCATCCCAATTAATTCTTTAATGCGAGGGATCTGAATCAGAAGAACATGAAATATACTCTGCTTCGTTATCCTTACCACAATCATCAGCCTCAAATGTGTCCGGTGCCAAAAGTGTGCTCTTCGTACTCTCGTCTGCCAAAATAGTAACTCTGCAGTGTTTGTTGGCACGACAAAAGATCGTGATAAGAGATCGGACCAAACTGCCTCATCATCTATAATCACAAAGTCGCAGTCCTGGTCGATGTCTCGCACTACATCTATCGTCGGCTCTGTATCGCTCAACTACTTGGAGCGGGCTGAATCTCTCTCTCTCTGGTCTTCTCGATTATCTCTATTTGTGCACTTTCACCCTCAACATGAATGTATACCTTCCCACTATCATGGTCAGACACCGCCTTTGCTGTGGCCAAGAATGGGCGTCCTAATATGATGGGGGTATCTGTCACAGACTTAGGGATCTTCATGTCTAATAAAACTAAGTCCACGGGGAATTTCAATCTTGGAATTGTGACGACCACACCCTTCTATAACCCTTTCGGCCTCTTGACATATCTATCAACAAACTGAAGGATTGTCCTGCTCTATCGAAGACGTCCAAACTCGAATCGGTCGAGTAAGGCTGCCCGAAGAAGGTCAATAGAAGACCCACTGTCTAATAGGGTACGATCGAACCGCTGCTCATGGATATGGCATCTGACATATGGAGCTCCCACTTCAGGTCTCTTGGCTGGCAATCAGTTCTGGATGGCGAAGTAGGTGGCACGGGTAAGCACATGGATCTCTGCATTGTGGTTCCTTCTCTTCCTGCGGATGGTGGTCTTCTCTCTCAAATTCTTTTGGAAGAGAGGGATGTGCTCTAGTGCCTCCTGTAGAGTCAGCTGTATCTGAAATCTATCTATCATATGCTGGCTGAACTCTAACTAGTGAGTTTTTTTCTGATTTATTTCCCTTCGCTAAGCGGAGTGCATGAGGGAAGGGGATGGCTAGACCCTCTCCAGAATGATGAGTGCCAGGAATAGTCTCATGTGTATATGAAGGGATAGAATCCATATAATCATCATCATGCAATATATATGGACTCGAAGAAGATGCAGAAAACTTTCCTTTATTCATATTTTTGGTCTTTTCCATTTTTCTTTTTTTGTGCTTTTCTATCTTGAGATACAAGAGATGGTAACACTATTGAAGGAGAAATAGTGGCATCAATACCACCCATGACATCTGTCTTTATGGCATCAACACTGCACTCCTGTTCAGCAACTGAAAAATTGGTGGCTTCAGCACCACCTTCATCAACATCATGCGCAGAATCAACATCGCTATCCTTCTCGTCTGGCGCTCATGCATCTTCACATGGTTGTCGCTCAGTCGAGGCGCCACCGGCTAGCATCCAACCGCTCCAAAGTGTCAAAAATCAACATCAAACACATAGGAAGATATATCACCCAAGGTAGCACTAGGAGTGGTAGTCTCTGTAAACTATACCTGCTAAGATTTCCTCTTAAGGTTGCTCAGGTTTGGTTCGATCTGAGAGGGTATGGCGGCCTTGCCTTTGATGATCTCCCTCAACTTCATAGCGGAACTCGTCCATCTCTCACTGGAAGGATGCCTGCGGATCTGAAAGTAGGAAGGAGACTTCATCAAGGATTGGGTTCTCATAGATGTGTCCATGAGGACCGGATGGGTTGCCTCACTGGAGATGAGGCTGAGTCCACTGGTAATGAGGGGGAGGCTGGGAGTACTGCTGGTGAGGCTACTACGGCTGCCTCCACTGTTATCTCTGGTATGAGGGACGAGGACCCTGCTGGTGTTGCTGCTGGTATTGGGAGTGAGGGTGCTACTGCTGCTGCTGGTTGCTTTCTCCGCCCTAAGCTGGAGGCTGCTACTGGGAGGAGGTGCCTCTGGCGGACCATCGGAAACCCGGGTGATCATGACGGATCTCGAGCAGCTATTGGTACTGGTCATTTCAAATCTTGTTGACTTCCATCAATGTCTCCTGCTCGAATGATTGAGGGGTAAGAAATTCGACGGGCTTATTCGGCTGGTAGACCACCATCTGGTTATCCTGAGATGGTGGTGGTTGGTGGGAGGGATGCAACTGCTGGACTGGCTTAGCCTGGATGTGGTGAACCTAGCGGTATGTGGTAGAAGGCTGGGTGGTGCTACTACTTTTGGGATCAACCCGTGACCTGAGACGGGGGTTGTGGAGTTGCCTGTGCCTCCTAGAGACACATGATCTATCTCTTCAGGTCCCTTAGTGTCTGTTCCAACAGTTCAATCTGTGTTAGTCCCAGACACTGCTTCTTCTCAATGATTTCGATGCGATCCAGCTTCTTACTGATGATCCCCATGTCAACGGCTGAGGACTCGGCATGTGCTGCTGCTGACGACGTAGAAGGATAGGCATCAACTCGTGCAATCCACTAGTAGGATATGACCTATGGGAGGGGCTTCCCCAAGGTGTATACCCTAGTCTAGGACATCACCGTGTAGTTTTCTACCATCTCCTTATATATGGCCCAGACTTGGTCCTCATCCTTGGTAAAATAGGACCCTCCACATGAGGCGTTCACAAGCCCCTATAGCTCCGGTGTCAGCCCACAAAAGAAGCTCTGGACTAAGTTGGGCTTGGATATCTCGTGATGTGGACACCAGTCAATGAGCTCTCGAAATCGATCCCAAGCCTCATGTAACTACTCGTTCGAGATCATGGTGAAGTTGTTGATTATAGATCATGCTGTATTGGTCTGGCCGACTGGATAGAACTTGTTCAAGTACTCAGTTCGGACCTGCTCCCAGGTTATGACATACCTCCCCAAATGCTTCAGCCAATAGGCTGCTCTGTCAACAAAGGAGAATAGGAAGGCGACCGTCATGATCATGTCCTCGTCCACGAATCTGTCGTGAACAATACTACATATCATCTCAAACTCTTAGAGATGGAGGTACGTCTCCTCAGTGTATAGCCCATGGGACTTGGGTAGAAGCTGAATGGTCTGGGGGCGAAGCTTGAAGTCGCCCAGGATCTCAGGAAGATGAATCCATCAGTGCCTGAGAGTTGTACCTGGGTTGTGCAACTGTCTCATCGTCCGCAACTGTCTAGCTGGCTCTTGTGGTTCCTCGGGTTGTCCGGTTCCTCCTCCAGCTGCTGATATCTCTCTATCGGCTGGTCTCTGCTGCTTTCCTTTTCCAGCTCTCATCTCTGTCAGCTCTCGACACACCACTTCCATAAATGCTCCCTGGTCTCTGATCTGGCGTTCCATAGTCTCCAGGGAGGCTAAGAGTGTGTTGTTGAAGGCGACCTGATCAAGTACATATGCTAATCCCTGCGGCTGCTCATCGGTGTGTCCCTCACTATTGGCCATTTCTTGGGTCTCTACAAAGGCAAAAGACCCCAACTCAGGTGCCATCAAATGGACATATAACTATGCTGGCCTCTGCTCTAGCACCTCCTGAGTGGAAGAAGGGTGGTCAAGGGGGAACATGGTGGTAGCAAACTCAGGTTTAGAGAGCAGGTCTGGGCTCTCTGAAACTGCCCCAGATGAATGAAAAGGAGTGCTCAAAAGTGGTGTTGTCAAAGGCAACCTAAGGGATCTCCTTCCCATCATCGTGATGTGGGGATTTATTACGATGAGATCTAGATGCAAACAAGATGAGAAAACTAACCCATTTTCACATACTCAACACTAGAGCTGATGACTGTGAAAGATCAATTGTTAATCTGGTCAATTTTTATTTAGGTGACAAATCAAAATATCAAAGCGGTTTAGCGAGCTGTTGGGAACCCGATGCTCCCAAGAGTCTGGCCCAATCTCCCAGCTAGTTTTTACCAGCCACTATGAGTGCGAACCATTTACCGACTACCTGATCTGCCCAATTTGCTAAGGAAGTCCTGGACCGCTTACCGGTTACCGGTGAAATCCTCACTAGAGAACAAACAACCGTAAGACCAGTAGTTTGAAAGGAGTTTAGGTATGGCTCTGGCCTAGTGTGTGGGTCACTCTCTCATTGCAAATAAATCAATCAACGAGGGGGTGACTCTCCCCAAAATAAGATTTTTAAGTAAAGTATATTTTAGGATCAAGTTTGCATTAACAGTCCTAATTTTATTTTGTTTTCAGTTTTTAGTTATTTTCTGAAATAAAACAATGCCTAACATAACAAAAATTTCAATTTCCTTGGTTATTTTGAGTAACTAAAAGAGGGGGAGGAAATAGAAAAAAGTCGATGTGTGATTATACACTATGATGCATGGAGAGATAGAAATGTGTACCTGATTCCAGCACTCTACATGAAGGGTGATCCGCGCATAAATTAATGATAGGATATAAACTAACAATATGGTGCACGAAGAATTCGACCTTAAATAAGCAACTTCTATTAATCGTGAAGAACATATAGCTAACTAATTAGAGAGAAAGGCTTGAGTTCGGTCTGAGATGTCGATCAGTGTCCGCCACAACGGATCCTGCTAGTGTTGTATACGACCTCTAGCGACGTGTGGCCTCTCAATCGATTATGCTACATTTTTATTATTGATTAATAGCTAGGTCCAATTATGTTCTTTAAGAATAGATGAGCAATTAGGTGTTGGGCCTTAGCTAATTACGTAACAATCAACAAAAATCGTAAGTCTATGGGCTAAAACTTCGTGAATCAAAAGAAATTAAAGGCGATAAAAACAAAACTGCGAAAAATCCGGTGAGGTCCCCCGAGTACACCGGTACTCAGCAAAACAAACCCCGATTAGTCTAAGTTTCCACACAAGTGTCCAAAAGTCTAGAGTCCACAAATATCACAATAATAATAGTTCAACAAAAATTAACTACTATATGGAATGTAACTACTTTCTTCTGCTCCTCTGCTCCTCCTCAGGTGCGGTCTCCTCTAAAAGAAAGCCGAGATGTCCTCGAGCGGTTCCTCACACAAAAAAGAAAACAAAAGAGTGTTGTCAAAAAAAACAATTTATATCAAATAGAGACAAAAATGAACAAAATCGAAAATAACTACTAAGTTGTGCTCCCTGACAATGACACCATTCTGATGAGCGTTCTGACCTATTAGGGTTAAGTGACAAGTAATATCGAGGTCGTTGCGACCCCAATCAATCGGACTGATCAACAAGAAAATATAACCAAACTCAAAGAAATATCAATCAATCACAAAATATGCAAGCGGTTCGCTATTTATTTACCTGGTATAGCAACCAGTGTCGAACACAAGGAGAACGAAAAACCTACGAAGTAGTCAAATCTCAGAAAAAATAAAAATTTTTTTAGTGGTTTTTAATTTTACAAATTTTTAATTTTTAATAAGAGAGCAAACTCAACCAAAATAAGAATAAGCAATCCAATCAATCTTTTTGTATCTTTATTTAAGGCTAAAAATGCTCAGGAAATTAAGATAAAAATATTTTTGAGTTTTATAAGTTTTTAAAAGTTTTTGGTGATTTTCTGGGATTTTAATATTTTTTGGAGTTTTATAAAAATCAAACAAAGCATAAAAATGCAAGCAGTGCACAACCAAGACTAAATTGAACGTTAAAAATATCTAAAATGCTCTAAAGTTCTGGTTAGCAATGTTATGCAAATACAAATAACATCTATAAACGAGAATTGGAAAAACAATTTTTGGATTTTTCTATGATTTTTTATGATTTTTATAAGATTTTTACATTTTTATAATTTTTAGGGTTTTTGTGAGGTATCTCCAAACCGAATTGATATTAGAATGAAAACACCTCAAAATACAAGCATTGGAATTTTTGTAGAATTTCTAATACATTTTTTGAATTTTTATGGATTTCAAAGAAAGACAGGATACTATTTAGAGGTTTTTGATTTTTCAAAATTATTAAATGCGAAAAAATTAATCCAAGAAAATCACAAAAAATAATACACACAAACACATGTTAGTGGTAATTTTTATGCAGTTTTTCGAATTAATTTAATATTTATTAAGTCGAAAATATACCAAGTAAATATACCTAATTTACAGGGACTAATCTACAAATAAAATAAGTTCGCAGACCAAAGAATAACACCTTTTAAAAGCTCATGGCTGTATCTGCAAAAAGTCTATTCAAGCACACGCGACACACGTGATCGAGGCTCACATGGGTATAGTTATAAATATTAAAAATATGTCATTCAATTCAAAACATACATAAAGTGCAGGAAATAGAGTGTAAATAACCCAAAAGTCATGCGGACATACACGTGCCGCACACAGAGAGGGACTAAAATGCAAATAGTTGAAAATAAAAGGTCCAAACTGCAAAATGTCTTAACTGCATTATTTATTTAGTGGACTGAGATGAAATAACTAAACATGTGAGGGTAAAAAGGAAATATACCCTTGCAGGACACGTGGCAGACGCGGAGCAAGGAGCTGGCGTACGACTCTGATTGGCTACTAGAAAAGATCTTACGGCTCTGACATGGGTAGGGACGTGCATATGGGATTCTCTACTACAGTACGGATCTGACGGCTGAAGGAGTTGGCGTGGATGAAGGCTCAGATCTTTCCCAGAATCTGATCAGACCGTTACGAATAAGGCATGTTTTTACGGTCATGATCAAATCTGGGGTTCATCTCCTGATCGAATGGTTAAAGAGGTAGCTGGAAGAACCTTCATTGGGCGAGCTTCGCATGAGCGTGGACGATGATCCACTACCCCGATGAAGCTATGAAAGGGCTCAGCACTGTCGTTTAAGAATTCCGCATCGAGAGGTGGCCTCTGATGGGAAGATGGTCGGTCAGATGATGCATACGGTGGTCCTCTGCCTGTAGCTACTGGAGTTGCTTGGGCGTGATTCATGCCTCCTCGAGCACCTGTACATGCAAGAGATATCCTAAGCTCGGGGTAAAGCTCCGACTAAGGTTATTGAGCATAAACACTAAGGAAGTGATGGTGGACGGAGCTTTGGATTCCGACGAAGATGAAAGAAGGGAACCCGTGCCTAATCTCGATCGGATGGAGGAGTATTACGATGATCAGACTGTGTGAGAAGGTGAGGGCGATTTGAGGAATCGATCCGTGCGGATGGGTATAGATATCGGGCCTCCGTCTAGTTGGTCGGAGCTTAGGTGATGGCGGCGGAGCAAGATGAGAAGATGGAATCAAATTGAGATGCGAAGAATAAATGCGATACATGAAGCTACCAACGAGATGAGAAGCTCCAAGCAAAGGTGTTCGGTGCGATAATGGCCTCAACTAGGCTGCGGCAAGACAAGGAGGCTAAACGTGGCGGTGCTCTGTCCACGTCCGAGGTACGAGCCTCAAAGCACCTCCTAAGGATCCTAAGCTATGCCTTGAGTGGTTGTCACTTCACTGAAGGTGACTAGGGAAGAAATGGAGCGTGAGGGACGAGCTGCCTGGCTATCGAGGCGGATGAGAGAATTTATAGGGTTCCTAGGGGTCTGGAAAGATAACAAGATGGAGCACAACCTTAGGGGGATCTGGATGATCCTAGGGATCCGCTAAGGTCACGGATGACCGAGGAATCTCGGGTCCAAAAAACAAGGTGAGAGGTGGTCTGAGTCAGACGGGGAAATAGAGAGAAATAGGTTCGACAAGGCAGAATCAGGACTGACCCAGCTGGAAGGGAGGGTTGACTGAGGTCAACGATCCCAGATGGACCAATCAGAGAGCAGTAATATACAAAATAATTGAAAATTCAAAAGAAATAGAAAATGGTTTTAAAATAAAAAAATTAAAATAGCAAAATAAAAATGATTATTATTTTTCAAACAATTTTTTCTATGATTTTTAATTATTTTTATGAAAAACAAAATAACGTATATGGAATATATAGCATTATATACAAGTATACTATACCTACGTATTATATACAAGTATTTTTAATTTATTATTTGTACATAAATACCCTTATTTTATATTTTATTTACATAAAACATAATTCTAATAATGTAAAATATATTTTATTTTATTTTTACACAATATTTAAGGGTACATAATAATAAGTGAATGTTATATATACATCTACACTTTGTATTAGTAATTGAGGATTTTATTATTATTTTTATTTTATTTTTATGATTTTTATTTTTTTATCTTATTTCTAGGATTATATACAAGGGTGTAGAAAGAATAATTTTATTTTATTTGTCAAAAATAAATATATAAATAATATGCACATGTATAGGTCATATATACAACACATAGTTGACCCTATCTCTCTCTACTTATTTTATTTTGCGATCATGTCAAGGCTTGACCTTCTTTTGGGATTTGGATCACTTTGTATTTATTCTAAATACATCATTATTTTTATTCTACTTTATTATTTATTTAGCCAAAAACATGCTAATTATGCAATATTAACAAAGGCATGCAAGTTGCTAAGTTATTATATTTATAGGTATTTACATGATATTTTGCCTAGAAGAAGAGCTAAAATAAAATAATAAAGAGTGAGAATCATGGATTCATCACACAACTTCACATCACACATGTCCCTTCATCTAGGGTTGTTCCATAGAGCTCTAACCATCTCTCAGACCTTGAATATTCCGCTTCCTTTTTCTTTGACCTTCCTGGTACATTTCCAAAGATACAACATGAGTCAGAGTAGATTTTTTTGACTTGGCAACACCTAAAGTCCTGATGAGCAAAAGGGGATGAGCAACTAGAAATTCCTGATGTATTTAATTAGGCTACGATCAACAACAATCTCCTGGCATCCCTAGAGGTGATGCAAAGATAGATCTGGGACCAGGATTACTGGTGACTAAGGTTAGGTGGGAGCTGACACAGATCAGAGATGCTAGAGTTGAGAGACCCAATGGTGGACCAGAGATTCCTAGACTTGAGGACCGAGTAGATGCCCGAGCAGAGGCCAAACCGTTGCGCACGATGAGGAATTTGCACAACCCTAGTGATTCAGTTGCAACTCTCACTCATTGGTGGATTCAGTTGCCCGTGATTATCGATGTTTTTGAGCTCAGGCTCCAGACGATTCAGTTGTTTCCCATGATTCGTGGACTTTCCACCGAGGAGCCTCATATCCACTTGTAGGAATTCAAGATGATCTGCAGTACTGTCCACGATAGGCTGGTGGACGAGGATACCATCAAGTTGATAGCCTTCCCATTCTACTTGGTTGACAGAGCATCCTACTGGCTGAAGCACTTGGGGAAGGTTGTCACTATCTGAGAGCAATTAAGGACTGAGTACATGATGAATCTCCATTTCATCACCTACATTCTTTCATTTTGGCTTTCAAACCCTTGTTAAATGCATGTATATATCATTGTCAAAATAAGCACTTGAAAAATTACACAAAATATTGTATAAAATACTTTACATTTATTGTATTTATCGCCAAAATAAAAGAATAAAGGAAAGAAAAGAAAATGAGCGAAGTGTCAAGGATACAGAAGTGACCCTTGCCCTCGAGACTTAGTCCTCATGATGACTTAGTTGACAAGGAATGAAGTAGGGAGATATAGGGTGGCTAATTGTACAAAAAATATAGAAGAGGTCGCTCTAAAAAATAGCCCAATAATTGCTTTTTGGGACCTATTTTTTTCTTTATTATTTATACCTCAAATAATAAAACTTTGAACATGAAAGTTATGTATAGTAATATATAGAAAAAAACAAATTATTTTCACACAAAAATAATACACAGTGTACATTTTATACACAAAATAAGTTCCCAAAATCCCAACTTCTTCGACCCATATCTCTCAAAAAAAGTCAAAATATATCGAAATCAATTTTATTGTATATAACTTTGAACAAGCTATTTAATGAAGTGGTTTCATATTTTTTGGAGTTAAGGTGTGAAAGTTAGGTTTTGGACACCTATTTTATAGTTCACTCGATTAAAATATTCCTTTTATTTATTCTTCATTATTTCTGTAATTTTATATTTTTAGTATTTTCAAATATTATTTATAATATATGTACATATTAAAATTAGAATAAAATAGGAATAGAAAATGCATAGGTAACATACCTATATCTATACGTGTATAATAAATAGACTTATTTATTCAACTGTATATACTACATCAGAAAAATAAAATAAAATATATTTAAGAACATAAAACTAAGTTATAAATATATAAAATGAGAAAATAAAATAATAAAATACAAAAATACAAAATAAAAATAAAATACCTAAAACATAGCAAAATGTACCTATATATGTACCCTAAAAAGTAACTTGTAAATAAACAACTCTAAAAAATAAATAAAAATTCCAATAAGATACTAAATAAAATCAGTAGCATTTTTACTTTATAACCTAAAAATAATAAAATCAAATTATATTTATTATCCATTTCCCAAGGCATTTTTGCCTTGGAATTTCCTGGTTGGTCCACATGGACCAACCATGCGTAATTCTTTGTTGACCTGAGTCAACTGTCCGGTCTCCCTTCTGTCGCCTGTCAGAAGTCACGAGGTCGCCTTCTTCTTCCATTTCTCTACATCTCTCCTATCACTCATTACCCTTGAGACTACCACCATCATGCACCCACTTCGTCCCTCATCCACACCCATCCTAGAATCTCCACCAATCCTCGCCAGATCTCACGCAAAATCCCCTCAAAAATCACCCAAAAATCACCTATAAATAAACCCCCTTCACCTCATTTGGCTTTTTGATTCCTCTTCTTCTGGTTTTGGCCCCTCATATCACCCTTGTGATCTTCCCCATGGTGACAACATGGAGTAGGCTGTGATTTGCAGCGAGGAGAGCAAGGAGGTGTATCCATCCACGGCCGAAGCTCCGCCGTTAGGTTTTGCTGCTGTCCACCTCAGGCCGGTCGAGCCTACGCTTCTTGCATTCCTATGTAGTTTTCTATTCCAATTTCAATTTAACATCTTTATCTTGTAGTATAATTGAGTAATTAGCATGTAAATCAAGAATTCACCGTGATCCGACCATTAATCCACCTCGATATCCACGTGATCTCCTTCCCCTCCACGTTCTCCATCGAAACCCTCCTCTGTACAACCAAGATCTATCGTGGATCTAGGAATCGAGCTCCCTCTGCTGCTTCCTCACCGGAGCTCCCCCTCCATTCCGTTTCCCCCATCTTATATGTAAACCTTGGGTCGAGAAGATAGCTCTCGCACCCGGGGATCTTTTGGTGGCCTTTTGCAGGGTATTTGGCACTCGTGGGACCTTAGCCACCACCTAGATCTGCTCAAGATGTTTCACCATCATCGGAGCACTCCGTGCTCGATGCCGCCATCGGACCCTGCAGGAGCATGCGGAGGAGGCCCAGCTACCCATTGGGCCCATCGAATAAGACAAAGCTCACCGGAGGAGTGAGGATCGACGGATCGAAGGTCACTGGCGTCGAGTTCTTGAGTGTTCTTCCAAGCTCCTTCACCACCATTCGATCAAGAACAACGGTCCAGATCTAATATGGACCATTGATCTCAAAGGAAGGGGTACACAATCAGAGCCGCTCGAGAGGACATGTGGCAACCTCTTGATGCTCGGATCTGGGTGCTTAAGTGGTACAGCTTCATCGATGCCCTCCACCTTTTTGTATTTACTTAAGGTCCTATAAATATTTTAGGAAGTTTAAATACATTTGGATAAATTACACGTAACTCCCTGGACTTTTCATATATCGCAATTTGGTCCCAGTCAGAGTCACATACAGGGGCACATTTATGTTGTAAAATTTGCATCGAACCCTTGCATGTTTTTGTAATTATTGTGTCGTACATGAAGTTTTAAAATTAGAGTCAACTTTTGGGTAAAATTCCATGGTATCCCTCGCTTTTTATTTTTTTTGCATGTTTACCGCCATTAGGCCAAGTAATTTTGTGTGATATTTTCTATTTATTAAAAATAGTTGACGTGCTCTCAAAATCACCAAAAAATAGGGATATGTACCTGGATGCATTCTTGATCACGCTATAATTTTATTTTTGCATTTTCTGTCCAATTCCTTTTTTCTAAAAATAGAATAGTGCACGATGAGCTCCTGTTTGTAATATAAAGCCAATAAAAAATATAAAAACATTTTGACCAAAAAATATATTAATTGTTTTTATGTATTTATAACCTTCAGACCAAAAATCACTAAAAGTTATAAAGAAAACTCAAAAAAATAAAAAAAAATCTAAAAATATTTATAAAAATTATTAAAACTCTCAAAAATACCAAAAAAATCTATAATCTTTTTTATATTTTTCTGTAGATTATTATCTACCTATAAAAAATAATTTGGAGAAATTTTGCTACTATTTTATATTTTATATCTCCATCTTAAATTCATGTATTTAATTAATCCTTGTTTTATGGCATTTTTGAATTTAAAAATATATAAAAAATTGCAAACATACTTAAAAATCAAAAAATTGGTAAAAAATATTTAAAATCCAAAAATATTTTATTTTCTTATTTTTTTACTATTTTTATTAATATTTACCTCTAGCCTAACCAATATTGTATATATATCCTTTATATAGCATTATATATTTTAAAAAAAGTAATTAAAATTAACAAAAAAATATAAAAAGATAAAAAGAAAATAAAAATGAAAAAAATGAAAATAAAAATGAAAATTAAAATAAAAGTCTATTATTAAAAACCCACTTTATTTGGTAAGTATTGTGCATAGTTATATATATACACATATACTTATATTATTTTCTTATAAATAATATATAGTGCTACATCGTGTGTTTCCCATGTTCGACACCCTGCTCCACTTATTAGTATACATATTTTATAGTAGGATTTATAATAAATTTTAATCCACACTGCTTTTATTGTTTGATATCCAATTGTGGGTTGATTGTTGAGACAGTTCGGGATTTCATGAGCGGTCGCTCCAGCGACACATTTGACTTCTCTTAGACCCTTGCGTGGTCCCGAACGTTGTTTCAAAAAGCATTGTTGCTGGGGAACAACGGAATGTAGCATTTTTTGTATATATATCTGTCCTGTTATTTATATTTTTACCACTTATTCTTTGATAATATTTGATTGTTCTAATTCATTTTTCTTGTTGATTTTTCTTGCGAGGGACCCCTTTATGAGGACTACCTCGTAAGAGGTGGGTGCACCGAGGCAAGTGGAGGTCGGATTTCTTCTCATTGAGCTGACCTAGAGAAAACAGAAAAGAAGAGCAGGGAATGAGGAGAAGAGCAACATTGAGCACATCATTTCCTATTTTAGTGAGAGAGAGATTTAATTTTCTGCAAATAATTTGTAATTAATTGGGACATTACTCTCTACTCTTCACGAGGTGTAGTGCCCGACTGTCTGTTCATATGGGGCCCTCGTACCAGATTTTGCGTGGTTTACTGCCTCTCTTTTATTTGTTTACCACGATTTGATCTTTCTGCCTTTGTTTCTATTTGTTTTCTATGAGTGAGCCCTTAGATAGTAGGTTGTTTAAATCAGTAGCTAGGTCCAAAGCTCTAACAACATTGCATGCACCTATAGTGATACACACTTGGACTTAGTCAAAAATTAATTGTCAAATATTTGGAATTGAGATCAAGCACCAGACTTTTGGATCGCATTTCTGAGTAGTTGGCATTTGGTTCTTCCCGATAATAGCAGCTATTGTTTAAGATGTTTTCTCGCTTTTGCATATGGCCATATAATGTAAACATTTCAATTCTGCATTGCATCCCACATGGAGAGAGCTGGGAAGGATTGTAAGAAACTCTATCTTTGCAAGCATCATCAGTCATTAAGGTGAGATTTTCATCTTAGTGATGACTTGCACGGCTTTTCCATCCTCTCTCCCTTGTGATTATATAATTAAAGGCATAAAGGAAAAATATAAAAAATTGTTAGGCAGTTTGCTTTAAAAAATACTAAAAAAATTGAAAACCCAAAAATTAAAAAGGGGTCTGCTAAATAAATCGGACCTTAATTAAAATTCGTAACGAATCATTCATTGTTTGGGTTCGTAAATCCCACATTATTTTTAAGTACAACTCCAAATTGAGTGAGGCGCGACCTGCTAAGAATAAGAGCCAAAATCATGATCTTTGGCACCTTGATTATCAACTGGGTTGACGAAGTATTGACGCTTCTATCGTATGTGACCGAGTAGGTCCTAGTTGAGCACGGTGTTCCCGCCTTGTATGGAGCATCCAACTTGGTCAGAAGTACTAGGCGTAGGCCACGCCCTCACGGGTGTGTCTGTATCATCAGTTTGCATCCGAGTAGGTCCTTGCATGCTTACGGGTGATTCTGTTGTGAGCGAGGACCAAAGTATTGGTTTCACCTATTGGCTTCCTTTCTATTTCTTTGGCTGAGTAGCTGCCCATGCACAAGATCACGAACCTTTAAACGCGCAGATCACATGTTACAAAGGAGGTGGAACAAGTACGAGGTTTTTGCTTGGCAGTACACACACTCCTATAGGGTTAGTATACTTAAGGACTCATGATAAGATTGCCTAAAAACACTTAAACTGAAAAGATAAAAGTAGTTGAACTTTCACAACTTCACAAGTGTCGTGTGGGTGAACCAATCCTTGTTTTGTGTTTGTATGAATTAGACTAAGGTCCGAAGATCAGTCCTGTATAGTTTGTGACTTTTCTCATTTTCCTTGATTCCCTATTGGATCCCCTACTCACTTGGAGCCTTCTATTGTTTTACACTCTCTTTATTTCTTGTTTGTGTTGGACATACGAGCCCACGACGAGCCATTATGCAATAATTGTTATTGCAAATATCATTCCCAGATCTAAAATAAAGAATAACTAATTTACATAATAGGTCCTTTAGTATAATTAGGGTTATGTACCATGGCCGTCTTGATGATTATACAACTGTTGATTCAATTATTGAATCATAGAGGCTAGTGCTTGGATGAATATCTAAAGAGTTAGATTGAGGACTCATCAAGCACCATCTAATTATTATTAAGAGAGGATCTCCATCCTAAGAAGGAGATGGCAATCCTTTCTCTAAAGGTTGATATCTGACCGACCTCTTGTTGCAGGTCCTCTGCATATGAATAGAGATTTAGAGGTGTCGGATAAGTTAGATCGAAGAGTTGACTTAACGAGATCGAGATAACCAAAATCCTATGTCGTATGCTGTCACGATAAAGGCACGCATCCTTTGACCAGAGACAGATGTGTTACTATATGTCTGAGTTTATACATTTGGCAAACCAATATGTTGATGACCTAATCAAGGTCTATACACCGGCGTGCTGGTGTGCATATATGGGAATATCAGTAATACGATCTCTCAAAGGGATCATACATGTTCAGTTACAAACCAGAAGACATGATCTCACTCATAAGATATTGGGAAGAATCAAATTCTGTGCACGGTCGTCTCTCTTTGGAACCTTGACTGAATTTTTAGGTTTGATATATACTTTTGGAAAGTATATGATCAACACCTAGATATGATATATGCTTTTGGAAAGTATACGATTGATAACCACTCCCAATAGTCAAATGAGAAACATATTGATACATCCCTGAAGTAGACAATGTAAAATTGATCTTATACTTCGGGTTTAATCTGGGTCTTCCAGTATGCAGGATGTACATGAGGGTGATGTGATCATAAAAGATTGTATAACCATGATGCTTCCATTACTAGGGAGTGATAAAACGGGTCTGGATTTTAGTGACACCTCTCAGTAGAGAAGTGATCTAATCTTGGTCCAAGTGCTGGACAATGATCTGAATGTGATTCAGATGCAATTATAAGATGGGATCTATGATCTTGATTTAATCAAGCATCTTTGGGAGGTCCATAAGATCTGGATTTGAGATGTGATCTCAATATCCATGCCACTATATGTTGAACAATACAATCGCTCTGTCATTATCTTTATGTATCCGCAGAGAAAGCGCATTATCCTTGAAAGAGTTCAGGATATATTTCTTTGTTGATATAGTATCCGAGCATTGAAAAAATTGAAAATGGTATTTAATTATCATGAATAATATGAATTTGATTCATATTATATGGAGAGTTATCTTAGATAATTAGATGTGATTTGATTATCAAAGATATAAATAATGTGAATGTGATTCCTATTATTTGGGCACATGAGAATAGAGATCCATGATGATTAAATGTGATTTAATTATCATAGATATTGACTAATGTGGATAGCACTATCCATATTAATCATATATATTATAAATGTGATTTATAATATATAAGAGAGAGCTATTTGTAACTTACATTTGTTAATTAAATGTTTATGTGAATTGGATTCACATTGGACAGTTAATTGAAAATGTAATTTATATTTTATTTTTGGTTGTGAATATGATTCTCAGTTTTCCAATGGCAAGATTGCTATATTCACAAAATAATTATGAATTATTTTTGTAGAATATCTAAAACAAGTGGTGTTGTAGATATTGGAGATTTCCATGAAAAAATGTAATCTCATGAGATTTCATGAGGTTACATGAGATTGCTACCAAATCCCATGTTATGGAAGGAGGCAATCTTCATTCCATAATCTCCATGCTTGATTAATTTAATTTGAGATTAAATCATATTGATTTATCAATATATATTTAATCTAAATTAAATTAATTTTTGTTGTTTTTTACCAATAATATCTTGGCCATTAAAAGTGAGCCATTGGATTTGTGTTGTCCATGGATTGAGATCCATGGATCCCAAAATATTATAAAAGGGCAGGCACCCCTTGCTCTTCTTGGTTACAGCAACATAACATACAAGTTGTGAACAACAACTTCTCTCTCTCTCTCTCATTCTCTACACGTCATCTCTCTCTCTCATATGGCCGTCCACCATGGATGCCCTAGAGAGAGTCTCCATCACCACAACATCGTCCTTATACTGTCGGATCATTTACCCGTGGATCTCCATCTCCTTCAGTGTGCTTTGCTCGAGAAGAAGACGTCGGATCTCGTGCGTCGAGATTAGGAGATTCGCCGCTTGGATCACCAACATGGATTGCGAGAAGCACGTGTCTCATCCACGCGCTCGCAAGCGTCTCCTCTGTTGGATCAGACTTGAGACATGAGGTCTCTTCGTTTAGAGACTCGATTGTAACCATGCTTCAAGAGGTAACCCTAATACTTGTTTGTGGTTTAGATGAAACGATCCGAAAAGTTTTCTTGGATCATGTGGTTTCAACGCATGATTTTTTTTAAATTATGTTGCCTCGAGCAACTAGTGCGATTAGTCACACCCGATCGCATACGATGCGATCCTCACGCTTTTGTGATGCTGAAGAATCCGGAAATGCCAAGTTAAGAATGTGTTTTTATCGTTCGGCTTAAAGAATGATTATTCGTGCGTTGTAGGCGGCAATCGGAATCGGTCAAGAAAATACCACAAATAATTGATTCAATTTTTAATCTCGTGGTTTTATGTTTTTATACTTGGGTAAGTCCCAAGGTCGATCACAAGGAGGCAAAGGAACAACCTAGAGAGATGTCTATCAAAGTTCGTGTTCGGTTTTCGAGGCGGTCTTTTTTTTGGAATTTTCAATGTATTAAGTGGGTGCAAAGTGCAAATTTGGCCTATTTTAAGGACTAAAATGAAATTTGATTCAAACAATGTCCGAAAAATACAAAACTTGGCCACAATGTAAATTATGACCAAATGTATGCACTATAATATTTTTGGAATTTTTGGATGCAATATGAATTTTTATGGATTTTTAAATGCAAACAAAATGATTTTCAATATTTAATTTTAAAAATATTAGACCTACTTATTTTCAAGAAATAAAATTATCTAAGATCTATCACTAGGTGATGGATTTCAGAAAAATCCTAAACCTTGAAAATGTGGGGTTTATTACCTTTTAAAAATTATATACTAAAATATGCAAAATGATTTTTACAGAACAAAATATGCATGCAAATGCAAATCTTTTTGGGCACAATGTTTAGAATACTAAATTCTACGCTATATAATTTTTTGGGAAATTTTTAGAGCAAAGATTAATCAACTATGAATTTCAGAGCAAGAAATAGGCAGAATATGCAAATTTACACCAAACAGCTATTTATTAATCAACCATCAATCATAAAAATGTCCACAATATATCAAAATGTAGAGAATTAGTCAATAAACATCATGCTATTTTTAGATTAATAAAATGCTGCAATAAAGAGGTTTAAAACTGAGGGTAAAGTTAGGGGTACAGATGCAAATGTAAATAGAATAAAAGTGCAGGAAGGGATTTATTTAAAATTACCGAGAAACAGTGGGTGTTTTCTGCAAAATAGTCAAGGGGCACGTGCAGCACACGTGCCCTTGGCTTGAGTGGACTGCTGCGCAAATTAAGAGAAGAACCAGGGGGTTTGTGTAAATTGCCCAAGGGGGCACGCGAGCAGCACGTGACCCCTGGGCTGCTGGCCTGGAGACATTTCCTCCGCACGTGCACTGCGTGTGGGAGGACCTCGGGCGCGCCACCCGGTAGCTTGGCGGAGGGGCGGAATGGTCGGTGGAGCCTGGCCAAGGTGGTGGGCTTCTGGATGGCCGTCGACCGATCCACGGCGGAGCAGAGGAGGAGCGGAGCTGGCAGTGTAGGCGGTGGAGGTTGTTGTCGACCGTAGTTGTCGGATAAGACGACCGAAGAAGACGGCGATAACTGTACGTTGAAGTTGATCTCGGTGGGGCGTTGTCGATGGTTTGGCGGAGGCGTACGGAGATAGTCGGAGATGGTCATCGTTGTGGCTGAAGAACTGAGCAGGTGGCTGGTGGTGTGGCCGACACACGGACGTGGGGCTTCGATGAAGCGGATGGCAGTGGAGGAGATGATCGGAGGAGATCACCGCCTCCTGCTGCTGTCTGAAGTCGATGAAGGCAGAGCAGATGGCTGGTGGCTCGGAGTCGATGACGGCGAGGCGTTGTCGAAGGCGAAGTTGCGAGGCAGAGAAACAAAGATAGAGCGAGAGAGAGAGAGAGAGAGAGAGAGAGAGAGAGAGTACATGAGAAGGGTCGGGCTCGACGGCGTGAATGGCCGGAGCGGAGCAGCGGCTTCGGGGGCGGTGCTACGACGAGGAGCTCGGCCTCGGATCACGCCGGCGAGGAGTTCGTCACGGGCTGTCACACCGGAGAGGAAAGACTCGATGAAGGAGCAGCGGATGATTGGCAAGGGGCGGCTGCTGTTCATTTTATAGGGCTTAGGGGGGTGGTCGGACATGGAAGGAGGATCGGGAACGACGAGATTAAGGGGATGGAGGAGATCGTGATCAGAGATGGTCGAGATTGAGGGGGAAGAGATCGATGCGGAGATGGAAGGCGGCGCGGCGGTGCGAGATTGGCGGCGAGGTACATGGCATCGAAGATCGGCTGTGCGATTTTGGGGGAGGCGGCTTGATGAAGACGAAGACCTCTGGCCGTCCGATCGGCCGAGATCGGGCGGCCAGAGTCGAGCCACGTGGCGGGGTGTTGATGGGCTGAAGCACGGGGCACGTGCGGAGCACGTGCCTGGGAGGCACGTGCGACGCACGTGCACCCATTATATTATTATTTATTTTTTTTATTTTTTTATTTTTAAAAACCAATGTATAAATAGCCAAAAAATGGCTGACATGTGGCGGCACCAGGTGCTGCCACGTGTCAGCACCAGAAAATTCGAAAATAAAAGATTTTGTAAAATCGATAAAAAATAGTAAATGACCTCGGATAAAAAATGTTTCTTCACGAAAATTGCTCGTCTCAATGAGATCTACAACTTTCATAGGACATCAAAATCAAAATCGATCAAATGCACAAAGTGAATTTTTGGGGTATCCCATGTACATAGAATGCCATAATTTTGGGGTTTTATAATTTTTTTGTCTTTTTTTATAACAGATAAAAATCCGGAAAAAATATAAAAAAATCAAAGACAAATAAAGACACCTTGATCTAATTTTTTTGGATTTTTTTAAATTAAAAATATGTATATAAAATATTAGGTCAAAAATAGCTAAAATATACAATATACAAAAGAGGCCCAAACCCAACTTTCACATATGAGCTCCGATTCACTTGAACTTGGTCTCGTTTTGAAGGTAATTGAATGTACATTAGTTCAAAAGTGAGTAGGATTAAAACAGACATTGGATGAGGAAGATATGGGGCTTTTAGTTCGAAAATCCTGAAATTAGGGTTTGGGTTTTTGGTCCACTTATTTGGGTTAGTTATTTTTTTGTATTTTTCCTTTATTCTTGTTAGTAATATGTACAAAGTGGAAGTGATTTTGAGTTATTCGGAGTTAGCATGAATGAGTTAAAAATCCGGGAAGTTAGGCTATTTACAGGTTACTTTTGGCTTGGATTTTTGGCTTCTTATTTTGTGCAGATTTTTGTGCTAAAATGCCTTTCTTATGGGAACATGCATGAATGCTAATTATGCAAAATAGATGCAAGAATGCTGTTGATTTTTAGGGATTTGAGCTTAATAAATGAGATTTAGAGTGATGAATACGAGATTCATCATCCCCCTATACTTAAACCATGCTCGTCCCTGAGCATCAAAAAGAAATGCCATGAGGTGAAATGAGATTGGGTTCCATACCAAGACCATGAGCTGAAGGTGAAAGTGAACCTAAACTCAACCTTTGGATTATTTGTGTGTCGGAACTTCTGTGATACTTAGAATTTTAAAATCAACAACCCTCAAGTTCTACACATCATTGCTACAGTTTCGGCTTAGAAGTCATCTTAGATCAATCATCTTCCAAAAGTATACCCTATGAACATTGAATAACCGACTCATGTGTGTGAAAGGTTTTAGCTCTTCCCATCCAGAATGCCGGACTACCGCACGAACCTCCTCTCCAGTAACTCGTCCTCGGGAGTCAGGTATTTCCTTCTAAGGTCTGTCGCGTTGTGTTCACAATCGAATTAGGGGAGAAGTTAGAAGAATGAGAAAAGAACTGGAGGGTGGCCAGTGTAGTCACCTCTCCTTGTGAAGATGGCCTGTGTAGCCGAGTCTCCACCAAGATCTGCAGGTTTCTTGAAGCTTGGACCTTTTTGGTCAGATTTTATTTGGTAGAATGCTTCTTTGTATTTGGAATTTTTGGTGGTTCTGCTTGGATCTTGTTTTGCCCCTACGGATATAGCATCTTTTTGTTCCGTACATTTTTTGGGGTCTTAGAAAAATTATGCCCAGCCGTCCATCCCTTTTCCGAAGCTTTATTTCAACCCGTACTCCGATCTTTAGATTTCCACGTTACCAGAAAAGAAACTCACACAGTCTTCCAACATCCCGTCTGAGTTGAGCTAAGTGCATAGTGCGAGAGTACAAATTAATTCCTTATTCCAGAGTTGTACTCAGAATGAAGAGACCAGGTTAGACACTAAGAGTCAAACGTTGCACATTGTCATGTGGAACTCAAAGAATTAAGTCAAAGACCCGAAGACTCTAAAATCCTATTTCTCGGTGAAGTTCCTCTGAAAATTAGGTGGATTAAGGTCAAGTCCAGACCACTCTCGGTTTCGGCTCATAACTTGGTTCAGAACCCAAAGACTTTTCACATATGCAAATGTGATGCTTGATGAAATGCAGGTGGAATGCAGACATTTTTTTTCATTTTTTTTCATTTTTGCAAAGGATTTTTGTGTGTGTTGTTTTTTTTAATGCAAAAAATGAATAAGAAGCCATTTTTCAAAAATTTTGGGTACAGTCAGTGTTAGTGGCAAAACTCTTTTTCTTCTTTTTTTTGTGTTGTTTTTGTTTTTTTTGTGTGTTTTTTTAATTATCCACCCCGTAAATACATATAGACTTACGCGCAAGTACGAGATATGGATAAAATATATACACAGTATATATACAGACCCCCCTATACTTAGCGAGTGCTGTGTCCTCAGAGCACAAGAAGAGTAAAGAAGACATAGATCGGGCTAAGCGTAAGAGAGTGAAAAAGGAAAAAGAATAAGATTTACAAAATCACCCCCTATACTTAGACTGTGAATAGTCTAAGTACAGAAGAAGAGCAGAAAAGAAAGAAGAAAAGAAAAAAGAGAGAGAGAAGAAAAAAATGAAGCGGTCAGGGTATGTGAATGAGGAGAGTATATACAGGTGGGCGTCGGTTCCCTCTATACTTAGGCCTTGGCCTAAGTAGAGGAAGAAGCTGTACAAGGAGACTGGTGTGGTCGGGAGGGAGGGTGGGATTGATCTGATAAATCTTCAATGTCCTCGCTCTGCGTGAAATAGATGTCCTCAACTTGCACTGTATGCTCTTTGGATGATTCTATATATGGCTTCAGTAATTGTCCATTCACTGAGAAAGGTTGTGCATTATCTTTGAGTTCGATAATATCCACACTTCTATTGGTATGCACATCGATGACAACATAGGGACCCGTCCATTTTGATTTCAGTTTCTCATGAAAAATCTTTAACCGAGCATTAAACAACCACACTTTCTGCCCAGGGACAAAGGTTTTATCTCGAATGTGTCTATCATGCCATCTCTTGACCTTGTCCTTATAGATTACACTGTTGTCATATGCTCGGTTTCGGATTTCAATTAGCTCATTTAAATTCAAGTCTCGACATAATTTCCCAAGGTGACAACTCCAATTCAACTTTTTGATCGCCCATTCCGATTTGTGAATCAATTCTGCAGGTAGATGGCATGGCTTGCCATAGATCATCCTAAAAGGTGAAGTACCGAGTGGAGTCTTATAGGCTGTCCTATAGGCCCACAGAACCTGGTCCAATAGTTTTGATCAGTCCTTCCTATCTAGACGAAACAACTTTTGAAGAATACCCTTCACCTCTCTATTAGAAACCTCTGCCATGCCATTAGATTGTGGATGATATGGGTTGGCTATTCTATGTTCAAATTTATACTCTTTAGCCAAAGATCTCATTTCCCTATTCACAAAGTGGCTACCTCCATCAGAAATCAACACTTTTGGTATACCGAACCTTGCAATGATATTATCCTTGATAAACTTACAGACGGTTTTACTATCTGCGGTTCGGGTTGGAATAGCCTCTACCCATCTAGACAAATAATCAACCGCTAACAAGATGTACTCAAATCCATTGCTATTGGGAAAGGGACCCATAAAATCAATCCCCCATGCATCGAAAACATCACAGAAAATCATTGGTTGCATGGGCATTTCATCTCTATAACCAACAGTCCCTCCCATCCTTTGACAAATCGGGCTAGACCGTACAAATTCATTAGCATCACGAAATAGGGTCTGCCAGTAAAATCCACATTGTAGTACCTTGTGTGCGGTTCTCTTTCCCGAATGGTGCCCTCCAGCCTCGAGAGTATGACAATGTGTGAGGACACTCTGGTATTCTTCCTGAGGAATACATCTTCTCCAGACATAATCCGCTCCTTTATAAAAAGGAAAGGATCGTCCCAATGGTATTTTCTTAAATCCGACTTTAGTTTATCAATCATTCTCTTGGTCCAACCAAAGGGAACCTTCTTGGAGACAAGATAGTTCACGATGTTGGAATACCATGGGGTTGAATCAATAATGCAAACAGATTCGTCTGGAAAAGTCTCCTTAATAGGTCCAGTGTCAGGATAATCATTTTTCTCAATTCGGGAAAGGTGATCAGCAACAACATTCTTAATTCCAGGTTTATCTTTGATCTCCAAATTCAATTCTTGGATTAACAAGATCCACCTCAAAAGCCGTGCCTTGGCATCTTTCTTATCCACGAGGTATCTAATTGTCGTATGATCAGTGAAAATTGTCACCTTGGAGCCCAATATATATGATCTGAATTTTTCAAGGGCCCAAACAACCGCGAGCATTTCCTTTTCAGTCACTGTATAATTTTTCTGTACAGGATCCAATACTTTGCTCGCGTAGTGAATCGCCTAAGGGATTCCATCCCGTCTTTGTCCAAGCACAGCTCCGATAGCAAAATCCGATGCATCAGTCATGATCTCAAAGGGAAGAGACCAGTCGGGAGCTTGTAATATCGGAGATTCACATATTTTCTTTTTCAGGAGCTCGAAGGCCTCAAGACACTTGTGATTTACAATAAACTCGATGTCTTTTCCTAAGAGCTCAGTCAGTGGGCGGGCGTTCTTTGAAAAATCAGGGATAAACCTTCGATAAAATCCAACATGCCCTAGAAAAGACCGCACTGACTTGACGTTGGTTGGTGGCTGAAGTTTCTTTATCACATCCACCTTGGCAGGGTCGACCTCCATTCCCTTTTTGGAGATGACATGCCCCAACACGATACCTTCAGTCACCATAAAGTGACTCTTCTCCAAGGAGAGTACCAAATTAACCTCCCTGCATCTCTTGAGGACTCGGTCCAAGTGCGCTAAACATGTATCAATGAATCACCATGGACTGAGAAGTCATCCATGAAGACTTCCAGGAAATCACCCACCATTTCAGCAGATACGACAATCATGCACCGCTGAAATGTGCCTGGGGCATTACAAAGCCCGAATGGCATGTGCTTGAATGCGTAGATACCGAAGGGACATGTAAATGTAGTTTTTTCCTGATCCTCGGGAGCGATAGCTACTTGATTGTAGCCAGAGTACCCATCAAGAAAACAGAAGAATGCCTTCCCTGCAAGTCTCTCCAAGATTTGATCAATAAATGGCAGTGGAAAGTAATCTTTCTTGGTCGCAGCATTCAGGCGTCTGTAATCGACACAGACACGCCACGACGTGGGTACTCAGGTTGCGATCTCAACCCCCTCCTCGTTGGTGACTATCTGGATTCTCGACTTTTTCGGGACGACATGAAGGGGGGCCACCTACTTGGAGTTAGAAATGGGGTATATAAAACCTGCTTTTCACCATTTCTCTATCTCTTTCTTAACCACTTCCCGAAGATTGGGGTTTAATCTTCTCTGAAATTCACGGGAAGGCCTTGCATTATCCTCAACATAAATTTGGTGCGAGCAGAGAGCAGGGTTGATTCCTACGAGATCCGACACCGTCCAACCGATGGCTTTTCGATTTCGCTCAAGGACTTCTAGTAGTATGGATTCTTGATCTAAGGTTAATGATGAGCTAATGATCACAGGGAATTTGTCTTTGGGTCCATTGAGAAATGCATACTTCAGTGTGGGAGGGAGAGGTTTCAGCTCTGGCAGATCTACATCATCAATCAAATCTGGCTGAATATCTTTTAAGTCTTGCTCTGTGCTTGTTGGTGATGGATCATTCTGTGATATGTTAGCCACTAATCCTGAAGGAATGTGAGTCGGATCGCAAAAGTAGTGTGGTAATTCGGCCAAAGCCGCGTCCGACTCGTCATCTATTTTTCTTGATTTTCCCGAAGAAGATGGTATTGACAAATCCGAAAGGATTTCTGTGTCATCATGATTATAAACATCTGTGTATTTGGATTTGTATGACACTATCTCGCATACTGACTGGTGCACTGATTCTTCTTCTGCTGGGGTGTTAGTAATCTGGAGGTCCGGCAGTTGGTCCCACGGTCCAGTAGTGCTGATGAGATTACACTCGGATGTTTCGGCATCTTCAGTGGTGGATTCAGAATCTGGTCTTTGCCATTTTGTTTGTTTCATTTCTAGATCAACTTCTCCATATAGGGAGCGGAATTTCATCATTCCGGTGCCGTAATCAAATACAGCCTTGGCGGTTCTTAAGAAGGGTCTTCCAAGAATGATTTGCGATTCCTTCCAGTGGTTCGGAGTCTCCATATCAAGGACAGTAAAGTCCACTTTGTATTCCGTACCCTCGACCATAATGATAACATTTTTCACTTCTCCCTTAGGCCTTTTAGTGGATTCGTCAGCGAATTGGAGTAAAGATAATGATTTCTGGAGAGGACCTAACTCCAATCTGTAATATAAGGCTAAGGGAAGAAGATTGATGGAAGAACCATTGTCGAGAAGTGTGCGTGCGAACGCAATACCGCCAATGCGACTTTCCACATAATGAGCACCCATGTCCCTTTTCTTCCTTGGTAAATGTTGATTTCTGACACATTTGGTAGTAGCCACTATCAGGACATGAGTCTCCACAAACTGATTTGTTTACTTTGTACGAGTCCTGGTGGGAGTACATTTCATTTTCAAGTATTTCTGAAATGCTGGATTACTGGCTACATACTGATCAAAGGGTACTTTGACTGTGATACTCTGTTAGCAGAATTTTTCCGTTACTGGGTCATTTTGAATGGTTTTCTTTTGTTTTCCTTTCTTTAGAGCATGAGGGAAAGGAATGGAAGCATTTGAGACAGGAGAAAGAGAGCCAGAATCATAAATAAGAGCATCTTTATTAGATTTGGAGTTCTTATTACAATCATAATAATTATGCTGCTGAAATGGTGACAAAGGTAATTTCACAGCAACTAGAGGTTCAAGGTCCTCTGCGGTCTCCATAGATGCCTTTCCTTTATCTTGTGCTGAAATCTTCGGCCGTCCTTCTTCTTCATCCTCAGAAGCATCCTCCGGTTGATCTTCCGAGTCTTGATGGTCAGCTTCCCTTGCCCGGTCAGGTACGACCACGGTCCTTCCGCTCCTTAGTGACATGGCATTGATATTGTCAAACGAAAGGATCTCGTGTTCATATGTGGAAAAATTTGAATAGTATACCTGATTATTGTATTGATATGACTGAGATTTGTTCAAGCTATTGGGGTTAGCTTGAACTTGGGCGGGAATGGCTGTGGCAGGGGCTTTCTATTTTTCCTTCCAACGGATAGACGATTAACATCTACCTGTAGATCGTACAGTTTATTCCGGAAGCTGCGAATTTCCTCCAGCATTTGTTTCTGGATATCCACCGGGTCTTCTGGAGGCTTGGATGATTGAGATGCTTGATTTGGAACTTGATACTGCTGACGATGTTGTTGAGGTTGGTTCTGACGGTTGTATGGCTGCTGCTGCTTCGAGTGCTGAGTTTATTGTGGAGCTGTGGGAAATGCGGCATTATAGAAGGTGGTTGGACGTTGATATTGTTGACGGTCTCCCGTATTACCCTGTCGGGTATTATCCTGTGTGTACCATATGCCGTTTATCTCGAATGTCAGAGGCAGGGCTTCTACAACTGTCTCGGCTGGTGGAGGTGACTGATGGGAAGGTTGGGCATAGGATTGATCCGGAGCCCATGGTTGCGGTTGTCCTGACCCTGAATGCTCCTGGACATGATGCACATGATAAATCGGGACCGCAGGTGCAGTAGGTATCCCTATCTTGGATATTTTCTCAGTAAGTTCCTCCATTTGCTTTGGAAACTGGGAGAGCCGGTTGTCGATGTCGTTCACCCTTTTATTAATGTGATCCACAACTGTTAATTTATCTGTGATGATGTTCATGTTGGGAATCAAGTCCTTTGCTATTTCTGCGACAGTTTGTTTCCCTCCTTTGGCTTGATAGGTGTTCAGTGAATCAGTGTAAGCTCTACTAGCAATTTGTGAACGGCTAGTCTCTGCCATTAGCTCCAGTATTTTCCAGATGGTATCAGCTCCTCGGGATGTGTAATTTCCTCCACAGGCAGCGCTGACTAAACCCTGAGTCCCGTGGTTAAGGCCAGAATAGAGAGATTGGACAGGGACGTTATTATCTAGGTCATGGCAGGGACATTTCTGCAGCAGATCTTTAAATCTATCCCATGCATCACAAAGTGGTTCATTGGGCATCTGAGAGAAGCTAGTGATGCGAGTCCTCATTTGATTGGTTCGACTCAGAGGGTAAAATTTCTTCAAGAATAGGTTCTTAAACCTATCATAAGTGGTCACCGTCACTCCCAAATTTTTCACCCAGTAATCTGCTTTACCTTTCAGGGCGAAAGGTAATGCAGTGAGACGAATGTAGTCCTGCCTGACTTGTGGGTGCCTCTGATTAGAACATACTAGCTCCAAATCACGCAAAAATTCGTATGGTTCTTCATCTGTATTACCATGAAATTGTGGTAATTGACTCAAGAAGTGTGGCTTCAGTTCATGGTGAACCTCAGGCTGAGGTGGCTGTAAATAATTTCTGACTCTATATTGCCCGGGATTGTATGCGGCTTCCATTGGTGGTTCTTCCTCTGCATTCAACCGTTCTAGCTGTTCCCTCATCAAATTTTGTTGCTGCTCAGACGCAGCTAGTCTTGCTAGAACCATCTGCATTGGGTCTTCATTGAGTTCATCTTCCTGATTGCTCTTCTTTGGAGGCATATTTCGTGAGTACTTCTTTTCACCTTCAGATTGTGAAAAATTGGAGTCAATATTTTGAAAAGGATTATAAGAGGAGGTTTCAAGGGGAAGGTGTCCCTAAATCCAAGGTGGTTCTGAGTAAGAGTGGCTCAGAATGTTTGAGACTGGAAAGTTTGTGGTGGTCAGAAAAGGGTTCGCTAAGTCCGAACAGAAATTGCCAACAATTCTCCATTCTCGAATCCAAATGATTATCAAGAGGTGTACGGTTCATGATCTAGGCACAAGTGTGCGGTATTCGATGATCAACTAAGTTTTACGCACAGATCAAACACAATACAAAGTTTTGTTTCACCAACTCACTCAGTGAAGGCCGTGAGAGTTCGGCCAATTATCTTTTCAATTTTAATTGGTGAGAATTCAAATCTTGCAAGCCGTTTAAACGAGCTATTAGGTGCCTGTATTTCCCGACCGACTGTCCCGAATTCTTATGACTAGTTGCACCTACTTTCAGCCAGTTTGGGAGTAAGTAAGGACCGTAGAACGACTACCCTTTACTTGAGGACGGAGCCTTACGCAGTGTCCTCTAAACCACCCACTCTGCTAAGGAAATCCAGACCGTTTATCGACTACCCGTAGATCCTCACTGAGAAGTAGCTAATCGCTTTTGGTGGAATCAGTAGTCAGTATGAAAATCCTCGCTTTGGCTCTATTTCTAGTGTGCGTCTCTCTCCTCGCTGCAAGATAAAATCAAACAATGTCGGGGTTGTTCTCCCGCAAGAATTCTTGATTTTATGGGTTCTTAAGATCGGCTATATTTAGCAGTCCCGATTTTAGTTAGGCAATCACTGAAGAATTAAGTGAGCAGAAATATACGTCTATCGTCCAGTCCCCATTTCCTTTAGAATTATGTGATAAAACAAGAGGGAGAAAGTCGGGAAAAGCCGATGCACGTGGAAAACTATGATGAATGCTCAGTTAGAAGACTTACAGTGAATCCTCGCAATCTTCATGTGGGATGCTAAACAGAAATTTAAAATTATTCTATATGGAATGCAAGCCGATAAAAAACCGCACCTAAGCAGAAAGTTTTATTAGCGGGAAAGAATTGAGTTAAATTTGGCTAAGTTGAACGATCTATGTGCGTCTCAATTAATAGTGCAGTGTGGATTAATCCTACGAGCACAATCAAAAATTAAATTGCTCTGAGAGCCGTATGTGCAGGTCTATCCTATTCGCCACTCAAGTCGGGCCCCACCCTCACCGGAGAGTGAAACAGGCCACAACACACCACAAAATAAAGTTTGAGGTCTTGTTACACACGCGAGCGTCCAAACGGACACCGCTATAAATGAGAAATTAATTACAGGAATTAAAATTTGCAGAAACAAAATCCTAGACTCTACGCTCTCTCACGACTCGGCTCGATCTTAAATTAATTGCGGATTTTAAGAGGTTGGTGAAGATGCCTCGGTTTCTTGAAAAAACGCTCCACGTATGTCGTGTACCTCACAAGAAAAATAAGAGAGATAATGTAAGAGAGTGACTCAAAAAATGATAAAATAGATAAGAAAAAATAAATGCTGAAAATAAATGGAATTTACAATGAAAAATTCGGGGGTCAGACTACCCAAATGCGGAAAACCGAACAAAAAAATTTTTAGACAAAAATCTAAGCCGTTTGCCTCCCCGGCAACGGCGCCATCTGAAGAATCCGGAAATGCCAAGTTAAGAATGTGTTTTTATCGTTCGGCTTAAAGAATGCTTATTCGTGCGTTGTAGGCGGCAATCAGAATCGGTTAAGAAAATACCACAAATAATTGATTCAATTTTTAATCTTGTGGTTTTATGTTTATTTTACTTGGGTAAGTCCCAAGGTCGATCACAAGGAGGCAAAGGAACAACTTAGAGAGATGTCTATCAAAGTTCATGTTTGGTTTTCGAGGCGGTCTTTTTTTTTGAAATTTTCAATGTATTAAGAGGGTGCAAAGTGCAAATTTGGCCTATTTTAAGGACTAAAATGAAATTTCATTCAAACAATGTCTGAAAAATACGAAACTTGGCCACAATGTAAATTATGATGAAATGTATGTACTATAATTTTTTTGGAATTTTTGGATGCAATGTGATTTTTTTATGGATTTTTAAATGCAAACAAAATGATTTTCAATATTTAATTTTAATAAATATTAGACCTACTTATTTTCAAGAAATAAAATTATCTAAGATCTATCACTAGGTGATGGATTTCAGAAAAATCCTAAACCTTGAAAATGCGGGGTTTTTTACCTATTAAAAATTAAATACTAAAATATGCAAAATGGTTTTTACAGAACAAAATATGCATGCAAATGCAAATCTTTTTGGGCACAATGTTTAGAATACTAAATTCTACGCTACGTGATGTTTTGGGAAATTTTTAGAGCAAAGATTAATCAACAATGAATTTCAGAGTAAGAAATAGGCAGAATATGCAAATTTTCACCAAGCAATTATTTATTAATCAACCATCAATCATAAAAATGTCCACAATATATCAAAATGTAGAGAATTAGTCAATAAACATCATGATATTTTTTGATTAATAAAATGCTGCAATAAAGAGGTTTAAAACTGAGGGTAAAGTCAGGGGTACAGATGTAAATGCAAATAGAATAAAAGTGCAGGAAGAGATTTATTTAAAATTACAGAGAAACAGTGGGTGTTTTCTGCAAAATAGTCAAGGGGCACGTGTAGCACACATTCCCTTGGCTTGAGTGGACTGCGGCGCAAATTAATAGAAGAACCGGGGGGTTTGTGTAAATTGCCCAAGGGGGCACGTGAGCAGCACGTGACCCTTGGGCTGCTGGCCTGGAGACGTTTCCTCCGCACGTGCACTGCGCGTGGGAGGACCTCGGGCGCGCCACCCGGTAGCTTGGCGGAGGGGCGGAATGGTCGGTGGAGCCTGGCCAAGGTGGTGGGCTTCTGGATGGCCGTCGACCGATCCACAACGGAGCAGAGGAGGAGCGGAGCTGGCAGTGTACGCGGTGGAGGTTGTTGTCGACCGTAGTTGGCGGAGAAGATGACCGAAGAGGACGGCGATAACTGTACGTTGAAGTTGATCTCGGTGGGGCGTTGTCGATGGTTTGGCGGAGGCGTACGGAGATAGTCGGAGATGGTCGTCGTTGTGGCTGAAGACCGGAGCAGGTGGCTGGTGGTGTGGCCGACACACGGGCGTGGGGCTTCGATGAAGCGGATGGTGGTGGAGGAGATGATCGGAGGAGATCACCGCCTCCTGCTGCTGTCTGAAGTCGATGAAGGCGGAGCAGATGGCTGGTGGCTCAGAGTCGATGATGGCGAGGCGTTGTCGAAGGCGAAGTTGCGAGGCGGAGAAACAAAGATAGAGAGAGAGATTGGGAGAGAGAGAGAGTACCTGAGAAGGGTCGGGCTCGATGGCGTGAATGGCCGGAGCGGAGCAACGACTTCGGGGGCGGTGCTGCGACGAGGAGCTCGTCCTCGGATCACGCCGGCGAGGAGTTCGTCACGGGCTGTCACACCGGAGAGGAAAGACTCGATGAAGGAGCGGCGAATGATTGGCAAGGGGCAGCTGTTGTTCGTTTTATAGGGCTTAGGGGGGTGGTCGGACATGGAAGGAGGATCGGGAACGGCGAGATTAAGGGGATGGAGGAGATCGTGATCATATATGGTCGAGATTGAGGGGGAAGAGATCGATGCGGAGATGGAAGGCGGCGCGGCGATGCGAGATTGGCGGCGAGGTATAGGGGATCCAAGATCGGCTGTGCGATTTTGGGGGAGGCATCTTGATGAAGACGAAGACCTCTGGCCGTCCAATCAGCCGAGATCGGGCGGCCAGATGCGAGCCACGTGGCGGGGTGTTGATGGGCTGAAGCACGGGGCACGTGCGGAGCACGTGTTTGGGTGGCACGTGCGACCCACATGCGCCCATTATATTATTATTTATTTATTTTATTTATTTATTTTTTTAGTTTTAAAAATGAATGTATAAATAGCCAATAAATGGCTGACACGTGGCGGCACCAGGTGCCGCCATGTGTCAGCACCAGAAAATTCGAAAATAAAAGATATTGTAAAATTGATAAAAAATAGTAAATGGCCTCGGATCAAAAAAATTTCTTCACAAAAATTGCTCGTCTCGATGAGATCTACAACTTTCATGAAGACATCAAAACCAAAATCGATCAAATGCACAAAGTGAATTTTTGGGGTATCCCATGTACATAGAATACCATAATTTTGGGGTTTTGTAATTTTTTTGTCTTTTTTATAACAGATAAAAATTCGGAAAAAAATATAGAAAAATCAAAGACAAATAAAGACACCTTGATCTAATTTTTTTGGATTTTTATAAATTAAAAATATGTATATAAAATATTAGGTCAAAAATAGCTAAAATATACAATATACAAAAGAGACCCAAAACCCAACTTTCACATATGAGCTCCGATTCACTTGAACTTGGTCTCGTTTTGAAGGTAATTGAATGTACATTAGTTCAAAAGTGAGTAGGATTAAAACGGACACTGGATGAGGAAGATATGGGGATTTTAGTCCGAAAATCCTGAAATTAGGGTTTGGGTTTTTGGTCCACTTATTTGGGTTAGTTATTTTTTGTATTTTCCCTTTATTCTTGTTAGTGATATGTACAAAGTGGAAGTGGTTTTGAGTTATTCGGAGTTAGCATGAATGAGTTAAAAATATGGAAAGTTAGGCTATTTACAGGTTACATTTGGCTTGGATTTTTGGCTTCTTATTTTGTGCAGATTTTTGTGCTAAAATGCCATTCTTATGGGAACATGCATGAATGCTAATTATGCAAAAGAGATGCAAGAATGCTATTGATTTTTAGGGATTTGAGCTTAATAAATGAGATTTAGAGTGATGAATACGAGATTCATCAGATGCGCTTAAGGATCTTACCATATACTTCAAGTGGTATCAGAGCCAGGTTGGAGGTTTCGGATACGATCCATAAACCTAGGATGACTTGGGTTCATCAGGGTTTGCGAAAGTTTTATCGCATTTCATTTTCGCATCTCTGTTTAGTGAATAATTTTGGCCCTATTTAAATTTTTTAAACACATATGTTCTCCATTAAATAAAGAGACCGTAGGATCTGATTTTGCGTGATTTCGAATCCGTTTGCTCAAGTTATGATCAAATTAGTGAACATGTACCCACTATTTCAGTGACTGCGAATCATGACGTAATTAAGGAATTAATTACTGATTTGAAACTTCTAGAAATGCATTAAAATCACTTAAGTTCTGTTGTAAATCAAATTATCAAACTTTGGAAACTTATTTTGCTTAATGTGGGCTTAAATTGATTGAGATATGCTAATTTTAGTAAGCGGGGGTCACTGCTGAAATTTACTTTCCTAATCAAGAACCTTGTGATTATCATTTAATAAATTAATGAAATTAAATGGTTTAATTACAAGGAATAATTATGGATAAATATTTGTAAAATATTTGATGATAATTATTTCCTTAAATGACATCGCCTTAACCAATAATAGATTAGATATGATCTCGATCACAAATGGTTACACAATCTATTTTCAAACAAACAAAGATGCTTGAACATGATTGGGGATTTGTTTAGCAAATCTCCTTATAATGTTAATAAAAAATGTTTTGACTATTATTATATGGTATAACTTTGGTTTAAAAACTGATTATCATCTCAAATACACAATGATCAATTTGCCATTATCCTTTCCTGAGGTGGATATGGTGTCTAGTCGGGGAGTGTTGGTGTAGCAGGTTGCACGGTGTGCGGTCTGTCCCACTCCCGTCGGTACTGGCCATGACAGCAGGTAGGGACATGATAATGCAGGAGAGATCACAGTGTATTTTTCTAATTATTAAAATTCAAAATAATACATATCTGAGATAATACCATAATTCAAGTAACAATAAAGAATATTTGTTGGATATTGATTAGATCATTAATTCAATATGATTAGATTAATTGGAATCCATTATAAAATTTAAAACAATCAATTATGAATAGAGTTGTAATTCCCTTGGAAGAATTATTCGTAATGAATATGATTCATAATGATTAATTCGAATTTGAATATGAGATGGAGGATCACATAAGTGACATCCACGGTCTCCCATCAAGGCGAAGGGTTCCGTCATTAGGGATTGTATGTAGGAGACACCTGTCCGAAGTGTCAGCTCCTACATACAAGCACATCTGGATCGGCCTTTTTGCTTCTCGAAAGAGTAAGGCCGTATGCGTAGTGACCCCAATATCGAGTCCTCATATTATTGGGATTATATTGGATTGCGCATAGCGAGTACTAATCCTGTTGACAGTTGGTTCAATTAATGACTGGTCAACATCACCTTAGAGTGGTGGGTTCAGGTGTTAAAGACGGAATTGGGAGATGCATGTTGCACTTGCAAGGAGGAATGCATTCCCGCTTCTTTTTATCTGAGTTGCAAGTTCTCATATTATTGGGATGTAACAAAGATAAGGAAGGAGATCGCAAATCTTTCTTGAGATATAATGGTAAGTATATCTCCTACATTGAAAGCAATTAAGGGAATGAACTTTCGATGATGACAAGACAGGACAAATTTGATATAAAAATTCCTAAATCAAGTAAAATATATATTTATATATATTTATGCAAATTTCTTATTTCAGATAATCCTTCATTAAATCCACTCAATATTATACTCAATAATAACCAGTAAAATATCATGGATTGGATCCATGATCAAGATATTGTACTTGTAGTTGGACACATAATGTATGTAGTTGCAATGTGCAAGTTCCCTCATAATAATGAGAAATGACAATTAAATACACAATAGGACTACAACCCTAGGGTTTGTATGTCTCTATAGTCTTGATCTCTCATCGAATCTACTATGGAAGTGACATGTTGATGATGATCGCAATTGTCAAATAATCCTTATAAAAATCTAAGAATATGTTCTGGCATACATATGTGCTCTTGACATTTTATCATGAATGACATGGTTCTCTGCATCATGCAGAATGGTGGCTCTATAAGAGATGATGTAATCAAAATACTTGAGTATCTACCTGAACCAATATTTTAAGAGTTTAGATGGATGTAGATACGATGAGTGTCATCATTCTACTTTCTATACTCTAGTCATTCATGAAGCTTCAGAATATTCATATTATATGAATTGAATGAAGCAATTATAAATGTTGAAATGCTATAATATTGTGATCATTTGAATATAGTGTAAGAGATCCTTCGTCTTATGCAATGGTTGTTTATAGATAAAGGGATCGTAGTGGAAGCATGGGTTGGACCCTAGTAAGAAGGAAAGTCAAAGAGTTGACTGTACTTCTATGACTTCCATATGACATCTAAATAGTTGGATGAATGCCAATACTGCAATAAGCCGATGTACTGATATTGTGACTATCTTGTCTGTCTAGGATCCTTAGAGAAGGATCCAGATGGTGCATCGAAATAATCTACATCTACAAATCATTGAAATTGACTTTCTTATTTGATAAGATAAAAGTCTAATAATTGTATCTCATTCTTCTAATAACACTTGTAATTGGTTGCATATGTATTAGAAGACTATAAAATTTGATTTTAAGGTTTAATAGTCATCCATATGGATATTGATGCAATTGTTGCAACAATCTCTATTAGATAGATGGACTTGTTATTTTCCGTGGGAGATCCCTTAGTATTAGAGAATGTCTCTTTAACCTAGATATTAGAATACACTCATTATTTATTTCTAAATGTTGAAATAAACATGAATTCTGTAATAGACCTATCATAAAGAGTTATGGTGGAGATATTTCAGATAGTAATCTAAAATCTAGTGGACTCTACTAAATTAGAAAATTAATGAATGGTTCATTAATATTTCTAATACTGAAAAATTAAACCTTTAAAAGATCAATATGAGGTTGAAGATCATTTGACAATGATCTGGCATCAAACCTTGGACATAACTCTGTTGATGAGATCAAGATACTAGTAAGAGACGAAACTTTAGAAGGTCTAAAATTTCAAATCTTACATACTTTAATATTGTATTCAAGATTAGAAAATGTCCAATATACCATTCTTTGGGAATGTTGTTAGATGCGGAGGTATTCAAGATCTCATACATATTGATGTATGTGGATCATTTGTATCATTATAAACATTGATGATATGTGATATCATTCGATGATTATTTTTTTTTGATATGAGATTTCTTCCCTTCACCTTAGAACGCATTGAAATGTTCAAAGATTTCACAATTTTGGTTTAGAACCAAAGTTTGAAGGAAGATGAAATGAATTTGATCTAATCTAGGTAGCTTGTACCTATTAGATGAATTCTGAGGAATACCTTATGGAGATATGAATATCATTCCTATCTCAATTCCCATAATGCACCTAATCTCAATGGAGTTGTAGGGGGATACAATTGGATCATGTCTGACATGATTTGATCAATGATGAATATTAGCATAATTACCTCATAGTTTCCAAGGCATATATGCAGTAGAGACTACAATGCATATCCTTAATAAGGTTTCTGTTGAACACGAAAATCTGGAGGTCGTGTTGACTCACAAGGCAAATCAACAGTCGTTGAGTTGACCTCGCATGAAATCTGAAAATAGACAACAATTAACACACAACAGAGATCAAACAATGAAAGTGGTGCGGAGTTAAAATTTATTATAACTATACAATGGATGTGTATAGTGTGCAAGCATATAGAGGTCAAACACAGGGAGCAAGCAGGTAGATCAGGGCCAATGAATGCTCAAAAACTGAATGTGATGTATTTGCCTATAAGTGTTATTTTTTGTGAGTTTTTAATTTTATATTTTTTTAATTTTATTTTTAATTATATATTTTTATATTTTGATTTTCAATTTTCTGATTTTATATTTTCTTATTATATTTTATATTTTCCTTTTCTTTTAAAATGAGATATATATATATATTGAACAAGGGAACGAGAGAGATAATGTATTTATAAAAATATGTAAAAATAAGAAAAAATCAGGAAATAAAAAATTTTTGTGATTTTTATATTTTTCTAATGTTTTTGTGATTTTTCTATTTTATTCTATTTTTTTAGTATTTATAAATCACAAAAACTCAAAACATGGAATAAAATAAAGATCCAAAATTAAAATGGAGATGAAAATAGTAATCAGTGATAAAAATTCTCTAAATTAGTTTTATTTAAAGATAATAAAATATAGAAAAATAGGAATTAGAAAATAGATTTTTAGGATTTTCTATGGATTTTATATATTTTTATAGAGATTTTTAGTATTTTTTTATATTTTTTCGATTTTTCTTTTATATTTTTTAGTAAGTTTTAATCTGAAGATAGAGGATGTAAAAACACACAAAATATAATTTTTTGGAATTTTTTCAAAAACGGTTTATATTTTTTATGATTTTTTTAATGCAAAAAGTTAAAATGCATGTTTTTGATTTTTTTATAAATAATAAAATGATCCAGAAATGCAAAATAAAATTACGGTGTTAAAGTAGAATGCAACATGAAGTTAGGGTAATTTTTTGGGATTTTTTAGTGTTTTTATAGATTTATGAAATATTTACAAACAACAAAAAGATAATTTACCCCTAGTAGGGGTATTTTCGTAAATAAGCAAAAGTCTAGGGGCCTAGATGTAATTTTTCCCAAAAATTATAAGGCAAAAAAATATTTCTGGAAGAAAACTAAATACCCAAAAACCCAAGGTTATATCTGCAAATTAGCCAAAGTCACGTGCACAGGCACGTGACCTAGAATGGACCTGTTCGTAATTACCAAAAACCTGAGTGGCCTAAATGCAAAATTAACCAAAATTTCTGTACTGAAATTAAAAGTTTCTGGATCTTTTCAAAATAACAAAAATGGTCAGGGCTCCCGCACAAAATTCCCACGCCTCACGTGCGCCATGCACCTGAGGTGACGTGGACATGGGCCCAACAGCAAATCAATGAACCTTGTGGTGGTTTTTGCAAATTTTACACGAATTATTAAACTGCAGATGAAAGTTTAAGGTTCAATATTTAAATACAAAAAGTGCCTGGGTGGAGATGCAAAATACCCTGACTAAGTCGATTGGACGACGGACGATAAATCACTTGACACGTGTCCGCACGAGGACGCCCGATACCGATTGGACAGCAACAACTACAATTAGATCTTCAAAATGGGCGTCACCGGTTGAGGTGCTACGCGATCTGACTGCTGCTGCTCGATCTGGGGCGTCGGCTACGATCTGACAGTGGAGAGCCCAGGAGGAAGAACAGGGAAGAAATGTCAGCAAGGCGATCTTCCCTGACTTCGATCCTTGTCCTCTGGCGCACTGAAGGGATCCAAAATGGCCACGATGCTCCCAAGTCTGGTCCTCTTCGTGCCGGATGCTCCAAAAAGCTCTGGCGTCAGGGGTCGGTTAGAAGGGTGGCGTGATGGAATGCTGGTGTGGTGGAAATGGAGCTCGCCGGAGCTTGATCCGGCGAGGGGGTAGCAGGTGGTCGATTGAATGCATGACAAAACAGAGGATATTAGTCGGTTCTTGGGGATAAGGTGAATCTAAAAATGCAAGAAAATTCAATAACAAACAGACTTCAAGGCCTTTACGCCTGATATAATGTACCTCGATGGTCACCCATCGGAGATGGGTGGAAGCCGCTCCTTCGGCCAAGCCAGATGCTCCCAAGTCGGCTGGAGGATGCCCTGTCCCGGGCCCTGATCCAGAGCGCAAGAAAGGAGGCTGAGGGTTCAAAGAATGAAGGAAAGATTGGGTGGTTTTTGTACAGGATGCGCTGGCACTCCGAAGATCGAGACGTAGCAGACACCTTAGTGATCCACAACCCAGGCAAGCCTCCGATGTGAATCACCAAGGAATGAGGAGGAAAAGTCGTGACGAGTGCAACACGAAAGGGTGAAAGATCCATCCTCGAAAAAACCGTAAAATGGGGCTAAAAACGAGGTCTGACAACAAGGCAAGAGGCGGGTCAGAGAGCTGACCCACGGTCAACTCTCGGTCCCTCATGGTTGGTCCACGTGGACCAACCAGGAAATATCCTGAGAAAAAGATTTAAAAATTCATTCTAATATAATAAATGATTTAAATAATTTTAGATTATTAAATATAAAATATTTATTATTTTATTATCATTTTTATTTATTTTTTTGAGATTTAAAATTACAAGTTCCATTTTAAGGCTATATATAGGTATATTTGTCTATATATTTTAATATTTTATTTTTTTATTTATATTTTTAATTTTATTATTTTTTATCATTATAAATATTTATAACTTATTTTTAAAAACATTAATATATTTTTATTTTATTTTTCTGAATTATTGTGTACAATTAAGTAAATAGAAGTATATTCTTTATAGGTATACTTATTGGTATTATACCTATGTATTTTATACAAGTATTTTATTTTTATCTTTTATTCTTGTTTTATTATGTACATATATTATAAATAATATTTAAAAATTATAACAATATAAAATTACAAAAATAATGAATAAAAAATACATAGAATATTTTAATCAGTACAAGTATACAAAAGGGGTCCAAAACTCAACTTTCAAACCGTAACTCCGAAAAACATGAAACCACCTTTATTAAATATCTTATTGAAAATTATATACAATTAAATGTGATTTTGATACATTTCGAGTTGTTATTTGAGAGATACCAGTCTGGGAATTTGGGATTTTGGAAACATATTCAAATCCAAACTTTTATCTATACGTTATTTTTTAGTGAAATAAATTTTGTATTTTTCTATATTTAATTATCTACAAATTTCATGTACAAAGTTTCTTTATTTTATGTATAAAAAGTGGAACTAAAAATAGGTCCCATAATAAATAAAGAATGAATTGAATAAAAGGGATTTTTATTGGTTTGTGGCCCTTATCTCCCCCTACTTTATTCCATGTCGACCTAGTCATCGAGACGCCTAGCCTCGGGGTTTCGGGTCATATAATATTTGCAATATTTTATTCTTTTTCTTTTCTTTTCATTATTCCATAATTTTGGCATTAAAAACTGTATTTTATACACTATTTACATAATTATGCATGAATGATAAAATGCCTAAATTAATGCTATTCACACGCATTTACTAGGATTTTTTAGGCTAAAATGATAGAATAAAGATGATGAAACGTAGATTCATCATCCCCCTATACTTGCCTTTACTATTCCTTAGCAAAACTTATGCAATAAGTGTAGAAAAAGAAAAATAAAGAAAAGAAAAAGAAGAAATATGTATTAAATGTAATTGTCAAACTTGTCTTCACAAAATCAAAGTTTGGAGCTTAAGTCGGACCTTTGGAATTTTAGTGTGGGTGGAACCTTTATAGGAATCGGATTTGAAATCCAACAGCCTTTAAGAATCCCAAAACACTGTTCAAGTCTCCTCAATACCTAGGTCATAAATATTTCAACTCATACGCAAACCCTTACAACCATGAAGTTGACTCGTACAATGTAAGTGATAGTGGCTCTCCCCAACTAGAATGACAAAGAGAATGATTTCGCTAGTACGACAACCCAATGATTCCCCATTCCAATAACTCCTTCCTCGAGCAGTAGGGTATTCCCTTCTAAGTTCAAGTGGCAACTAGCTCAAGAGGAGGGGGTGAAGAGAAGAATGGACGGTAGCCAGTGTAGCTACCTATCCTAGGATGCAAGACCAGTGTAGTCAAGTCATCCAGATGCAGGCTCACATGATTTGACTTTGAAGCTCAAGCTTGCTTATTGGCTATACAACATATGTACACTATGGCATGCATTTTATTTTTGTACAGGCCTGTCCACTTTTTTTGGAGTTTTTTTAGGAAATACTATTTACAGCAGCATTTACATAAGGAGTTTTTCCTCTTGAGCTAGTAGACTATCCCTCTTTTGAAGCTTTATTTAACCTGCACTCTCTTGTCTTTAGAATTCCTTATCACTGGACGGGTTGGGGTGCACTTCCCTCCCTAGAGGAGGACAAATGTTTCCACTTGTGCACGCCTCGTATTCTTTACACGCGAATAGATGGCATCGCTTGTGATGAGATTTGCTCCTCAGTGACCATGCCTGAACCCAGCAGAACATTGTTGACTGTAGGTATACAACTTGACTATGACATCTACAAGATGGAAGTCAAGATTGCATTCCCCTATGAATTCCTCGCCAATGATATACATATGAAGTATCCCTAGGTCTTCGTAGTTGAGGAACACAAAGTGTGTAAGAGAACTCCATCGATGGACTAAATAAACTTCTAGAAGTCAGAAAATCAGATTTAATGAAATTATAACGGTTAAGATTTAATACAAAATTTTGATGAACCATGTGAAGCTTAGTGGGAATGTCATTGTGCTCATCATGCTAAATGTAAGTAATATCCTAATCATTTGGAATGATATAAGGATGAGAATGAATATTTTATAATCTAGTTGTTCCAAACCTTGAGATAAGATCTCAAGGAAACCTCTTAGTTCTAGGTTCTTATGTTGTTCAGAAACGATGTGAATAGGGCATTGGAACCATCACATTAGTGATACACGTTGGACATATTCTACTTTTTGGGAAAAATCCCAAAACAGGCTTCCTTCCCTTAAGATATGGTACTGACCAATCTAAAGGGATAACACCTCAACGAGTTGAGGAAGTGAATGCTAAAACTTCTTGCCCATGTACATCAGTTATTAGAAGCTTAGAGTATGACAGATGTGTCTAAAAGTCAGATATCTGCCATGCAGTGGGAGAAGTAAGCTGTTACTAATCCTTATATGGAGATAAAACAGTTGATTACAGTAATAACAATATCTCCAATGATTACAAGACTTATTGAGATAGTGATCTCAAAGTCTTATCTTGAAGAACCTAAGACTTATTGGCAATGATCTAAAAGGGTCTTAACTGCAGATACCTTAGGAGATAGAGATCTCTAGGAATAGGGGTATTCTGATAAGGATAATAGAAATTACATAATATATATAATGATTATTGAGTTATTGTGTCAAAGACACTATAAATGCTTCACCGAGATTGAGTATTGGTTTTATAAGATGCCACATTCGCATTGGATGCGAGCATTATTACTAGGAGATATGCAAGTACCGTAAAAGGACTTGGCAGAGTCTCTTGGGAACAAAGTGACTAGTCAGCTTACCAAGCTATTTTTCTAAATAGCTTATGAATGTCACATGAGTGTGGGTTTAAAAATTAGCCCATTAATGGCTCTTTGGGTGAGTAGGAGAATGTTGGACATGCGAGCCCAAGATGAGCCATTATGTAATAAATGTTATTGTGAATATCGTTCTCTAATCTGAAATGAAGAATAATTAATTTCCATAATAGGTCCCTTAGTACAATTAGGGTTTTGTACCATGGCCATATTAATGATCATACAACTGTTGATTCAATTGTTGAATCATAAAGGTTAGTGCTTGGATGAATATCTAAAGAGTTATTGAGCGCTCATCAAGCAATGTCAAATGATTATTAAGAGATGATCTCCAACCTGAGAATGAGATGGAAATTCTTTCTCTCATGGGTTGATATCTAACCGACCTCTTAATGCAGGCCCTTCGAATTGGAATAGAGATTCGAAGGTGTTAGATAAGTTTATTCAAAGAGTTGACCTAACGAGATCGAGAAAACCAATACCTATGTCGCATGCTATCACGATATCAGCACATATCCTCTGATTGGAGATAGATGTGTTAGTATATGTTTGAGTATGTACATTTGGCAGACCTATAGGTAGATGATCTAGTCGAGGTCTATAGACCGACGAGATGGTGTGCATCCAAGGTATACAAGTTCATTACTGAAATGGAAGACATGAGCTCACTGTTGCGCAGAATCTTCGAGCATTGATTTAAACGATATATGAAAGTGTCGACCCAAAAATCCCGCGACAAACAAACAATTTTTTTCTTTTATCTTGCTGCAAAATAATTACAAAAAAATAAGGTGGAGCAAGAGAATATTTTTGCTACTTATTTACATGTATAGCAGATATGATCGAACTCATAGAGGCTACAATTCCTGAGGGTTATTCAAATAATTGATGAAAAATCAATTAAGAGAAAAAGTAGGAATCTCAAAGCAAATTATCCTCGATTTTTATGGAATTTTATTAATTTTTTTATTTTTTTATTTTTTTATTTTCTGATTTACAAATTATTAGTGATTTTAATTTTACATTTTTTTAATTTCAAATAAAGAACAATATGCAGAAGATAAGAAATATGCAGACCAAATATTTTTTGTATTTTTCAGTTATATCAAAAACGATCAGAAAAATCCAGAGAAAATATTTTTAGTTTTAATGACTTTGAAATATTTTTGGAAATTTTTGTACAATTTTCATATTTTTTTATTTTTCTAAAATCAAACAGTGACAAAAATGAGAAACAATGCACATCCTAGAGTAATTTGCAACTTAAAAATATTTTAATACCCAAAACCCCAAGAAATTATTTTTATGATGAAATATATGCAAATATCTACAAACAAGAACTAAAATCATGATTTTTGGATTTTTGTAGAATTCTTTATGATTTTTATAAGATTTTTATTATTTTTCATTTTTTGGGGGTTTTGAAAAGAGTTAATGCACGAAATTTGCAAAGAAATTAAAAGACAATAAAATAAAACTAATTTATTTTTTTAGACTTTTTTGAACAATATTAAAGTTTTTATGAAATGTTGAATTTCAAGAAGAGAAAATACACTGGTTTTGATTTTTTCATAATATTAAATAATGACAAAATGTGATGAAAATTTTATTCTATAAAGATAAGCACATCAGGAGAATAACATGAATTTTGGGAAATTTTTATTATCCAACAAAAACATTTATTTCAATAAGAAAAGCAAGCAAATGAAAGGTCTTGATCACATGGACTAAAATATGCATATTTATTGTTCTTGCATAAAGAAATAACATAAAATAAATAGAGGAAGAAAAGTGCAATTTACCCAGTGTGTGCATGATACGCACATGATTAGAATCTTGAGCAGGGGCTCTTTTTGGAATTTCAGAATCCTTCAAGGTTAGAGTTGAAATTTACAAAAAGAATTATTCAATTCCCAAGGGTTTCTTTCATTCCTTGTGGGTTCTTCACAGATGGGAGCCAAGAGATGGGGCGCCACCGCCCCCTCTTTCTCAAAGGTTATAGCATGACGGCGGGCCACATGTCGCAGAGGAGAGCGCAGTTCTAGGAAGTGCGCAGAACGACGGAGCAGCTTGGACGAAGGTGGCACACAGCGTGAGGTGCTTCGACGGGTGGCCTGGAAGAACGGTGGCGGCAACAGCCGTCGCGTGGCTGTTGGCTCCCCGCGAATGGCTAGCGCGAGGGCGGTAACAGCGAGGCGCGCTCTTGCCGCTCAGATGGTTGTGCTCCACTAGTCCAGGCAGAGCGCGGTGGCGCTGTGCGTGAGGTGCTTCGACGGACGGCCTGGAAGTGCGGTGACGGTAGTGGCCATCCCGCGTGGAATTTATTATATTTTATTTTTATGTAAACACAGAAATAGGTAATATACAATTTTTTATTTCCTGCAAAAAAATGTTAGAGAAAAAGAATAGATATAATTTTTTTAATTTTTTTAATTTTTTATTTATCAACAATTGAGGACGCAAGCATGATGGCTCGATCCTAAAATCACACAGAAGATGTGAATGTGTGCGGCTTCGAGGGGAATAAGGGATGGAACCAGATCTCCGACCACCGTGTGTGGTTGGAGGTGGAAGATCGTGTAAGGTAGAAAACAATGCGTAGATATCAAGAAAGTGAGATGGAAAATTGAGTTGGTGGCAGATCAAATAGGGATGGATTTTAAGATCTAAAAAAATGACAATGAAGAAAAATGCAAGAAAATAAAACTACGATTAACCTAGAATAAAACAAGAGAAAAATGGATCTCACCTTAGGAGCAGAAAAGACCTTGATCATCTCGACGAAGGCTGACTTGTTGTCACCAGATGGCTCGGAGGCTAGGCACCCTTCTACGACAAGAAGACTCTCGGAGATCGAGCTCCTCTCACCAAAGTTTGATCAAGTTGAAAAGAGGGACGAGGAGCCATATTAATGGATAGAATGAAATTTGAATTTTTAAATTTTTGGATGAGGATAAGAGATAATAGAAAAGAAATTTGAAATGATATAAAGATAAAAGCAATTAGTTTTTAAAAAAATATTTACAAAAATTAACTATTTTTGTATTTTTGTCACTTTATTTATTTGAAAATTAAATGTGATTTTTTTTATTTTTTTGATGTTTAGTTAAGAAAATTAACTATATAAATGTGATATATACATATATGACATTATCTATATGGGTAAATAAGCTAATTAATTATTTTTTTTATTTTAAATTTTTTATTTTTTTATTTTTATTTTAAAGAATTATTAAATTTATTTACAAAATACAATATGTACAATTACATGGGAAAATTGCACAAACCACCCTAGAAAACCAACTTCACCCGTAACTCCAAAAATTATGAAATCACAGCCATTTTAAAGATAATTTAATTTAGAATATAATGGAAGTGAGTTTGGTTCAATTTGATTTCATGTGGAGCCGGGATTGATCTTTCAATGATTGCTTAGTGGCTTTTTCCAAGTGTGGTTGCTTTTATTCTGTACAAGATTTGATTGTGCAATTATTTTTATTATTTAGGACACATTTTTATTTACAACTTTTGTTTTGAAAATTATTTTGTTTGAGGTCAATTTATGTACGAATAAAATAGTGTATTATACAAATATACAGAGCATACAATTTTTTGGATTTTGTGATTAAGGGCCCTATCTCCCCCTACTTTATTCCTGGTCGATCAGGTCAAGAGTTGACCTTCTCTCGGGGTTCGGGTCAGCCTGTATCTATTACATACATACAGACTTCGTTTTTTATTTTCTTTTCTTTATTTTTCCTTTCTTTCTTTCTTTATTTATGTTAGGTTAAAATGGTATGAAGTGTACAATATTTACACACAGATGCAAGTTAGTAAGAATATTGAGTTAATGTTATATACAATTGTTTTATAAGCTATTTTAAGCTAAAATAAATGAATAAAGATGACGAATCACAGATTCGTCATCCCCCTATGCTTTACTTTTGCTAGTCTCTTAGCAAACACTTATTTGAATGAATAAGTGAATAAAAGAAGAAAGTAAGGAAAAATAAAGAAGTTAGGACAACATTGAGTATTAAACTTTTCTTCATAAAATTGTAGTTTGGAGCTCTGTCAGACCTTTGGATTATTAGTGTGTCGGAACCTTAATGGGAGATGGATTTAAAACCTAACAGCCTCTAAGTTCCACAGGACTCCTATTCACGTCACCTCAATAGTCAGAAAAGAACAAGTCTACATACACAAATTCTTGTGACTATGAATCTTTACTTGTACGGTGTAAGTGAGATATAGCTCTTCATCTCAAAAGTAGCAAAGAAACAACCTCCCTCAACAAGTTAACTCTAGTTCCCCGGTCTTGCAACTCTTTCCTCGAGGAGCGGAGATATTCCCTTCTAAGTTCAAGTACAACCAGCTCAAGAAGAGGGGATGGAGAGGATGGTAACCAGTGTAGCTACCTATCCTTGGATGCATAACCATCGTAGCCAAGTCATCCGCTTCATGCTTACAAAAAATTAGCTTTGAAGCTCTTATTGTAATTTTTTTATCCTTGTATATACACTCTGGTAGGCATTTTACTTTTCAATCAGGCGTTTCCACTTTTGGAGATTCTGCATTTTTCCATACTTTCTTTTGAAAGTATATATAAGGTGTAGCGCGTACATAAGGAGTTTTTCCTCTTGATCTAGTAGACTATCCCTCTTTTGAAGCATTATTGCAATCTGGCAACATCATGTCTTTAGACCTCAACATCTCGAGACCAGGTTGAGACGTACTTCCTTCCCTAGAGGAAGACTAGAGGTTCCGCCTAGATGTACTACCCTCGTATGCTACCTCAAGCCAAAAGATTCTGCCTCCTCGCTACCTCATCAATGAAGAGCTACGTGTAGAGTGCTTGTCCAAGATAAGCCACAATATGAAAAAATCATGTGTGTGTTGTTAAACGTTCTACTTTGACTAATCAAGATGACATGTGAACATAGTTTTACGGACTCAAAGAATTAAGTCACTAGGACCTAAAAAGTCTTAACTCCATCTCTTGTAAGGTTCCTCTAAAATTAAGTGGATTAAGATCCAACTAAGCTCCATTCTTCAATTTTATTCCAGACTTAGTTTAAATGTCAATACTATCCTGAAAAATGCACATGCAAATGCAAGAAATATGTACAATGCAAAAAGAAAGCAAAAGTTTTTTTTGAACTAATTTTCCAATTTTGAACTTTTTTATGGGTTTTTGGAAAAACAAGGAAAAATGATGCACGTGCGAAAGGCGTTTTTTTTATTATGCCACTTTTTATAGATTATTGGTCTTATAGTTTTTTTTCAAAAAGGAAAAAGGGTTAGTAAAATATATACAAGTATAAACAAGAATTTTTTTGTTTGTTGTTTTTTTTGTTTTTTGTTGTTTTTGTTGTTGTTATTTGCTCTCTTTTTTTTGAAAGGTGATCAAAGTCTATATACACACACGTGGATTTTACAAATTTATATACATATCCCCAAAAATAAACATTAAAGTACGTTTATGTCTAAAGTATATATACAATATACATGACATCCCCCTATACTGAGCTCAAACTATGTCCTCATAGTGAGCAGAGAGAGACAAAGGAAGACATAACTCGTGCTAAGTATGAAGGATATGGTATAATCCTCAAGCGCATCACGAAAGCATGAGTGTTGTATCGAATATAACGAGGAGCGACTAGTCGCACTAGTTGCTTGATGCAGCGGAATTTTAAAATTTTTCATGCGACGAAACCACATGATCCAAGAACACTTCTCGGATCATTTCGTCTAAACCACAAACAAGTAATAGGATTACCTCTTGAAGAGCGGTTGCGATCGAGTCTCTAAATGAAGAGACCTCTTGTCACAAGTCTGATCCAACAGAGGAGACGCTTACGAGCACGAGGATGAATCGTGTGCTTCTCGCAATCCATGTTGATGATCCAAGAGGCGGATCTCCTGATCTAGACACACGAGATCCGATGTCTTCTTCACGAGCAAGGCACACCAAAGGAGACGGAGATCCACGAGCAAACGATCGGGCGGCATAACGACGACGCTGCGGCGATGGAGACTCTCTCTAGGGCATCCATGGTGGACGTCCATGAGAGGGAGAGAGAGTAGGCGTGTAGAGAGAAAGAGAGAGAGAGAGAGATGCACTACAATAGCATGTGTACAAGAGAGCAAGGTATGCCTCTCTATTTTTAGGGTTTTGGGATCCATGGATCTCAATCCATGGGACAGATAAAATCAATGGATGAGATTGATTTATGTCAATCCAATGGTCAAGATTGTTGTTGGTAAAAGCCAACAACTTTTAGATTAAAATATATTTGACAAAATCAAATATAAATCAATCCTAAATTACACCAATAAATAAGGAGAGAATATACATGGAGATTACATCTCCATGTACATTCAAGGGGGGACGATCACCCATTCCATATAGGAATTGGGTGCCGCCCACCACCTTCCATGTGGGGGGCAATCTCATGGATTTCCATGAGATTGCATACCTCCTTGAATTTCTCCAGTATTTATTTCCAACAACTTTTGTTGGTATTTATTCACCAAAATAATTCACAACTAATTTTGGGAATATTGCAATCTTGACATTGGAAAATTGTGAATCACATTCACAACCCAAAACAAAATATAATTTACATTTTCAATTAATTAACCAATGTGTATCCAATACACATTAATAATTAATCAACAAATATAAATTATAATTAGCTCTCTCTAATACATTATAAATCACGTTTGTAATATATTATGAATAATTGGATATTACTATCCACATTATTCTTATCCATAATAATTAAATCACATTTAATCATCTTGGATCTCCATTCTCACGTGCCCAAATAATATATATCACATTCACATTATTCACATCTTTGATAATCAAATCACATTTAATTATCTAAGATAATTCTCCTTATAATATGAATCAAATTCATATTATTCATGATAATTAAATCGCATTTAATTATCCACTTTCTCAATGCTCGGATACATATATCAACAATAGAATTATCCATGAACTCTTTCAAGGATAATGCGCTTTCTCCGCGAATACTTGGAGATAAGGACAGGGCGATTGTATTGTTCTACGTATAGTGACTTGGATATTGAGATCACATCTCAAATTCAGATCTCGGGCCTCCCATAGATGCTTGATTAAATCAAGACCGCAAATCTAATCTTCTCATTGAATCTGAATCACATTCAGATCAATGTCCAATATTTGAACTAAGATCAGATTACTTCTCTACTGAGAGGAGTCACTAAAATCCAGACCCGTTTCATCACTCCCTAGGAATGGAAGCGTCATAGTTATACAACCGTTTATGATCACATCACCTTCAGGTATTCCCAATACTTGTACATCCTGCATACTGGAAGACCCAGAATAATCCCGAAGTATAAGATCAATTTTACACTGTCTACTACAGGGTTTTATCTTTAAGTTTCTCATTCGATCATTGGGAGTTGGTATCGATCATATACTTTCCAAAAGCATATATCATACCTAGATCTTGATCATATACTTTCCAAAAGTATATATCAAACCTACAAATTCAGTCAAGCTTCCAAAGCGAGACGACCGTACACGGAATTTGATTCTTCCCAATATCTCATGAGTAAGCTCATGTCTTCCGGTTCAGTAATGTACCTGTATGATCCCTTTGAGAGATCGTATTACTCATATGCCCTTGCATGCACACCAGCTCGCCAGTGTATAGACCTTGATTAGGTCATCAACCTATTGGTCTGCCAAATGTACATACTCAGACATATAGTAACACATCTGTCTCCGGTCAGAGGATGTGTGCTTATATCATGACTGCATACGATATAGGACTTTGGTTATCTCGATCTCGTTAAGTCAACTCTTTGACCTAGCTAATCTGACACCTCCGAATCTCTATTCCTATGTAGAGGACTTGCATCAAGAGCTCGGTCAGATATCAGCCTAACTGAGAAAGGATTGCCATCTCCTACTCTGGCTGGAGATCATCTCTTAACAATCATTTGATGGCGCTTGATGAGTCCTCAATCTAACTCTTTAGATGTTCATCTAAGCACCAGCCTCTATGATTCAATATTTGAATCAACAGTTGTATGATCATCAAGATGGCCATGGTACATAACCCTAATTGTACTAAGGGACCTATTATACAAATTATGTACTCTTCATTTCAGATTACGGAGTGAATTGCAATAACATTTATTGCATAATGGCTCGTTGTGGGCTTGCATGTCCAACAATCTCCCACTAGCCCAAAGAGCTATTAATGGGCTAATCATTTAAACCCACACTCATGTGACAATCATAGGCTATTTAGAAAATAGCCAGGTAAGTTGATCAGTTACTCTGTTCCCAAGAGACTATGCCAAGTCCTTTTACAGCACTTGCATATCCCCTATTAACAGAGCTCGCATCCAATGCGAATGTTGCATATTATGCAACCAATACTCAATTTTGTTACAATGTCCTTTACACTATAGCTCAATAATTATTATAACCAGTATGTCCATAATCCTAATTAGACTACCTTTGTTCTTGGAGATCTCTATCTCCTAAGGTATCTACAGTTACGACCCTTATAGATCAATATCTACAAGGTCTTAAACTTTTGAAGATAAGACCTTGAGATCACTATCTCTAAGTTTCATCATCTTTGAAGATATTATTATTATTACTGTAATTAAGTGTTTTATCTCCACAGTAGGATTAGTAACAGTTTACTACTCCCACTGCATGGTAGACATCTGGCCCTTGTACACATCATACACAGCTTCTCGCAACTGATGCACAAGGGCAAGACGTTTGCATTCACATCCTCAACTCTTTGAGGTGTTATCCCTTTAGATAGGTCAGTACCATATCTTAAGGGAAGGAAGCCTTTCTTGGAATTTTCCAAAAAATGGAATAAGTCCAAGGGGTACTACTAATGTGGCAGTCCCAATATCCTCTTCTCTTTGTTTCCGAACGACTTCAGAACTAAGATCTAAGAAATATCCTAGAGATCATATCTCAAGGTATGGAACAACCATATTATAAAACACTTATTATTATCCTTATATCATTCCAAATGATTAGAATAATATCTACATTTAGCACGATGAAGACAATGGCACTCCCACTAAGCCTTACATGGTTCATCAAGATTTTATCTGAAATCATATCATTTATAATTTCATCAAATCTTATATTCCAACTACAAGAAGCTTATTTGAGTCCAAATATGGAGTTCTTTAGCTTGCACACCTTACTTTCCTCAACCATGAAGCCCTGGGGCTACTTCATGTGAATATCCTCAGAGAGGTATTCATAGAGGAATGCAATCTTGACTCACATCATGAAGATGTCATAGTCAAGTTGTGTAGCTATAGTTAACAATATTCTGATGGGTTAAAGCAGGGTCACTGGAGAGCAAGTCTCATCGCAAGCGATGTCTTCTCTTCGGTGTGTAACTCATGGATACGAACCGTGCTTTGAAGGTCTCTACCTTCTCATCAGGTTCCCTCTTTCTCTTGAAGATCCATGTATACCTTAATGGGTCTTACCCATATAGGTGGATCCTCGAGGGTCCATATACAACACTTGTATATGAAGTCTACATTAGACTTTTATTGCTAACGTCCATCTTTCCATGTCATGATCCTTAGGAGTTTCATCACATGAAGTCCGATCATTGTCAGATTCAATTGACACATGGCATCCATCCTCAAACTTATTTGAAGAGGTATTAATGTTTCATCTTTAGTTGTCTATTTAGTTTCCGATTTCAGGAGCCTCATTATCTTCTCAAGATTAATGAGTTCCTTTACTTCATTTTCATCTTGATTCTCAAGAGAGTCATCCTCTAAGAATCACATTCTCAGAGATGAGATCCTTTAAGAATCTCAAGGTCATAAAGTAGGATCCAATACCATCCTTTATTTTCCTAATGAAGTAGCACTATCTAGTGCCAGATTCCAGCTTAATCACATGGAACCTTATTAAGGATATGTAATGTAGTCTCTACCACATATATATACCAGGAAACTAAGAGATAATTATGCTAAGATTAATCATTGATTAAATCATGTCACACATGATCAATTGTATCTCCCTACAACTTTATTGAGTTAAGGTTCATTAGGAGGATTGAGATAGGAATGATATTCACATCTCCATAAGGTATTCCTTGAATTCATCTAATAGGTACAAGCTACCTTGGTTAGATCAAATTCATTTCATCTTCCTTTAAACTTTGGTTCTAAACCAAAATTGTGATATCTTTGAACATTTCAAAGTTTTCTAAGTGAAGAGAAGAAATCTCATATCACAAATAATCATTAATAGATATCACTTATCCATAATGTTTATTCTGATATAGATGATTCACATACATCAATATGTATGAGATCTTGAATACCTTAACATCTTACACCATTCCAAAATAAAGGTGCATTGGATATTTTTACTTTGAATACAATATTCATAAGTATGCAAGTTTTGAAATTTTAGACATTCTAAAGTTTCATCTCTTACTTGTCCATTGATCTCATCAACAGACATATGTCCAAAACATGATGCCAGATCATTGTCAAATGATCTATATCCTCCTATTGATCTTTAATGGTTTAGTTTTCGGTTGTTAGAAATCTTAATGAACCATTCATTAAATTTCTAATTTAGTGGAGTCCACTAGATGTTAGATTACTATCTGAAATATCTCAATCATAACTCTTGTGATAGGTCTATTCCGGATTTCATGTTTATTCCAAACATTTAGAAATAAACAATGAGTGTATTCTAACATCTAGGTCATAGAGACATTCTCTAAGACTAAGGGCTCTCCCACTGAAAATATGAAGTATATTCATCCGGTGGAAATTGTTGCAACAATTGCATCACTTCCAACATGGATGACCATTAAACTTTAATATTATATTTCTAGTATTCTAATACAGATGCAACCAATTGCAAGTGTCATTAGAAGATTGAGATACAATTATTAGACTTTATCTTATCAAATAAGTAAGTCAATATCAATGATTATATGTAGATTAATCTGATGTACTATCCGATTCCTTCTCTAAGGATTTTAGATAGATTTGATAGTCAACACATCAACTTATTGCAGTATTGGCATTCATCCAACTCTTTGGATGTCATATGGAAGTCAAAGAAGTACAGTCAACTCTTTGACTATACTTCTTACTTGGGTCCTACCCATGCTTCCACTGTGCTCCTTTTATCTATAAGCAACCATTGCTCAAGACCAAGGATCTCTTATGTTAAAAATCAAAAAATTTCAACATAAGAGTATTTCAACATTTATACATGCTTCATTCAATTCATACAATATGAATATTATGAAGCTTCATGAATGACTAGAGTATAGATAGTAGATTGATGACACTCATCGTATCTACATCCATTTAAACTCTTAAAACTTAGGTTCAGGTAGGTACTCAAACAATTTGAATACATCATCTCCTACAGAGCCACCATTCTGCATAATGCAGAGAACCATGTCATTCATGATTATATGTCGATAGCACATATGTATGCCAGAACATCTTCTTAGATTTTATAAGGATTATTTGATAATTACAAGCATTATCGACATGTCACTTCAAAAGTACATTTGATGAGATCAAGACTTATAGAAACATACAAACCCTAGGGTTTTAGTCCTATTGTCTATTCAGATATCATTCCTCATTATTATGAGGAAACTTGCACATTGCAACCACATACATTATGTGTCCAATTGCAAGTAAAATATCTGGATCATAGGTCCAATCCATGATATTCAACTTGTTATTATTGAGTATAACATTGAGTGGGATTAAAGAAGGATTATCTGAAATAAGAAATTTGCATAAACATATATAAATATATAATTTACTTTGATTTAGGAATTTTTATATCAAAGTTGTCTTGCCATGTCAACAATGAAAGTTCATTCCCTTAATCACTTTCAATGTAAGAGATATACTTACCATTATATCTCAAGCAAGATCTTGGATCTCCTTCCTTATCTTTGTTACATCCCAATAATATGAGAATCTGCAACTCTGATAAAAAGAAGCGGGAACACATTCCGCCTTGCAAGTCCAACTTGCATATCCCAATTTGGTCTTTAACACCCGAGCCCACCACCCCTAAGGTGATGTTGACCCGTCATTAATTGAACCAACCGTCAACAGGAATAGAACTCACTATGTGCAATCCAATATCACCCCAATAATATGAGGATCCGATATTGGGGTCACTATGCATACGACCTTACTCTTATGAGAAACAAAGAGCCTGATCCAGATGCGCTTGCATATAGGAGCTGTCACTTTAGACAGGCGTCTCCTACATACAATCCCTGTTGACGGAACCCTTCGCCTTGACGGGAGGCCATGGATGTCACTTATGTGATCCTCCATATCATATTCAAATTCTAATTAATTATCATGAATCATATTCACATAATTAATTCTTCCAAGGGAAATAACACATCTATATTCATAATAGAGTGTCTCTAATTGGATATAATTAACTTAATCATATTAAATTAATTTTCAATCTAATTCAATCAACAAACCTGATTTTACTTGAATATATGGTATTGTCTCAAAATACGTATTAATTCAAATTTTAATAATTAGAAAAATACATCATGATCTCTCAGGCATCATTCGTTCCCTACCCGCTATCATGGCCAGTACCGTCGGGAGTGGGACGGACCGCATACGTTGCAACCCGCTATCCCAGCGATCCCCGACTAGACACCATATCCGCCTCGGGAAAAAATAATGCCGAGTCAATCAATTTGTACTTGAGATGATCATCGGTTCTTCAACCGAAATTATACCATATAGTAATAATCAAAACATTTTTGATTATAAGGAAATTTGCTAGACAAATTCCCAATCCTATTCAAGCCAGGAGTTTGATGATTGTATTTCCAATTTTGATCTAGAACAAATGTAATCAATTATTGATTGAGGTGAAGTCAATTAAGAAAATAATCATCATCCAATATTTCTCAAATAATTTCCATAATTATTTCATGAAATTAACAATTAATTTCACTAATTGACAATCACATGGTTCTTGATTAGGAAAGTAATTTCAGCAGTGACCCCTACTTACTAAAATTAGTATATCTCAATCAATTTAAATCCAAATTAAGCAAAGTAAATTTCCAAAGTTTTCTAATTTGATTTACAACATAACCTATGTGATTTGCACTCATTTCAAGGTATTTCTAAACAGTAATTAACTCCTTAATTACGTTAAGATTCGCAGTTCTCGTAACAGTGAATACATGTTCATTAAAACAACCATATCTCGAGCAAACGGAATCCAAATTACGTAAACTCAGATCCTATGGTTTCCTTATTTAATGGATAATAAAATCCAAGTGTTATTTTCGTGTTTAAACAATTTAAACAGGGCCGAAAATTTACACAAAACAGAGATGCGAAAATGAAATTCGATAAAACTTTCGCAATCCTAACGAACCCAAGTCACCTTCGGTTTTATGGATCGTATCCAAAACCTTCGACCTAAGGTACTGATACCACTTGAAGGATATGGTATAGTCCTCAAGCGCATCACGGAAGCGTGAGCGTCATATCGAATACGACGAGGAGCGACTAGTCGATCTAGTTGCTCGATGCAACGGAATTTAAAATTTTTTCATGCGACGAAACCACATGATCTAAGAACACTTCTCAGATCGTTTCGTCTAAACCACAAACAAGTAATATGATTACCTCTTGAAGCGTGGTTGTGATCGAGTCTCTAAACGAAGAGACCTCCTATCTCACGTCCGATCCGATAGAGGAGACGCTTGCGAGTGCGGGGATGAATCGCGTGATTCTCGCAATCCATGTTGATGATCCAAGCGGCAGATCTCCTGATCTCGACACACAAGATCCGACGTCTTCATCACGAGCGAGGCACACCGAAGGAGATGGAGATCCACGAGCAAACGATCAGGTAACATAACGACGACGTTGCGGCGATGGAGACTCTTTATAGGGCATCCATGTTGGACGACCATGAGAGGGAGAGAGAGAGTAGGCGTGTAGAGAGAAAGAGAGAGAGAGAGATGTGCTACAATAGCATGTGTACAAGAGAGCAAGGTATGCCTCTCTATTTATAGGGTTTTGGGATCCATGGATCTCAATCCATGAGACATATAAAATCAATGGATGAGATTGATTTATGTCAATCCAATGGTCAAGATTGTTGTTGGTAAAAGCCAACAACTTTTAGATTAAAATATATTTGACAAAATGAAATATAAATCAATCCTAAATTACACCAATAAATAAGGAGAGAATATACATGGAGATTACATCTCCGTGTACATTCAAGGGGGGACGACCACCCATTCCATATAGGAATTGGGTGCCGCCCACCACCTTCCATGTGGGGGGCAATCTCATGGATTTCCATGAGATTGCATGCCTCCTTGAATTTCTCCATTATTTATTTCCAACAACTTTTGTTGGTATTTATTCGCCAAAATAATTCACAATTAATTTTGAGAATGTTGCAATCTTGACCTTGGAAAATTGTGAATCACATTCACAACCCAAAACAAAATATAATTTACATTTTCAATTAATTAACCAATGTGTATCCAATAAACATTAGTAATTAATCAACAAATATAAATTATAATTAGCTCTCTCTAATACATTGTAAATCACATTTGTAATATATTATAAATAATTGGATATTACTATCCACATTATTCTTATCCATAATAATTAAATCACATTTAATCATCTTGGATCTCCATTCTCACGTGCCCAAATAATATGAATCACATTCACATTATTCACATCTTTGATAATAAAATCACATTTAATTATCTAAGATAATTCTCCTTATAATATGAATCAAATTCATATTATTCATGATAATTAAATCACATTTAATTATCCACTTTCCTAATGCTCGGATACAATAGAGTTATCCATGAACTCTTTCAAGGATAATGCGCTTTCTCCGCAAATACTTGGAGATAAAGACATGGCGATTGTATTGTTCCACGTATAGTGACTTGGATATTGAGATCACATCTCAAATTCAGATCTCGGGCCTCCCATAGATGCTTGATTAAATCAAGACCGCAAATCTAATCTTGTCATTGAATCTGAATCACATTTAGATCAATGTCCAATATTTGAACTAAGATCAGATTACTTCTGTACTGAGAGGAGTCACTAAAATCCAGACTCATTTCATCACTCCCTAGGAATGGAAGCGTCATGGTTATACAACCGTTTATGATCACATCACCCTCAGGTTTTCCCAATACCTGTACATCCTACATACTGGAAGACCCAGAATAATCCCGAAGTATAAGATCAATTTTACACTGTCTACTTCAGGGTTTTATCTTTAAGTTTCCCATTCGATCATTGGGAGTTGGTATCGATCATATACTTTCCAAAAGCATATATCATACCTAGGTCTTGATCATATACTTTCCAAAAGTATATATCAAACCTACAAATTCAGTCAAGCTTCCAAAGCGAGACGACCATGCACGGAATTTGATTCTTCCTAATATCTCATGAGTGAACTCATGTCTTCCGGTTCAGTAATGAACCTGTATGATCCCTTATAGAGATCGTATTACTCATATGCCCTTGCATGCACTCCAGCACGCCAGTGTATAGACCTTGATTAGGTCATCAACCTATTGTTTTGCCAAATTTACATACTCAGACATATAGTAACACATATGTCTCCGGTTAGAGGATGCATGCCTATATCATGACAGCATACGATATAGGACTTTGGTTATCTCGATCTTGTTAAGTCAACTCTTTGACCTAACTAATCTGACACCTCCGAATCTCTATTCCTATGCAGAGGACTTGCATCAAGAGGTCGATCAGATATCAGCCTAACTGAGAAAGGATTACCATCTCCTACTCAAGCTGGAGATCATCTCTTAACAATCATTTGATGGTGCTTGATGAGTCCTCTATCTAACTCTTTAGATGTTCATCCAAGCACCAGCCTCTATGATTCAATATTTGAATCAACAGCTGTATGATCATCAAGATGGCCATGGTACATAACCCTAATTGTACTAAGGGACCTATTATGCAAATTATGTACTCTTCATTTCAGATTAAGGAGTGAATTGCAATAACATTTATTGCATAATGGCTCGTTGTGGGCTCGCATGTCCAACAAAGTATAGAAAAGTGAAAAGACTCCTATGCTACAACGACTCAAAGAGAAAATGAAAAAAATAGAGGTCGATGATCCCCCCTATACTTAGGATCAAGTAATCCTAAGTATAGAAGACGGTACAAAAGGGGAAAACTGATGTAGAGAATGTGAAGACTCAAAAACAAAAAGATGATATGAACAACATCACCCCCCATGCTCAGGTAGCGTATCCCTAAGTATAGGCAACAACAAAAGTAATGAACAGGACGATATGAACAACACAACTCATTCACCCCTCCATACTTAGGATAAAGCACATCCTAAGTATAGCATACATATACACATGGAAAAGGGGTGAATGATAAAAATAGAAGAAGAAAGAGTGAAATGAAAGGATATACAAGAGGAGTGGATGCTCATGTATCCGACGCAGAAGATGGAATCAAAAGATCATAATCTGATACCACATATACATAATCAACGACGGACAAGAATGTATCATGATCTGGATATGGCTTCAGCAGTTGTCTGTTCACAACAAATGGTTGTGCGCCAGATGACAACCCATATATAACAATACTCCCATTGTCACGCACAGCTCTCACGATGAATGGTCCTGACCACATGCTTTTCAATTTTCCTGGAAACAGCTACAACTTAGCATTAAATAACCAAACTTTCTGATCAGTGGAGAAAGTCATTCTTCAAATGTGTTTATCATGTCAGCGCTTGACTTTCTCCTTATACATGAGTGAGTTATCATAGGCAAAGTCTCGGAATTCTAGTAATTTATTCAAATCTAACTTCTTATTCTTTCATGCCTTATTATAATCTAGATTGCATACACAGAGTGCCCATAAAAATTTGTGAATTAATTCCACTAGCAGGTGGCAAGGCTTTCCATACACCAATCTGTAGGGAGACATACCCAAAGGAGACTTGTACGCTGTCCGATAAGGCCATAGAACTGAATAAGGCATCTGGGACTAGTTCTTCCTATCTGGACATACAAGTTTTTGCAATATCATCTTGTTTTCCCTATTTGCAATTTCTGCCAAGCCATTAGTCTGAGGGTGGTAAGGAGACGCAACTATGTGCTCAATGGCGTACTCCTTCACAAGCTTCTTTACTTCTCTATTAATGAAATGGCTTTCACCATCTGAAATCAGTATTTTGGGAATACCAAATCGTGCAATAATATGGACCTTGAGAAAGGAACACATTGTACAACTATCTATGGATGGGGTGGAGATAGCCTCCACCCATTGACTAACATAATCCACAACGAGCAAGATGTACTGATATCCCTGACTGACAGGAAATAGGCCCATAAAGTCTATGCCCCAAGCATAAAAAACATCTGAAATTTGTATATATCTTAGGAGCATGGTATCTTTGGAACCGACAGTTCCTTCCATTTTCTGACAGTCAGTACAATCTGGAACATACCCTGTAGCATCCTTAAACAATGTGGGCGACCATAGGCCACTCTGTAAAACCTTTGCAGCCATGCGTTTCCCCGAATGATGCCCACCAGATTCTAGTTCGTGACAATGTTCAGGTAACCTGGTGTATTCCTCCTGAGGAATGTACCTTCTCCAGATACAATCCACACCCTCGCGAAAAAGGTACGGATCCTCCCACTAGTAATAATGAATATCTGACAGAAACCTGTCTATCTTGTACTTCGGCCAATCTTGTGGAACTTTCTTGGAGACACGAGGGTTCACAATATCAGCATACCATGGGAGTGAGTCCACAGACAAAATGGCCTCACCTGGAAAGGTTTCGGAAATAGGAATCATGTTCTGCTCAGAGATCTCTACATCCGTGATACGAGAAGGGTGATCTGCCACGACATTTTTTACTCTGGGTTTATCTCGAATCTCTAAATTAAATCCTAGAGAAGAAGGATCCATTTGATAAGGCGTGGTTTGGCATACTTCTTTGCCTACAAATATCGTATGGAAATGTGATCCGTGTACACAATAACATGTGAACCGATGAGGTAATATCTGAACTTTTCTTGGCCAAACATAATTGTTAACATCTCCTTCTCTATAATTGTATAATTCTTCTATGCTTCATACAGAGTTTTGCTAGTATGGTGTATAACAAATGGTATCCCATCCCTTCTCTGTCCTAAAACAGCTCCAACTGTGAAATCTAATGCGTCCGTCATAATCGTAAAAGGAAGAGACCAATCCGATAGCTGTAAAATAGGAGCACTAGTAAGCATTTTATTCATCTGATTGAATGTAATGAGGACTTTCTCATCAACAACAAAATCACTCTCCTTACACAGAAGCTTAGTCAAAGGTCTGGTGATCTTGCTGAAATCCTTTATGAATCGCCTATAGAATCCTACGTGTCCCAGAAATGACCTCAACAACTTCAAATTCTGCGGTGACTCTAACTTTGAAATCACATCAATCTTACTCGAGCCAATCTCCATACCATGTTTGGAGATGACATGGCCTAATACAATTCCCTTAGTCACCATGAATTGACTCTTCTCCCACGAGAGCACTAGGTTTACCTCACAGCAACATTGAACAACTCAGTCTACATAAGAAAGACATGTATCAAAACTATCCCTGTAGACTGAGAAATTGTCCATGAAGACTTCAAGAAAATTACCCACCATGTCAACCAAAATAGCCAACATACACCTTTGAAATGTAGCGGGGGCGTTACACAATCCAAATGGCATCTGTTAAAAGGCGTAGGTGCCAAACGGACAAATGAAAGTAGTTTTCTCCTGATCCTCAGGAGCGATATCAACTTGATTGTATCCTGAGTACCCATCCAAGAAGCAAAAGAATTATTGCCTTGCCAACCTCTCAATAATATGATCAATAAAGGGCAGTAGAAAGTTATCCTCCTTGGTAGCTGAGTCCAGGCGTCGATAATCTATACAGACATACCATGAAGTAGATACCCGGGTCGGAATCTCCTCACCACAATCATTCTTTATGATCGTAATCTCGGATTTCTTCAGGACCACATGTAAAGGGCTGACCCACTTGCAATATGAAATGGGATATATAAAGCCAGCATCACACCATTTTCTGATCTACCTCATGAAAACCTCCCTTAGATTTGGATTTAGACAACGCTGACATTCACAGAAGGGTTTACAGTCATCCTCTAGGTAGATATAATGCAAGCACAACGCTGGATCAATCCTACAGAGGTCAGAGATATTCCATCCTATGGCCTTGCGGTTTCTCTCAAGAACCTCTAGCATGCGAGATTCTTATTGAATGGTCAAGTGCGAGCTGAGGATGACCGAAAACATTTGGGGGGGGGGTGTAAGGAAGGTATATTTCAACATTGATGATAAAACCTTGAGCTCAGGTGGGGTCTGAATCAGCTCTGCAGTAACCTCTGCCACTGTACACGTAGACGGTATGCGATATGTACTTTGTGGACCGTCCACCTTAGCTAATAACGTCTCAACAAATAGAATATCTGATAAATCTGTAATGAATGATCTCTGCTAAAAAAGGAAGGGCTCATCAAGATGTTCAATATTCTTATCAATTAACATCTCAGATATCTTAGCAATAATCTTAGAAAGATGTCTCTAATTTGTGCATAAATCAGGAAATTCAACGAATGGCTCAAATATTTCTGACCTCAGTACTCTGCTCAAGCTTCTCATCGGCAACTATCTCAATTGGACCACCAAGGGAACTCATGTCGACTGAGCTTTCCAGAGAGTCCTTTTGGGAAAGAAACTCCTGTATATCTATAAAATTAGTGAAAAGATCTGTCTCTTTGAATTTAGAAAGAAAATCACAATCATCTAGCTCTGATATAACTTTCTTTGTATCATCTATTGCTGGTGGTTGTGATGGTCTAGGATTAGAGACCGTCTCATTTTTCACATTGTCACTATAGAGTGAAAGATGATCTCTCCAGTACCATAATCAACTGTTGTTTCGGCCATACGGAGGAACGATCGACCTATTATGATCGGGGTATGGAGTAATAGTGCAGTTGTGTACATATCCATGAAAACAAAATCAACAGAGAATTTCATTCCCCACACCGTTACAATAACGTCCTCTAAAATGCCTCTTGGTCTCTTGATGAATCCCATATTCATCATGCTAAATTTGGTCATTTAAGCTCTGTTCCCCATCATTCGCTTGTAATTAATCATTAATAGAGCATTACTAGCATTCATACATGTGTAATTAATATCGACATTTCATCATGCATAATTGCATTAAAAATCCCAAATGTAAAATAGTCCAAAAAGCTGCTAACTTCTCACATTTGTAGATAATTCATCCTAACTCCGATTAATCCCAAACCACCTCCATTATGTAGATATTACTAACCTTATTAAATAAAAAATACAAAAAATTACTAACCCCAATAAGAGTCAAATTATCCCAAAGTCTAATTTCACATCTGACAGACTAAAATGACCATATCTCCCCCATACAGTGTCTGATTTTGGTCTACTCACTTTTAAAGTACTCCATTTTCAAATACCTTCAAAACAAGAACAATTTCGTAAAATTTGGAGCTCATTTGTGAAAGTTGGATTTTGGGCCTCTTTTGCGCATTTTGACTTTTTATTATTTTTTGACCTCAGTTTTTATTTCCTTAATTAACTCTTTTAATTTTATTTCTTCTTCATTTGTGTTCTTTGATGAAAGTTTTATTAAGAGACACAAAAATCCAATTCAAGATCAAAACTGAAATCAAAGAAACTGACCGAGTCCAAGCATCCATTGTAAGTCTGTACAAAAGTTGTGTGTTTCTAACTTCTATTTTATTTTCCTATTTTCTTATTCTTTAAAAATATAAAAATAGATTAGTGTGTAAATAATTTTCTTGTATTTTATCGTATTTTTTCTATAATTGCTTCCCCTTCTAAAACCACCAAAAAAATACAAAATCCCAAAAAGTCGGTTTTCTATACACATGGAGAGTCACCAAAAATAACACTTCTCACAGATGACCTCTTTTGCTCCTAGGCCCTTCATGAAAGTTGTAGATCTCGACAAGACGAACAACTTTCATGAAGAAATTTTTTTCCTGGAAAGAAGAAAGCACCACGGAAGCCACAGGGTCTTTGGCAGTCCGCGCAGAATCTCCGACCGCCCTGGGTCAAATGCTGAGTGAGGTAGCGCCGCGGGAAGGAGTCAGAGGCTTTCCCTCACTTTAGACGGTCGTGAAATAGTGTGAAATGCATTTTCCTTTGACCCGCGCGGAAATGATTGACATCTAGGCGAGCGATAAGTAGGGTCGCAGGCTCTATCCCTTTTCTCCTTCTATTTCTTTTCTATTTTTCTTTAAACTTTAATTTTTGAAAATTTTTTGGGGTGCCACGTGGCAGCCCCTGGGCGTGGCACGTGGCACCCCATCCATCTCTCTCTCTCTCCTGACCCAGCCCCGGGTCACGTGCCTAGCACGTGACCCCATCATCTCCTACCTCCAGCCGTTGCCTCCCCCTCCCCCCCCCGTAACGCCACATTCATTTCCTCCTGCATGTAACGGCCGCCGGCCGTCGACCCTGGACCTCCTCCCCACCGTTACAATCTCTCTCTATAAAGAGGTTCCTCCACCGCCGCCAAAAACCATCCGCCATCTCGCCAGTGACAGCAGCCTAATTTAGGCGTGATCCAAGGCCTGCCGTCTTGCGCCATCAATCTCGCACCTCGCTCCGGCACACTCTTGGCCGTTGAGCCCCGCCACTCCAGGTACCCGCCACTTAGCCCCGTCTTTCAACGCCATCTCCGCCGCACCTCCGACCTCGCAAAAGTCGGACTTTAGCCCAGGGACCCAATACCAAGCATAGAGTTCCCCTCCCCCCGTGTTTTGCTAACCACCTGCAGGTGCGTCGCCGGCGAGCAACTCCACCGCTGCCTCCACCTCGCCGCTCGCACGGAGCCCCTCCGCTGTGCCGCTCCGCCTTCACCTCCCCGCGCCGCCCCTCGCACCGTGTGTCGGCCGAGGAGCAGCATCGTCGCCTCCTCACCGTACGGTGCCTCCGCCCTCGCCACAAGCAGATGCCGTCGGATCGGGCAAATAGCTCTTGATCCGACGGTCCTCCAGCCGCCACGCGCCCCAGCCAAGCCTCGAGGCGCGGGAGCCCGAACCCTCACCCGAAGCTCCAGCACTCCACCACCTAGGCTCAGTCGACCGAGCCACATCCTCGGGTCCGAACCTCAGGCTCGGACGCCCGCGCCTCAGGCCCGGGCCTGAACCATAGGCTCGGCCCCCGGAGCCTCAGGGTCACCTCCGAGCCGCTGGCGTACGTCCTCTACCGTGCGCATTGGGAAAATTGCGAGAAGGCCCCTGGCATTTTTAGAAATTGCAAATATACCCCTGCTAGGGGTAAATTACAGTGGGACCCCTCTGACTTTTATTAATTACAGATAAGTACTCCCAGGGACCTCTTTGCAAGAAAAACATTATTTTATTTACATTTTAGTCCCTGAAACTTCATGTCATCGTATCATTTTCATACGAATTCCGTTTTGAGTATATAATATGTCATTTTGAAGCTATTTTCATGCTCTACAACTTAGCATAATTTTTGGATAGATTTGAGGCTGTTTATTAATAGATATTATTGAGTATATTTGTTGGCATATGCATGACTATTTTGACATATCCATACCACAATTACCTTGGAAAATTTGATGAATTCTTTTGTAGGAGCACGGCTGAGGACTTTACATTGAATAATTCCCTTTGAATCATTGAGTACTATATTTGGGGACTTAAATCACACGAATTTTGAGGACAAATCCTATACTTGGATATTCTCATTAATTGGAAGTAGGATAACCTATTCCTCTTATGATTGCAATATGGGATCAATTTGAATATTTTTATTGATTTATATCGATTGATCTGTGATAAAATTCGAGGTCATTGATTATTATATTTTGGAGCAAAAATCTTAATCTCAGATCCTGTGCTGAACTGTTGTCTCTGTATTTTTTGCATCTAATTGCATCTCATAGCATTGTATATTTTATCAACACAAGAATCAATCGAGCATTAAGTTAGTTATTTAGTTTGATTCAAAACCACACAACTAAGAATCATCGTTCCCTGAGTTCGACCCTGTTAGACTTGCCAAGTAAAAATACTCCACAATATTCAAAGATTGTGGTTTTTGATCGATCGAAATTCGCCTCCTATACTACAATTACCGATTATTAAAGAGGCGAATTTCGCGCTCATCAATCAGCGCCGTTGTCGGGGAACGACGAATTTTTAGGGTTTTGAATCATTTTTTGTAATTAATTTTTGTAAAAATAATTTTTGTGTCATTTTTTATTTTGCATTTTTTTCCTTTTGCATTTTTTTCTGATACTAACCGCACTCTCTTTCTTCGCAGATAATTTTGGATATAAATCAAGGACCTGCGAAGAAGACTAATTTGTATTTTAATTTTGTGAGAGAGAGTTAGCATAGATTTAATTTTCCGCAATATTTCCAGGGTCCCTCTCTTTGAACCCTTGTAATAATTCAGACTGAACACTTATGTGGTGTGTCGGGTCTGTTTCAACCCCATCTGTGTGGTTGGGACCCGACTTGAGTGACGTAGGACTTAGGCACATATACGCTTGCTTGTTTATTATTTGATTGTGCTTGTAATTCTTAGGCCACACATTCACTAACTATACGCACTATAGATCGTTCAACATTAGGCAAATTTTTAAATCAATTCTTCCCGCTAATAGAAATATCTGTTTAGGGCGTTTTTCATCTATGCATATCATTTAGTGTAAATTTTAATTCCTTGTCTTGCATCATGCATGAAGAACGTGAGGATTCACTATAAGTCCTTCTCTTAAGCATGCATCATTGATTTACGTTTGCATCGACTTTTCTGCTCCCCCTTTCTCAAAGTTTTACAACTTAGGATTTGAAGGAATTGGGACTGTTCGGCATGCATGAATTTTTGTGCTCACATAAACTATAGTGATAACCTTAACTTAAAACTGGGACTGCTAATCAAGGTGACTGTAAATAAACTGATCTAAAATTAACCTGTGTTTGGTGGAGAGAAACCCACTCATTGTTTGTAAGGACCAGAACGCACACTTAGGAAAGAACCCAAAACCGAAGTGGTTCATTAAACTACTGATTTTAAAAACGATTAGCTACTTTTCAGTGAGGGTCTCGGGTAGCCGTTTACGGTCCGACTTCCTTTAGCAGAGTAGGTGTTTAGAGGACACCGCAGAAGGCTCCGTCCTCAAGAAACATGGGTAGCCGTTTAAACGATCCGTACTTACACCTATACTGGCTGGAAGTAGGTACAACTAGTTGTATGAAGTCGGGACAATCTTTGTGAAATATTTCGGCACCTAACAGCTCCGCTTAATTTTTAAAACTATTTTGTCATTAAATTAAAATTGAAAAGATAAGCGGCCGAACCGTAACGTGCCTTCACCAGTGTTGAGTGGGTGAATCGATGTGTTTGTTTTGTGTTTGATTTGTGTGCATCAAAGACTTTGCAATTGCAAGCAAATCGTGGTTCGCTGATCATTCCATCTCTCTTGAGAAGATGTCGGTACAATGGTCTTCTTTTCCGATCTCCACGACCTTGTCCCGATATCCTTCTTCTCACGCTCCTCATGAGAACCTGATCTTCCAATCAAGTTCCCCTCAGCCATCATTCTCTTCCCGCCCATACATCCCACCCTATGACCACACTTCTTCTTGGATTAGCCCTCTCTCACATTCTGACAATCTTATGGACATGAGAGAGAGACCAGAATCGAGGATGAATAATAGAGTGACCGATATTCACAACAGAACACGATTTACGATTACTATGATCTTACAGCCTCTTGAACCGTCCTCTACTCAGGATGACTATCCTCTTGAGTACAATCAATTTTCCTATGACAATCCACGAGAAAACCAAAGTCAAGTAAATACAACTCATGACCAGACCACAATGTTTATGAACAATCAATACTCCTCTCGAGGTTACATGCCAAAATAACGACACTTGGAGAATGATTATTCAATCACTAGTCATGAGATGTTTGAGGATGAGATTGCTCGGATTAATCATAGATCAGACACTTTAACAGAGAGAATATATGATCTCATCCAGTCTATGCGAAATTCAGAAGAAGTGAGGCCACCACCATGCGAACCATTGCATCATCACAATCAGGCACAACCACTGCTGACCTCTGACCCCCTCATTGACCATATTACAAAAAATATCAAAAAATTGAAAAATTCGAAAATTCAAAAAAATTGGACAATTCTGAAATGGAAGCATTTTGCAAGAGTCTGATCTTAGAGCTTCCATTAATCAAAGCCATAGAATATGTGCCCGATCTTAAGAGATTTGTAAAGAGTCGACTGAACCCCAAACAGACGGGCAAGAAACGATCAAGGATTGAATATCATGTCATATCTATGGCTAGTTCTTTGGTGATGAATCATAAAATCAAAAGCCGTAAAGCCAAGAGGTTGACTCGGATCACATGTGAAATTGAGGATTTTACATTAACTCATGTTCGGTTAGACGACGACTCTACATTAAACATCCTCCCGAAGTCCGTCTTTAATCAACTTAAATTCGGTCAACTCAAAGAGACTAGGGTGATCGTTCAATTACCCGATTGATCTGCCAAAAGACCGCGGGGGATCGTTTCTGTCGTCGTAAATTTCCGAGATAAAGAACATAAAGTGGACTTTATTGTCCTTGACATTGACCACCCCGGAAGGATGTCTGAGTCTCCTATCATTTTAGGAAAGTCGTTCTTAGCCTCCGTTAAGGTGATCGTCGATTGCGAGACTCAGGTTATCAAGTTCCCCAAACTCGGACCCCAAACCCCCAATGACACATCCTGCTCTGAGGAAAACCAGCTTGAAACCGATAGTTATGGTCAGAAGATAAATATTTCACATTATCAGACATCTCCGCATGACACAGTGATACAAACCCTAGGAGAGTCACCTTAGAGACTGACTGTTGGACAAACATCGGATTCTCACCACCCTATAACTGCTCCTAGGAAAATTCAAGATTTTGGAGCTTATGAAGAATTGGATCATATTATTGAAGATCACCACGATTATTTGAGTGGTCAAATCTTTGAGTCGGCAATAATTCATGAGATACTTGAACCATATAAGGAACCGACTCTGGAAACATCTGATGTCACCAAAATTCACGATCATCCGAAAGTGACATCAACACCCCCAGCTATAAACCACAAAATCACCAGGAACAATCTCCCTCGACCGAAGCAGCGCATGACCCTTCAAGAATTGGTCGACTTTTACAGGGAGTCATCTGATGAGGAACTCGCGAATATCACATCGGTTACTCAAGACATGGAGATGAAGCCTGTCCAACATCCTCCCAGTAGTTCCCAAGGAATCAAACCGACCAAGAAAGTCACCTTTGACCTTAAACACAAGGTGATTTCTGAAGAGTCCTCGTCCGATCTTGACGTGGTTCATCAGATAAGTGCAATAGGTACAACTATGATCCAAGGGCACTTACCTCTGATCGAAAAAAGTTGGAGATCCTCTGCAGACGACTACTATTCTCCTAAGGATGACTCCGACGATGGCTGGTCTTCTTCAACGACCCCCTCTTCATCACACTCCACATCTCCATACTATCTCCCTCCACACTCCCGTAAGAAGGTCTGTCGCAAACCTCCTTTATCTTGTACATCCGCAAATCTACCCGGCTCCCCATCTGTAATTATCCGATTATACTTAGGCTGACCTGAGCCTAAGTATAGGGGGACTGCTGCCATTGTTTATACATCACTTCTTTTCTTATTTTTGTCCCATCTAAACTTAGTACTAGCTATGTCTACATTTCACTATGTGCCAAGAGGACATCGCATAAGCTAAGTATGGGGGGGTGTTTGTATATATTTTATCTACTTTATCCATAGCTCGCACTTTAATCATTTTTATCTAACATCGGGGTTGGGTACAAGTAGTGTGTATAATACCTGTTTTTCAAAAAAAACAACAAAAAAAAACTTTTTGCATTAAAAAAATCACCACTCATGGTCTTGCATTTCATCAAGCATTTCATGCATTCCTTGGTCGATATATTCCTGACACATTCACCATTACTCAAGGCTTGAGGATTTTTGAGGACACTTGATTTCTAAGATCTTGAGATTCTGATTTAGCCTGCCTTAGTCATTAGGGTTTTGAACTTAATAATCCACACTTCCCTAGTTTCAAAGATTTGAGCGCTATATTGCACTCTTCACCTCTACCTTCAAAAAGAATATGATCAGCATAATCACTCCAACAACTGCATGATTGATGAGATGAGTTGAGATATCACTTGAGGAACTAGGAGTAGAAATTTAAGTTTAGACACGATCTGATGAGGTTCGAGGATGGGATAAAGTTAATGAAGGCTGCAGAAAATCTGAGTGTCAGCAAACCCTAGCCAGTATGTGAACAAGATTCATATGCTATCTCTTTGATAAATGACCTAAGTGCCAGAGTGTGATGAAACTTAATGAAAATTGTTGATCAGTGTGCGCCAACTTTTGTAAAAGCAGTGGAGCTAGCCAACAAAAGAAAAGAAAAAGAAATGTTAAAGAAAAGCTCTATCATCCAAAGTCAAATTCCAAATGAGCTTCCACCAATGGCGAGCACTCCCAAACATTTTCAAAGTGTCCACTTGGACAAGCGCAAATTAGGACCAAGGAGTCGGGCTGACACCATAAAAGGGCCCTGCATCGTAAGCAATACAAGTTTGGGTGTCGAAGGTATCTTAGATACTCAAAAGAGACACACCCCGGTGTACTCCCAGAGAAACAAGTGCATACGACTCCAAATTCTCTTGACAGACACATTAATCAACAAAATAAAAATATAGTTGTGTTGAGTAATAAGGCACTCGAGAGGCACCTTGTTCCAATGTGAGGGAGAGAAAATCAGACACAATCTAATGCCCTCCATCATCTGGCCGTCCATCTACATTTTCAAGCCTGACAAACTAATGAGACGGTTGACTGAAGCAAGAATAGACTTATTCCCTAGTGTTGAGGATTAGGTCTAGAGGAGGATCTTTTGGACTAGAACTTTGAGTGATGCCCCGAATCGACTCTCATGAAATGCAGTACACTTAAGTTCATATCCTTATATTTTATGTACAAACAGAGAGTCCGAAAATTAGAGAAGTTGGATTCCTTTTGATTAAAGCTTGGTTGAGCTTTGAATATTAGGGTCACTCAAATTAAGGGTCTTCTATTAATTAAGCCTTGAAAATTCACATGCACAATCAGTGATGTATTCAACTAAGTCATTCATTCATGCTCGGGGACGAGCATGGTCTAAGTATAGGGGTATGATGAATCGCATATTCATCATGCTAAATTTAGTCATTTAGGCTCTGTTCCCCATCATTCGCTTGTAATTAATCATTAATAGAGCATCACTAGCATTCATACATGTCTAATTAATATCGACATTTCATCATGAAGTCTAATTTCACATCTGACAGACTAAAATGAGCATATCCCCCCATACAGTGTCTGATTTTGGTCTACTCACTTTTAAAGTACTCCAATTTCAAATACCTTCAAAAAACAAGACCAATTTCGTAAAATTCGGAGCTCAATTGTGAAAGTTGGGTTTTGGGCCTCTTTTGCGCATTTTGTCTTTTTGCTATTTTTGACCTCAGTGTTTATGTCCTTAATTAACTCTTTTAATTTTATTTCTTCTTCATTTGTGTTCTTTGATGAAAGTTAATTAAGTGACACAAAAATCCAAATCAAGATGAAAACTGAAATCAAAGAAACTGACCGAGTCCAAGCGTCCGTTGTAAGTCTGTACAAAAGTTGTGTGTTTCTAACTTCTATTTTATTTTCCTATTTTCTTATTTATTAAAAATCCAAAAAATTTAGATTAGTATGTAAATAATTTTCTTGTATTTTATCGTATTTTTTTTTATAATTTTTATCCCCTCTAAAACCACCAAAAAAATACAAAATCCCAAAAAGTCGGTTTTCTATACACATAGAGAGCCACCAAAAATACCACTTCTCAGAGCGGACCACTTTTGCTCCCGGACCCTTCATGAAAGTTGTAGATCTCGACAAGACGAACAATATTCGTGAAGGAAATTTTTTAATACGAGGTCTCCTTCTATTTCTTTTCTATTTTTCTTTACCCTTTATTTTTTGAAATTTTTTTGGGGCGCCACGTGGCAGCCCCTGGGCGTGCCACATGGCACCCCATCCATCTCTCTCTCCTGACCCATCCCCGGGTCACGTGCCTAGCACGTGACCCCATCATCTCCTACCTCTAGCCGTTGCCTTCCCCCCCCCCCCCCCCTCCCGCGTAACGCCACATTCATTTCCTCCAGCATGTAACGGTCACCGGCCGTCGACCCTGGACCTCCTCCCCACCGTTACAACCTCCCTATAAAGAGGTTCCTCCGCCGCCGCCAAAAACCATCCGCCATCTCGCCGGTGACAGCGGCCTAATTTAGGCGTGATCCAAGGCCCGCCGCCTTGCGCCATCAACATCGCACCTTGCTCCGGCATCACTCTTGACTGTTGAGCCCCGCCACTCCAGGTACCCTCCACTCAGCCCTGTCTTTCAACGCCATCTCCGTCGCACCTCCGACCTCGCAAAGGTCGGAGTTTAGCCCAGGGACCCAATACCAAGCACAGAGTCCCCCCCCCCCCCGTGTTTTGCTAACCACCTGCAGGTGCGTCGTCGGCGAGCAACTCCACCGCTGCCTCTGCCTCACCGCTCGTGCGGCGCCCCTCTGCCATGCCACTCCGCCTTCACCTCCCCGCACCGCCCCTCGCGCCGTGTGTCGTCCGAGGAGCAGCGCCGTCGCCTCCTCGCCGCATGGTGCCTCCGCCTTCACCACGAGCAGATGCCGTCAGATCGGGCAAATAGCCCTTGATCCGACGGTACTCCAGCCGCCACACGCCCCAACCGAGCCTCAAGGCTCGGGAGCCCGAACCCGCCCCCAAAGCTCCAGCACTCCGCCACCTAGGCTCGGTCGACCGAGCCACAGCCTCGGGTCTGAACCTCAAGCTGGGACGCCCGAGCCTCAGGCCCGGGCCCGAACCATAGGCTCGGCCCCCCGAGCCTCAGGGTCCACCTCCGAGTCGCTGGCGTACGTGATCCGCACTTGCGCATTGGGAAAATTGCGAGAAGGCCCCTGGTATTTTTAGAAATTGCAAATATAACCCCGCTAGGGGTAAATTACAGTGGGACCCCTCCGACTTTTATTAATTACAGATAAGTCCTCCCAGGGACTTTGCAAGAAAAACTTTATTTTATTTACATTTTAGTCCCTGAAACTTCATGTCATCATATCTTTTTCATACGAACTCCGTTTTGAGCATATAATATGCCATTTTGAAGCTATTTTCATGCTCTACAACTTAGCATAATTTGTGGACAGATTTGAGGCTGTTTATTGATAATTAATATTGAGTATCCGTGCCACAATTACCTTGGAAAAATTGATGAATTCTTTTGCAGGAGCACAGCTGAGGACTTTACATTGAATAATTCCCTTTGAATCGTTGAGTATTATATTTGGGGATTTAAATCACACGAATTTTGAGGATAAATCCTATACTTTGATATTCTCATTAATTGGAAGTAGGATAATTTATTCCTCTTATGATTGTAATCTGGGATTAATTTTAATATTTTTCTTGATCTATATCGATTGATCTGTGATAAAATTAGAGGTCATTGATTATTATATTTTGGAGCAAAAATCTTAATCTCAGATCCTGTGATGAACTGTTGTCTCTGTATTTTTTGCATCTAATTGCATCTCATTGCATTGTATATTTTATCAACACAAGAATTAATCGAGCATTAAGTTAGTTATTTAATTTGATTCAAAACCACGCAACTAAGAATCATTGTTCCCTGAGTTCAACCTTGGTAGACTTTCCAAGTAAAAATACTCCACAATATTCAAAGATTGTGGTTTTTGATCGACCGATTTTCACCTCCTATACTACAATTACCGATTATTAAAGAGGCGAATTTCGTGCTCATCCCCTATTAATCGATCTATCAGCAAATTGAAGGATCATTGTGGTTGTTTTTAGAGGCCCTAAATGAAACTCAGTTAGTAAAGAGGAAGGCATGAGATTAATGGAGGAACCGCTATCGAGAAGAGTACGATCAAATTCTTGATCAAAGATATCGCAACGGATGTGAGGTGCTCCATTGTCTTTCTTTTTAGGCGGAAGGTTACTGATGGCATGAACTGTTGCCATGGTCAAAATGTGTTTCTCTTTTTCCTTTCGTCTGTTCTTCTTTGGTTGATGCTTTTGTGTACATGCCTCTTTCATTCCCTTTTTTTACTGTAGGCATGTATTCCATGGCCTTAAGGAGTGGCATCTTTAAAAATATGTTCTATAAAATCTCAACCACTCCTGAATCAGATAGTGTTGTTTTTAAAATTTGAATTTTTTTAGATTTGAGAGAAGAAGGAAATGGCATGGAATCAGAATAAACATGTGAACGTTCATTTCCATTATTCAAAGTAGAATCCTCATGTACAAAAGGACAACCAAAATCAATTTGTACAGTGTTGTCCAAACAAGGTAAAGGAAAAATATAATCTAAAACAGAACGGGATGTTTCTGCTGGTGGTATGTTCTCCCTTGTTGATGGTGATCTACATCTGCCTGGTGAAGGTGGTGGTGAAGGCGGTGCAACTCCAGACGTGGGTGCTGCTATACTGGGCTCTCGACTGTTGGTGAAGGAGATGATGTAGAAAATGATGCTCTCTTGGTGGGTTGATCTCCCAACCCCAACTGTTGCGTAGGCGACTGCAATCTCCTACTGCTCTTGAGATGAATGGCGTCAGATAAACATGAAAAATCAAGGGGCATACCTATCTCGGGGGTGGGTGGGCTATTGTCTGCCTGCTCCTTGCGTCTGAAGTTGTTGAGGTTTGTTTCGACCCATGCTAGAATCAATGTCTTGGTGGTGGTCAAGTCATTGATCCGCTGAGTAAGTTCATTCATGTTCATCATGAGCAATGCAAGTTGGTTCAGTGCTGGATTGACTAAATGGGCCCCAGGTTGCTCATTGACTGGCTGTCGCTGAGGCTGATAGTACGGAGGTTGTTGGTACCCATACGGATTCTGATAATGAGGAGGAGGAAGAGAATGAGGGTACTGTCCATGATATGCAGTCTGCTGCTGGGTAGGATGAGGAAAATGCATAGACTGCTGATGTGGCTGGTCTTGTCTCCAGTTTTGGAACTATGTTGGAGACTCATACTAAGGCTAGAACTGTTGGTGCTGGTACTAGTACTGCTGCTGTCTACCTCCTTGAAACTGGTGGGTGGGTCTTTGACCCTGTTGTGAACCCAACTGGCCTTGCCCTGATGGACGGGGCTGGTTTTGCTCACGGTCGAACCAGATACCATTCACGTTCTGAATACCAGGTGGAGATGGAGACCGTTGCTCAGGAATGTAGACTACTTCCTGTTGGTACGGAACTATCTGATGTGAATGCTGTTGAACCTGATCAGGTGTCTGCAAGTAGTAGAGATGTTGAATTGTGGATGGTCCTCTGCTACGCTACTGGGTGGAAGAAGTATGCTCCCTAGTAGAGGTATCGGCTGTTGCACTCGTACTGTGGACAACACTGATCGTACTCACAAGAAGCTCCAGGTGCTTTGTTATCTCATCCAGCTTATCCAAGTTCTTTGTCATCTTCTCGATCACATGAAGCTTCTCAAGCTCCTTGGATCGTTTCTCAAAAATATCAATTTTGGATAGGTGATTTCCAATAATGGTCAGATCAGAACTATCTACCCTATCCACTTCATGTGATGCCGTCATATTGACATCCTTGTGGGGTACTGCAGGGGCGGTGACAGGGTGCTTCTGAAAAGCACGTGAAGAAGAAAAAGCTGTTATACTTTCCGCCATCTCCTCAAAAATTTGATAAAGGACATCCTCGTCCTTGTTGAAGTGGCTCCCCCCACAAGCAGCATCTACCAGCTTCCGATTCTCAATGCTTAAACCCCTAATGAAATTTTATACAAGGTTGGTCTTTGGAATATCATGATAGGGGCATTTCTCCATCAGATCTTTGAATCTTTCCCACGCCTTGTGAATAGGCTCTTGGGGCATCTGGTAGAAATTAACAATCAAGGATCGCATTTGGTTGAGTCATCCAAGTAGATAATACGTGTTCATAAATGCGGACCTCAACTCTTCCCAAGTAGTGAAAACCTTCCCCAAGTGATTTAACCAATACAAAGCTTTGCCCATCATACTGAATGGAAAGGCGGTCATCTGCACTACCTCTAATGGGACATTTGGTAGTGTATTGTTGCATAAATGTGATCAAACTGTTGGAGGTGTATATAAGGTTCTTCATTAATATTTCCATGGAATATTGGGAGAAGAGGTAAAATAATACGCTTAACCTCAAAATGCCCATGAACCGCAGGGATTTGTATCCAAGAATTTGCCTGTCCTGCCCCTGGATTATAAGCATCCTTTAATGTAAGCTTAGCCCAAGGTTCTATGTGAGGTTCTTCTCCCCCACTCCCACCTCCAGGGTTGTTTCTATCCTCCTCTCTCCTATCTTCTTTTTCTTGTCTCAGCTCAAGAATCACGTCTCTCAATGCGGTTTGAAAATTAGCCTGCTCTGTTATCTAGGCTAGAATTGTCTGGATGGAGGCTAACAGGGTGTTGTTGATCTTGCTCTGCTCCGACATGGTTCCCTTTCCCTTTGGCAGCATCAAGTGTTCAGTGTCTGACTCTAAATATGTGCATGATACTCGATTAGTGCCCAGAATTGATGGAGTCTCAGATACTAATTCGAGATTAAAGGGAATCTCAAATAGTGGATTTATGGATGTCGTGAAAGGTGAAGTGGAAAAAGAGGAATATTCGGGAAATGAGTACCCCTGAATAGAAGGTAAATGGCTCGGAGTGTAGAATGAGTTCGTAGAGTCCGAACGAGAAATACTTCGGTCCAACATCTTCGAAATCAATAGGCAGGATGCGAGAGCATGAAGGCCAATGCAAGAGTGAATGTGAATGAAGGTGAAAATTGCATAGAAGGATCTCTATCACTAGCAATCAAACACAATACAAACACCCAATTCACCAACTCAACTCAATGTGAAGACCGTTGAGGTTCGATCAATAATCTTGTCAATTTTAGAATTTTGTGATAATACAATCTATCATAGTGGTTAAAGTGAGATGTTAGGAACCCAATGCTCTCAGGAGACTGGCCCAATCCCAAAGTTAGATCTTTCCCAGCCAGTATGAATTGCGGACCGTTTACTAGCAACCCGATTGACGGGTCGCTAAATACGATAATTAATTTATGTTCGTTGTGGTATGTGTACTTAACGATTCAGTCAGAACCAAGAGAAGAATCTCCGTGAAGAGTGTCTCGACTTAATTTATATCCCAGGCAAGTCCGGGGTCGAACTCAGGGAGGCAAAGGAACAACTTGGGTTTAATTTGAAAATTAAGTTTTAGATTTCCAGTGCGGTTTTTTTATATTTTTTTAATGCAAAAACAAAATGCAAATGCAAGTGAATTATGACACTTAGAAAACACAAACATACCTAAATTATTTTTAATGGAAAAGAAGTCCAATTTAGCCTACTTGTATTTTTCGTAGAATCTTAATCCAGTGATGAATGCAAAACATATTTTTTATAATTTTAGGGTTAATATGCAACAAAAAATGCACACTTTTTATGTGGTTTTTTCGCAATTTCTCATACAAACAGTAATCTAAAATTATGAAAAATTTACTGGAACTAAAACATGATGAAAGGAAGCTACAGTAATATTTTTGGAATTTTTTAACAATATATGAATTTTTTATGGATTTTTTAGTAAAAACAGAGTGACAGTGAGTAAATAATTCTTAATAAATCCACAATGTCCAATTAGCCAAAGAGCAAATTATCCCAAATAGGTATTTTCATATGGCATCCAGGAGACTTGAAATTTCACAAAAAAGATATATGTGGATTTAATTAAAAATCATACTAAAATCACTGTACAAATTATTTCACGCACAAAGCAACTCCACTTTGGATGAAATTTGGATAAGATCTCAATCACATTTCAATTCATCATGTCTAATTTTTTAAGAATTTTTAGAGCAACCATGTGTTAGATATGAATTTAATAGCACAAAATGGGTAAAATATGAATAATTTCAATTAAACAATTTTAATTAGTTACCCACAACTCACAAAATTACATTTAAATTTTCATATGATAGAAAATATGTTACTCAACACAATGCCATTTTTCATTGAATAAAAAAGTGCAAGATTGATGTCCAAATTAACAGGCGAACATAAGGTTCTATGTGCAAAACAGAAACTGAAATTACAATACAGAATATGTTCAGGGACTATTATGCAATTATATAAACAATATGGGTGCAACTGCAATATTTACAATAAAAAATGGAATGACCTTCTTCTCCAGGCCGATTGGGGCGAAACCCAAAAGGGGGAGATGGCGTCGGCGGCTGCAAAGGTCGGGAAGGGCGGCGCCGCCCGCACGCACGGCTGCGGCGGTGTGCGTTGGCAGCCGCACGCGAGGAGGCGGAGGCGTGAGCCGCTGGTTGCACGTCGGCGCGTGGAGGAGTCGGCGAAGGCGCTGGGGAGAGGGGGGGTCACAGGTGGAGGTGGCAGGCATGGTGGAGGCGCGCGGGTGGCTGCACGGCGGAGGGGCGATGGTAGGCGTGATCCGCGGCCTTGGCGGCTCCAACGCTGGGAGTGGAGGAGGAAGGGGGATGGGGCGGCGATGATGGCGGTGTAGGGGGGCGGCGGTCGTGAGCTGCTGCTTCCTTGCAATTTTTTTAAAATTTTTTTTTGATTTTTTTGCTGTTGTAATATGCTTATTTTTTTGTTTTATATTTTTAGATTTTTTTAAATTTTCTTAAACAGGAAATATGATAATAAGGGTAAGAGGATGAGTTGGTGGTGGTGATATATAAAAAATGAAGTTGACCAACACAACAAGAAAATAAAATATTAGATAATATAAAATAGCAAGAGAAACGATATGGAATACGTACCTGATGTTCGTCGGGTTTGCGGAGTAGCTACGATGGACTCCTGTCGTTGCTTTGATCCAATTGGCGAAACAAAAATTGGAGAAGCTATGCGAGCTCGAGGGGGAACTCGTGACGCGGAACGGAGCTCCGCGGATCTTGCTTGAAGGAGGTTGTCGCTTAAGTTAGACGCTTCGCTGCTGTCACCAACAAAACACTCCAAACTCTCTCCTTATTCTATTAGAATGGCGGAAGGCGAAAAATTGTGGATGTGGAGATGATTATAAAGAGATGAATAATGGGAGTTAGAGAGATGGTGGAAAGGTGGAGTTTGAATGGGAGGTTAAAAGAATGGTGGAGTGGAATGGAGGTTGAAAGAAGACTTGGAGGTTAATGTAGGAAAATGGAAGTTATTGTAGAGAATGGAAAAAAATAATTAATTAATTAAAGTAGGCTACTTTAAATACAATAAAATAAAAAGAGAAGAAAAAAGAGTGGAGAATTTACAAAAGAAGATATACAACATGTACATTACTTTTAAATTTGCTTTTATTTTTATAATTTTTTTGCCTTTTTAATAGTAGCTATGTGCAAAAGAAAATACAATAAAATACTACAATCAAAATACAACACCATCATGATTTTTTTTGTATTTTTAATAATTAAGAAAGATAAAATAAAAAATGAAGATAGAATGAACATATACATAATATACAATGTGCATTTAGGTCCCAAAACCCAACTTTTGCAAATGAGCTCCGATTTTAATGAAACCACTTCCGTTGGATAGATAATTTTCTAGATAATTTTCTAACATGAACTTTAAAAGTGAGTTTGGTGAATTTGGAGTTCACACGGAGCGAGAATTTGGCTTGGAAGTTGGTCTTTACGGCTTTTTCCCTTTGGGATCTAGGAGCATTTATTTGAGGTAAAATTTATTTTATATTTTTGTATTTTTATATACATTTTTATGAACAAAATGTAGAAAGAATCAATTAAAAAGGAGTTGAAATGAAATTAATAAAAATAGATGATGTTTTGGGATATTTACAGGTGAAACTTCTTTGATTTTACGGCTTTTTTATTATTAATTTATTTTCAACTAATATACAATTATTAGTGTGTTTTATTTACAAGAGTCATTTTGTTAATTTATATATTTTATGGACATTTTTCTGGGATTTTACTCGGGGATTTTGCTAAGATTAAGATATTGAGATGATGAATCGTGGATTCATCACCCCCTATACTAAAACTTTGCTAGTCCTCGAGCAAATAAAGAATGAATAAGTTAGAATAACCCCTGACTGTTTATGTGAATACAAGACTTGATCCGGTCAAGAACTCTTGGTTTTAGAGATCCTAAAATTCTAAGCTGAACCAAGCTCTAGTCAAAAGGCATTCAATTTCCCTAATCATCAGACTCTCTTTGTATACATATATAGTAGGGATATGACTTTAAGTGTTGACCACAGTTATAAGAATAGAGTCGCAACGTCACCTAAGGTTCCAGTCCAAGAGACTCTCCTAAGAACCTGATCCTCAACACTAGGGAATAAATCATTTCTTGCATCCAATTCACCGTCTCTTTAGTTGTCATACTTAAAAGTGGAGATGGAAGGCCACTTGATGGAGGGTATAGGATTGTGTCATTTCTTCTCTCCCACTCAATGGAACAAGGATCCTCTAGAGTGCCTTATTACTCAACACATTTTCTTTGTTGTTGATCAGTGCGTCCGTCAAAAGAAGTTGGAGCCGTCTACACTTGTTTTCCTGGGAGTACACCGGGGTGTGCCTTTTTTGAGTACCTATCGTACCTTCTACACCCAGACTTGTAGTATTTACGATGCAGAGCCCTTTTTTGGTGCAAGCCCGACTCATGGTCCTAATAGCGGTGGTCCAAGTGGACACTTTGAAATGGTTGGGAGCGCTCGCCTTTGGTGGAAGCTCTTTTGATAATTGACTTTGTGGAATGAGAGCTTTTCTTTGACATTTCATTGCTTTGTAGTATTTTTGGCTAGCTCCACTGCTTTTACCAAGAGTTGGTGCACACTGATCAACATTTTTTATTTTTTCACACCATGGCACATAGGTAAATGTCAAGAGATAGTACAAGAACCATGTTCTCATACTGGCTAAAGATGCTGACATTTAGGTTTTATGAAGCCTTCATCGATTTTATCCCATCCTAAAGTATCATCAAATAAGGTCCAAACTCAAATCCCTTATCCCAGTTCCTCAAGTGAAATTTCAACTCATCTCATCATAACTGCAGTCGTGTATGTAAGGTGTTGATCATATTCTTAAGGTAGAGACTAAGTATGCAATATAGCACACAAATCTTTCAAACTAGGGAAATGTGAATAATTAAGTCAAGACCCTAATGACTAAGGCTGGTTAACTCAAAATCTCAAGAGCTCATAAACCAAGTGTTCTTAAACATCACTAGTCTTGTGTGAAAGTGTAAGTGTCAGGGATTAAACCAACTTTTAAGTTATTTTTTTTTGTTTTTTAGAGTTTTTTTTGTTTTTTTTTTGTTTTTTTGTTTTTGTTTTTGTTGTTTTTTTTAAATAAAGGAAAAGAAGAAAGTTTTTTTTAAAAGCAAATAAGGAAATATTTTTTTTTAATTTTTTAGAGAGATTTTTTTTGAAAAAGTTTTTTTACCCATTCCATCATTATTGTATAATATATACAAAAATACGTGAAAGTACGAGCTATAGGTAAAGTATATATGTAATATATACACCCCCCTATACTTAGCATGTGCTATGTCCTCATGGCACTAGGTGACAAAAAGCCATAGTTCGTACTAAGTATAAGTGGGTGAAAAGAATAGAAGTGAAAAGGAAAATAAGAGTGTGGATAATACACAACGGGCATCGATCCCCTATACTTAGGCTCTGGTCAACCTAAGTATTGGAAAGAACACAAGAATGGGGGACTGATGAGAATGGGAAAGAATATACAAAAAGAAAGTAAAAAGAAGAGATGGAGCAAATCGGGTCACTCACCCCCCTATACTTAGGATCTAGTCATCCTAAGTATAGCCACAAAATGAAAACGATACGGTACTGGGGCGAGTGATGCGAATCGCGGGGATGGAGGGAAATAAAGGAAGGAAAATCTGTACAAGGAGGAGTGAGGATGTACAACGATCAAGAAGGTTTGTGACGGACCTTCTTGCGGGAGCGAGGGGGTGGGTAGTATACATATGTGTCGCTGTCAGAATCGTCCTTAGAAGAATAACAGTGAGGTGTAGGGAACGTCCAATGAGGGTCGACATACGGCTGCTTGCTCAAATATGGCTTCAGGATAGCTGAACTGAGCTCACTCATGTAGATCACCTCATCCGGACCTGATGAGGATTTCTCAGAAAGTTCCTTCTCAGGAACGTCGAAGGTAACCTTCTTAGTCGGTTTTCTAGAACCTGAAGCGTCAAGAGGAAGAGATTGATACGTCTTAAGGAGTTCGGGGGAACACCTCAAGGAATCAATACCCGTCTTCTTCTTACCAGATGACCGACTAGAGGATGGAGCAGCCGATGTATTCAGATTGGTCAATTTGGTCCCAGTTGTCTCTTTTGGTGTAGGTCTTGGATGTGGTGTGTGTGAGATACTGACCAGAGGTTCATCATCAGATAAGTCACCATATGCATTGTAATATTCCTGCAGGGTCAGCACACGTCTCTGGTATGGCACAGTGTTCTCAGTTGGCTTGGCATTGATTGGCTCATGCGTTGGAACATCTAAAAAATCAAGGAAATCAAAAATGATCGTGTCCGACTCAGGGGCAGCTTCTGGTTGTGAGACCTCTCTAGAAGCTGTCACGGTGGTGGCGCAAGCAGTATGCGGTGTGGGGTTGTAGGGATCCTCTGAACCAATGTTCGCCTGGACAGTCGATATCGTAGGTGTAGTAGAGAGACGGGACTCAACTGTCTTTCGAAGGTCACGACTGTCTGCGACCTTACGGGTTACCTTGGAATATCGTGTGTCCTCAAAGATCGGGTGAGGTCGGAGTGCTCCTAATGTAGAGAAATCGATCTCCTGAGACTCACAATCTATAGTTGCCTTAGCCAAGGCTAAGAACGTCTTTCCAAGAATAATCGGAGACTTGGTGAACTCTCCTCGGTGCTCAATGTCAATGATCGTGAAGTCTATCTCCAATAAAGCACCTTGGAAAGTAATGATGACAGAAATGGTTCCTCTTGACCGTTTAATGGACCGATCTGCTAACTGAATGATCTCTCTTGACTTCTTGGCAGATCCGAGTTTGAGCTTGGCAAAAACGGAGGTCAGGAGGATATTAATCGGTGAGTCATCATCGATTCTTGCATGGGTGAATGTGGTATCTTTTATTTCACAATCAAATCTAGGCAACCGCTTTACTCTGCGGCTCTTGGTTTTTTCCCTATCATTAAAGATGTGGTCATAGACACTATATATCTCTCAGTCCTTGTTCTCTTATTGTCCGACCTTTTAGGCATCAATTTACTTCTCACAAATCTTTTAAGGTCGGGAAAGTGTTCAATAGCCATTATTAAGGGAAGCTTAAAAATCAACTTTCTATCCAATGCTTCCCTAACTACATGATCCAATTTTTTAGATCTTTTCCTTTTTCAAATTTTATGGTATTTTCCGATTTTTCCATTTTTTGGTCTTTTTGATAGATGAATGAGGAATAGGAGAATGTACAGACTCAAGTTTGGAGGAAAAGTGGCTAGTAGAAGAGGGAGGTAGAAGGGACTCCAGCTGTACATGATGTGTGGTCAATCCGGTGTCTTCCAGGTTTTCAAGATTCAATCCGCGAAATCCGTGATCCACATTCCTACCTGGACTCTTGATCGATCTACAAATATCATCCTTCAATAAGTCCTCATGACTCCTCATGAGAGAAGTCTACGTAATTGGAGGATACTGCTTATACTCAACACACCTTAACTTAGGCGTGTAATACTGGGTTGAGTATGGCCTATTTGTATTGCAGATATTGGTCGGAGCCTCATCAGTTGGAGTTAGTAAACAAGGGGTTTGTAAATCGGTCGCATGAATCCAATCCCTTGTATATTTGGCTCTCCGAATGGGTGATATGAAGGTTGGTCAATGTTGGCTTGGTCACTCAGGTCAATCAAGTCAGGAAGATCATACGGTGCATGCCTCTTCATTAGGTTTGTCTGGTCGACCATGTTGTACCCTAAGGTTAAGTTGGGATGTGTATATGTCAATTGTTGTTCTGTCTCAACTCAAGGTGAGAAGGAGGTATGTGGGGTCAACTGATTATGCCAGTCATTCATCTCAGCAGTCACTTGCTTTTCGATTTGTTCCTTGATTCCAACAAGCGGACGAGAATATGGTGAGTCAATCCAGGGTGGTTGTGGGTCAGGGGTGAAAGAATGTGGGGCAAGTGAGAAGGATGAAGAAGTGAGGAAGTTAGTCGGAGTTTTGACTTTGCGATCCGGGTGTGGGTATGAGGAGGAATAAGAGGGTGGAGATGATCAGAATAAGGTCGAGGAAGAGTGACATGGATATGGTGACCAATATTCTGAGATCTTGGAAGGGAAATGGGAGAATGAAGCGAATCGAGGAAGAAAGTGTGCAAGTGCACCGAATAACACACAAAACAATCAAACACAAGAGCAAATCCTTAATTTCACCAACTCAACACGTGTTGGCCATAAAGGTTAGGCCGAATTATCTGGTCAATTTTAGTTGGTGATAAATACAATCTTGGAAAGATTAACGAGTTGTTAGGTGCCCGTATTTTCCTACAGACTGTCCCGGTTCTTACGACTAGTTGGACCTACTTTCAGCCAGTATAGGAGTAAGTACGGACCGTATAAATACGGCTACCCGTTCCTTGAGGACTAATGTGTCCTCTAAACCTCCCACTCTGCTAAGGAAATACGGACCATTTACCGGCTACCCGTAGACCCTCACTGAAAAGTAGCTAATCGCCTAAAAAGAAAGAACCAGTAGTAAGTAAGAAATACTGGCTTGGCTCTATCCTAGGGTCATCTCTCTCTCACTTGCAAGTAAAACAAACAATGAGGGCTTTACTCTCCCAAAACAAGTGTTAGTTTTAATCAGTTTTTTGGTCAACTCTGATTAGCAGTCCCGATTTTAAGTTTGATTATCACTTGATCAGTCCAACAAACAAAGCACGCCTAACAATCAGTCCCGATTTCCGTTTAACCTAAGTTTCAAAAACCAAGGGGGAGGGTGTCGAGAAAAATCGATGCAAATAGTGAAATCAATGATGCATGCCCAGTTCAGAAGACTTACAGTGATCCTCGCGCTCTACATGCAGGATGCAAGGAAGAATGAAATTTTATACTATATAAGATGGAAACGAGAAAACCGTTCCTAGACAGACAGTTCTATTAGCGAGTGATGAACAAATTAGTTTGGACTAATAGCTCCGCGGTCTAAGTGCGTCTCGTTAAAAGTGATGTGTGGTCCTAAATATTACGAGCATAAGCAATCAAGATATTCTAAAAAAATGCTCTAAGAGCCGCGAGTGCAAGTCCTATTCTACGTCAATCAACCATATGACCACGAGAAGGTCCAAGGTCCAGTCCGGATACACACGCGAGCTCTCAAACAAGAGCTGCTGGAAAGAGAAAAATTACCTAAATTATTACAACACAATAATTACAAGAATTTACAAAAATTTCTCTCGAAAATAAATTAGCAATTCCTTCATCTTCAGCAGTCGGCGCGCGTCGTGTCCGTCGACCTCCGATGCACTCCAAGTCCACCGGGCCCTCGCAAGGAAAAAAAATTTATGTTAGAGAGATCAACAATAAAATATATGCCAAAATGAGAAGAAAAATGATTGTAAAAAAATGGAATAAATACAAGTGGCTCGGGGGTCAGACTACCCGAGTAGAGAAAATCTAAATCTAATTTTCCAAATTAAACCCTAAGTCGTTTGCCTCCCCGGCACCGGCGCCATCAGACGAGTCGCTAAATACGATAATTAATTTGTGTTCGTTGTGGTATGTGTACTTAACGATTCAGTCAGAACTGAGAGAAGAATCTCCGTGAAGAGTGTCTCGGCTTAATTTATATCCCGGGCAAGTCCGGGGTCGAACTCAGGGAGGTAAAGGAACAACTTGGGTTTAATTTGAAAATTAAGTTTTAGATTTCCAATGTAGTTTTTTTATATTTTTTTAATGCAAAAACAAAATGCAAATGCAAGTGAATTATGACACTTAGAAAACACAAGCAGAGCTAAATTAATTTTAATGGAAAAGAAGTCCAATTTAGCCTATTCGTATTTTTCCTAGAATCTTAATCCAGTGTTGAATGCAAAACATATTTTTTTAAAAATTTAGGGGTTAAAATGCAACAAATCAAAATGCACACTTTTTATGGATTTTTTCACAATTTCTCACACAAATAGTATGTAAAAATTATGAAAAATTTACTGGAACTAAAACATGATGAAAGGAAGCGATAGTAATATTTTTGGAATTTTTAACAATATGTGCATTTTTTATGGATTTTTTAGTAAAAATAGAGTGACAGTGAGTGAATAATTCTTAATAAATCCACAATGTCCAATTAGCCACAGAGCAACTAATCTTAAATAGGTATTTTCATATGGCATCCGGGAGACTTGAAATTTTGCAAAAAATGCATATGTGGATTTAATTAAAAATCAAATACTAAAATCACTCTATAAATTATTTCAGGCACAAAGCAACTCCACTTTGGATGAAATTTGGATAATATCTCAATCACATTTCAAGGCATCATGCCTAATTTTTTAAGAATTTTTAGAGTAACAATGTGTTAGATATGAATTTAATAGCACAGAATGGGTAAAATATGACTAATTTCAATTAAACAATTTTAATTAGTTACCCACAACTCACAAAATTACAATTAAATTTTCAGATGATAGAAAATATGTTACTCAACACAATGCGATTTTTTATTGAATAAAAAAGTGCAAGATTGATGTCCAAATTAACAGGCGAACATAAGGTTCTCTGTGCAAAACAGAAACTGAAATTACAATGCAGAATATGTTCAGGGACTATTATGCAATTATATAGACAATACGGGTGTAACTACAATATTTACAATAAAAAAATGGAATGACCTTCTTTTCCAGGTCGATTGGGGCGAAACCCAAAAGGGGGAGATGGCGTCGGTGGCTGCGGAGGTCGGGAAGGGCGGCGTCACCTGCACGAGCGGCCGCGACGGCACGCGTTGGCAGCCGCGCGCGAGGAGGCAGAGGCGTGAGCCGCTGGTTGCGCGCCGGCGTGCGGAGGAGACGGCGAAGGCGCTGGGGGGAGGGGGGTCATGGGCGGAGGTGGAAGGCGTGGTGGTGGCGCGCGGGTGGCCGCGCGGCAGAGGGGCGATGGCAGGCGCGGCTCGCGGACTTGGCGGCTCAGCCACTGGGAGCAGAGGAGGAAGGGGGATGGGGCGGCGATGATGGCGGTGTAGGGGGGCAGCGGCCATGGGCTGCTGCTTCCCTGCAATTTTTTTTATTTTTTTATTTTTTGATTTTTTTTGCTGTTGTAATATGCTTATTTTTTTGTTTTAGTTTTTTTATTTTTTTTTTTAAAATTTTCTTAAACAGGAAATATGATAATAATGGTAAGAGGATGAGTTGGTGGTGGTGATATATAAAAAATGAAGTTGACCAACACAACAAGAAAAGAAAATATTATATAATATAAAATAGCAAGAGAAACGATATGGAATACTTACCTGATGTTCGTCGGTTTGCGGAGCAGCTACGCTGGACTCCTGTCGTCGCTTCGATCCAATTGGCGAAACAAAAATTGGAGAAGCTACACGAGCTCGAGGGGGAACTCGTGACGCGGAACGGAGCTCCGCGAATCTCGCCTGAAGGAGGTCGTCACTTAAGGAAGACGCTTCGCTGCTGTAACCAACAAAACACTCCAAACTCTCTCCTTATTTTATTAGAATGGCAGTTGGAGAAAAAATGTGGATGTGGAGATGATTATAAAGAGATGAATAATGGGAGTTAGAGAGATGGTGGAAAGGTGGAGTTTGAATGGGAGGTTAAAAGAATGGTGGAGTGGAATGGAGGTTGAAAGAAAACATGGAGGTTAATGGAGGAAAATGGAAGTTATTATAGAGAATGGAAAAAAATAATTAATTAATTAAAGTAGGCTACTTTAAATACAATAAAATAAAAAGAGAAGAAAAAAGAGTGGAGAATTTACAAAGGAAGATATACAACATGTACATATTTTTTTATTTGCTTTTCTTTTTATAATTTTTTTGTCTTTTTAATAGTTGCTATGTACAATAAGAAAATACAATAAAATACTACAATCAAAATACAACACCATCATGATTTTTTTTGTATTTTTAATAATTAAGAAACATAAAATGAAAAATGAAGAACGAATGAACATATACATAATATACAATGTACATCTAGGTCCCAAAACCCAACTTTTGCAAATGAGCTCCGAAAAACCACTTCCGTTGGATAGATAATTTTCTAACTTGAACTTTAAAAGTGAGTTTGGTGAATTTGGAGTTCATACAGAGCGGGAATTTGGCTTGGAAGTTGGTCTTTACGGCTTTTTCCCTTTGGGATCTAGGAGCATTTATTTGAGGTAAAATTTATTTTATATTTTTCTATTTTTATATACATTTTTATGAACAAGTTGGAGAAAGAATCGATCAAAAGGAGTTGAAATGAAATTATTAAAAATAGATAAAGTTTTGGGCTATTTACAGGTTAAACTCCTTTGATTTTGCGGCTTTTTTTATTGTTAATTTATTTTCAACTAATATACAATAATTAGTGTGTTTTATTTACAAGAGTCATTTTATTAATTTATAGATTTTATGGACATTTTTCTGGGATTTTATATTTCCATAAGATGCCTCTTTCTTTAGCAAACCCCCGAGAGGGCTTGGTTGATCCATGGTCTATGTTTCATCTTTCTTTTCTTTTTTGTTTGTTTCGAGAAAGATATCAATCTCTTTTGATTCTTTTCAGATCGAGATGCATGGATCCATGGATCTATGTATCTATATCGATCATGTTCAGGGATTAACGAAAATGTACAAAAGCTCTATTTGCCTCCGCCATTTTATGAGTCTCTTCCTTTTTGCGTATAGCATTGCCACTCCCTTTGGCAGCATCTACTTATTCGAAACTTAATTTGAAAGCCATATTTCAACCCAGACGTTTTTGAGATGCTCCTAGTAACCAACGAATGGCAAGTACTTTTCCGTGTGTAGATCCTATTTCAATAGGAACTTGATGAGTTGATCCGCCTACATGTCTTGCTTTTACTGCTATATTGGGAGTTACTCCACGTATTTCTTGACGTAAAACCGATAGTGGATTTGTTTCTGTCTTTTGTTGAATCTTTTTCACAGCTCGAGAGATATTTTGATAAGCCAATGATTTTTTCCATGTTTCAGAGTACGGTTAACCAACATGTTAGCTAATCAATTATGATATTTGGATCAGATTTTGCAGTTTTTTCTTCTCAGTACCTCGACTTGACATGAGCGTGAAAGAGGTTCAAGAATCAGTTTTCTTTTTATAAGGGCTAAAAAGGAATCACTTATTTTGGCTTTTTGACCCCATATTGTAGGGTGGATCCCAAAAGATGTGAAAGATCTCCCTCCAAGCCATACATACGACTTTCATCGAATACAACTTTCCGCTTAACTATCCATTATCTTTCTTTGGCTGAGTGGCATGTACTTCCACGGTGCTCTTTTTTCTAATTATGAAGCACGGCTAAGCGATCCTACTCACATTCAACCTAGTGCTCAAGTAGTTTGGCCAATAGTGGGTCAAGAAATATTGAATGGTGATGTTGGCGGGGGTTTCCGAGGAATACAAATAACCTACGGTTTTTTTCAGATTTGGCAAGCATCTAAAGTAACTAACCCTTTTCTGTAAATTGTCTATGAGCAAGAGTTAATATTTATTTTGTTCCATTCGAAATAATGGAACAGTTCTGTTCGTAGGAACAAATAGAAGCAGATCTACTATATACCCGATAAGTAGCAATACACAATGGGGATTGGTCTAATTTTTTAGGAACGAACACATAAATACTTGTTTATCATTCAAACAATTTATTCGTCAGAATTTTTCTTTATTTGTTCCGTCTTACTCTATGTTATGAATATTATAATCTATGTATAAAATCCATATATAAACATATATAAAATAGGATAAACAAAAGTAAAATAAAAATTATGAAGACAATAAATTATTACGTTTCCACATCAAAGTAAAATATAGTGCTTAATTTTTCTTTAATTTAATGCCCATTGGTGTTCCAAAAGTACCCTTTCGGAGTCCTAGAGAGGAAGATGAGGTTTGGGTTGACAAGCATATTGATATGTATGTTCCATAATAAAATCAATTTTTAATTTTTTTATTCTTATTAATTGCTATTGTTTTCTATTCAGCAATTTCCTTATTTTTGAGAAAGAACTCAAATATTATTATTATTAATAATTTTAATTAGTCTGATATCGCTTTTCTCAAATCATATCTTTTTGAGAAATTCAAAAAATTATAATTTATTTGCTAAAATAATATGATCACATAACTGGATCAAGACTATTATTTAGTTATTAATTAAAGAAAAATATTTTCTAAGATACAAAATATAATATATAACTATTTTTTAATAGTTGTACTATTTTGATAATTTAGTGAAAACAAAGAAGGAGATCAGAGATGCCAATGCACAATTAAACATAATGATGCATGCAGGGGTTAGAGATGCGTACCTTGTCGCAGTACTCTACAAGAAAGTGTTCCATGCAGAATTCAAATATAGAAAAATAAACTAACCTATATGCAAATGCAAGTGAATCGTCCTAATCAATGGCTTCTATTAACAGGCAAGAACATGTTAATTTTACTAAGTCCAATTACGCACTATTCTATAGGTACATAAATTCTTGTTTAGGGTGTTTGGAACTAATTAATTACCTGACTCAAGCAAATTAGTTAAAGCAATCAATAAGTAGCTCATGAAATCTGCAGGAAAGAAAGAAAAATAAGGCAATGAAAACAAAACCGTTGAGGTCCCCCAAGTGCATCGGTACTTGGCGAAAACAGACCCCGCAACAAATGAATGTCCATTTACAATGGTTCAAATGCTAGAAAAAGTCTCTCTCTCTCTCTCTCTCTCTCTCTCGCTTTTGGTCTCCTTCAATTCTTCTTCTCCTCTTCTCACGATATCCTTGCGGCTAGGTGAAGAATTAAGCCGCCTCCGCTTCGCTTGGGTGCTTCAGGTCTCCCAGGATCGCCTCCTTCGCTCCATGGACCCTCGCAAGAAAAAGAAAAGAGAGAATGTGTAAGAAACATAATTATCAAATATAAGCAAAAAAAAAGATAAGAAATAGTGAACATGAACAATGGATTGAATGTGGAAAAATATATACAAATATATACAACCAGGAATAGTAGGTCAAAAGAGAAACCTAGCTACCCTCATTGTGCCTCCCTGGCAATGACGCTATTTTATTGACACAGAATACTCAAGGATTGATAATTATTAATGATACGAAGTCGTTGTTATCCCCAAAAAATCCCGGATCAAACAAATAATTTTATTTTTTCCTTCTCTCGCTGTAAAATAATTAAAGAAAATAATGCGGAGCAAGAGAAATATTTTTCTACTTATTTACATGTATAGCTGACATGATCGAACTCAGGAAGGCTACAATTCCCGATGGTTATTCAAATAATCGATAAAAATCAATTAAAAGAAAAAACAGGAATCTCAAAGGCAAATTATCTTTGGTTTTTGTGGAATTTTTCTCTTTTTATTTTTTTTATTTCTATTTTTTTCCTGATTTTCAACTTTTTAGTGATTTTAATTTGGAATTTTTTTAATTTTCAATTGATGAACTATATGTACAAGATAATAAATACGTACACGAACTATTTTTTTATTTTTTTAATTATAACAAAAATACTCATAAAAATCCAAAGAAAATATTTTGGGGTTTTAAATACTTTGAAATGTTTTTTAGAATTGTTGTAGAATTTTCAGATGTTTTTTATATTTTTTTAAATTAATAGTTTTAAAAATTATAAACAGTACAGAGCCTGTAGTAATTTGCAACCTAAAACTCCTGGAAATTATTTTTATGGTAAACTAGCGGAAAATATTTACAAACAGGCATTGAATTCAAGTTTTTTGGATTTTTAGATTTTTTATGTTTTTATAATATTTTTAGTATTTTTCAATTTTTTGGGTTTTATAAAGAATTAATGCACGAAACTTGGATAGAAATTAAAAGACAATAAAAAAACTATTCTAATTTTTTTTATAATTTTTGGAGTAATATTCAAATTTTTATGAATTTTTAAATTTCAAGAAGAGACAATGACATTATTTTTTAATTTTTTAGAATATTAGATGTTTATAAAAAGCAATGAAAAATTTATGCTATAAAGATAACAATATAAGGAGCATAGCATGATTTTGAGAACTTTATTCTCCAACAAAAAGATTTATTTCAATGAAGAGAACATGTAAGATAAATAGTCTGGAAATGAAGGACTAGGATGTAAATACTTAATCTTTTGGCATTAAATAAATAACAGAAATAAACAGAGGGTGTAGAGTGTAAATTACCCAATAATAAGCGTGCTATGCATGTGATTTGTACTGGAACAGGGCTGTGTTGCAATTTCAAAAATCTTCAGAGGTGTCATTGCAATTTACCCAATAATAAACGTGCAACGCATGTGTTTGATTCTGGCAGCGTCTTCTTTGAAAATGTTGAAACTGTCAGGGAATGAAGTGCAATTTTCCGAATAAAATTTCTTTAATGAACTCCCTTTGTTATTATTCTTCACAAACAAGTCAAAGAGGGCCACCGCCCCAATTCTACAAGATGGAGGAGACTCGGCCAGGCGCGCCAACGGTTGGAGTGGGGGTCGTGTGGAAGCCTGACGGTCAGAGGACACGCACTTCGCACGGGCGATGGCCGAATCGACGGTGATGTCAGAGTGTCTATGGCGGAGGAGAATGCATGTACGCTAGCATGGGGGAAAATCATGCAGATGTCAGCGATGAAGGTGGTGCTATGGTCGTGCTCTGTCGTGACACGGAGGAGTGGCGGCGTTGCTTGAGTGAAGGTGGCGAGCGACGAACGCTGGGGCACAGCACGGCTGTGCTGCACACGGTGGTGGCATGGCTCTGCCACGTCGCTCTACTGTCGAGGGCGGCAGAAGCGTCGCTCCCTATGATGCTCACAGGTGGTGAAGGATCTGCGGTCGGGCTTCGTGGCGCACCGGGAATGCACAAAAGAGGGTGGCCGATGGTCTGGAGTTGGCTTCTACGAGTGGCTGGCGGTGACGCGTTGTCGGCTGAGGTCTGACAGTTCTTCGCTCAATCGGGAGGATGGTTCTGCAGCGATGGCAGGGGTGCACCTGAGAGGGCGGTTGCAGCAACGGCCATCCCATGTTAAAGTTATTTATTTTTTTTTGTTTATATTTTTCTGTAACTCAAAAATAAAAAAACTTTATTATATATATAGTAAAGAGAAACAACAAAATTGTTTCATTTTTCATTTATTTTTTATATATTTTTGTTTGTCCCTGCAAAACAAATGTTAGAGAAAAAGGATAGATTTTTTTTACTTTTTTTACATTTTTATTTATTAACAAAGTAAGAAGAGAGCATGATGACTCGATCCTAAAATAACACGGAAGATGTGAATGCATGTGGTTCCAAGGGGATTGGCAGATGGGACCGAATCTCCGACCACCGTACGTGGTCGGAGGTGGAAGATCATGCGAGGAAGAAAAGAATGTGTAGAGATCGAGAAAGTGAGATGAAAAATCAAGTTGGTGGTGGATTAAATCGTGATGGTGGATTCTATGTTCTAGATGAAAAAATGACTACGAAAAAAGATGTAAAAAATTAAACTAAGGTTAATCTAGATGAAAAAAAATAAGAGAAAAATGGGTCTCACCTTAGGAGCAGAAAAGACCTTGATCACCTCGACGAAGGCTAACTCGCTGTCACCGGACGGCTTGGAGGCTTGGCACCCTTCTATGACAAGAAGACTATCGGGGATCGGGCTCCTCTCACCTAAGATTGATTAAGTTGAAAAGAGGGACGAGGAGCCATATTAATAGATAGATTGAAATTTGAATTTTTAAAGTTTTGGATGAGGAAAAGTGATAAGAGAAAAGAAATTTGAAATGAGATAAAGATAAAAACAATTAGTGTTTCAAAAAATATTTACAAAAATAAACTATTTTTTTGTATTTTCGTCACTTTATTTTTTTTGAAAATTAAATGTATTTTTTTGTGATAGTTCGTTAAAAAAACAACTATATGCATATGTTATATACATATATGACATTATCTACATGGGTAAATAAGTAAATTAAATATTTTTTGTTTTAATTTGTTTTATTTTTTTAATTTTTTTTATTTTTTAAATAACTTACAAATATTTAGGAAATACAACATGTACAAATACATGGGAAAATTACACAAACCACCCTAGAAAACCAACTTTTCATCCCTAACTCCAAAAATTTTGAAATCACAGCCATTTTAAAGATAATTTAATTTTGAATACAATGGAAGTGATTTTGGTTCAATTTCAGTTCATGTGGACCTGGAATCGATCTTTCAATTATCGCTTAATGACTTTTTCCAAGTGTGAATGTTTTTATTCTGTACATGATTTGATTGTGCAATTATTTTTATTATTGAAGAAAAAATTTTATTTACAACTTATGCTTTGAAAATTATTTTGTTTGAGATCAATTTATGTACAAATAAATTAGTGTAGTATACAAATATACATATCACACAATTTTTTCGGATTTTCTGATTAAGGACCCTATCTCCCCCTACTTTATTCCTGGTCGATCTGGTCAAGACTTGACCTTCTCTCGGGGTTCGGTCAGCCTATATCTATTACATACATAGATTCTTCCTTTTTTATTTTCTTTCTTTATTTTTCCTTTATTTATTTATTTATTTTAGGTAAAAATGGTAAGAAGTGTACAATATTTACACATAGATGCAAGTTAGTAAGAATATAGAGTTAGTGTTATATACCGGTCATTTATAAGGGAATTTAAGCTAAAATAAATGAATAAAGATGACGAATTGCATATTCATCACTCACTCATGAGATATCGGGGAAAAAGTTTTGTGCATGGGCATCTCTCTTTGGAAGCTTGACTGAATTTGTAGGTTTAATATCTACTTTTGGAAAGTATATGATCAATACCTATGTGTGATATATGCTTTTGGAAAGTACATGATCGATACCAACTCTTAATGATCAAAGGAGAATCTTTAACGATAAAACCATGAAGATAACAATCTAAATAGATCTAAAACTTTGGGATTATTCTAAGTCTTCCAGTATGCATGATGCACAGGTATTAGGAATACCTGAGGGTGATGTGATCATAAATGATTATATAAACTTGATGCTTCCATTCCGAGGGAGTGATGAAACAAGTCTGGATTATAGTGACTCCTCTCACCATAGATGTAATATAAGATTGGTTCAAATGTTGGACAGTGATCTGAATGTGATTTAGATGTAATGAGAAGACTAGATTTATGTCTTTCTTTAATAAAACATCTATGGGATCTGCCCGAGATTTGGATTTGAGATTTGATCTCAATATCCAAGTCACTATACGTGGAACGTACAATCACCTTGTCCTTATCTCCAAGTATCTGCAGAGAAAGCTCATTATACATGAAAGAGTTCAAGGATAATTTCATTGTTTATAGGGATTTTTACCCGATCGACCCTATAATCTTTGACAATTACCTCCACGACCTTTGAAATAACCTAATTCCTTCATCGACCCCATAAACTTGCTCGGTCTTACCCCATAGACCACACCGTTACTTTTAATTTTACTTGAGTTAATAACATGAGTTAATCTAACCTCAGGTACATTAGATGGTGGATTGGGTTAGGCTAGCCAAAATCCATGTTGAACGGCACCATTAAGTCCTCAATCTCACTCTCTGGTAGGATGGGAAGCTCCTCTGTGGTATTTTCCTTTGTGAGTATAATGAAGTTGGCGAGGTTGAGGATGGAGGAGGGCGAGACGGAGGTGCTTCCAGTGAGATCGTAGGCCTCCTGGAAGGTCATGTTGCTCGTGATCTCACGGAGGAGGCTCTGGAGCTGCCGGATCTCATGCATGGTACCCTACGTGGCTACACGGCTCATGACGGAGAAGATACCACCGAGGGGGTCGAAGAACCAGAGGCTCTGGAGGGAGTGGTCGAAGAAGTGCTTCAGCTCGGGGTCGGAGCGGGTGGAGGCGATGGAGCATATGATCGAACCAATGCTCGAGCCATCGATTATGCGTGGGAGAAGCTTGTGCTCGATGAGTGTGCGGACAACGCCGATGTGGAACGTGCCCAGTATTGCACCTCCATTTAGGAGTAGGGCCGTTCGACCGAAGGTGAGGCACGTCTCGTGCATGAAGGAGAGTCTCTCATCGATGGGGAGGTCATCGGAGTCGGAGTTGCACACCATCCTCAGTTGGGTGGAGACCTCGTCTATGTACTCGCTAATGAGCTTTAGCACCTAACATAAATTTTGAAGAAAAAATATTGTTAAGATTTTTCTTGAGGAGGTTCAATCTAAAAGGTACATTGCTCAACTACAAAACCATTGTTAGTTGTTACCTGAAGCCTTCATTTGTGAAGTTGAGGATTGCGCATGTCCACCAGATTCCTATGGAGATAGGCCCTCATGTAGAGTACAATGTCTCTCAGTGATCCCTTCTGCCTCCGGTGTCAGAGCTCCATGAGCTTCTCCCTCACCAACTCTTCATCGTAAAGACGTGAATCGCCATTCCTCGGGGTCTCCTTCTCGAGCATCTTTGCAGCGTTGCTCCACTCTTCGAACGTCATTGCTTTCCTAATGTTGCTCCTCCAGAACCTCCTCCTGTATGCCGCGACGGCCCAAGAGTGGACGTTGGTGTGGTGCCTCAGGAGGAAGAAAAGGAGGGTCATGTAGACAAGTACCCCTCGTGTGTTTTGGGGGTGGAGGCATAGGAGGAGAGGGCCGACTGTCTTCTTTATTTTGTGAATGGAAGTGGGGAGGACGACTAGGAGGTGGTAGCGGAGATGGGAGACGGAGCCGCAGAAGAGCACACAGAAGGCGACGGTGCGACCAAGGAGGGAGGAGGGGCCAATGGGGAAGTAGTTGAGCTTAGCGTCGTTGACTCTAATTTGTTCATCCTATAGATTTGACGAAAAATGAAATTTCCTTTTGAAGATGAACCCTAGTATGAAATTGACTGTTTATTTCATGCGTAATATAGCAACCATTCTCTCACCCGTGATCTGTCCATCGGAGGAGGTGCATAACTCGACGCAGATGTCATTTTTGTAAATTTATTAAACAAAGAGGTCAATTCACATCTCATTTTAACAGACTCTGGTTATATCTAACGTGCAAATGGACAGAGGTTAACTACATGGTTTGTTGGATAAGGGTTAGAAAGTTTACAAGGTCGAGGGAGGAATTAAGTTGTATCAAAGGTCGTAGAGATAATTGGCAAAGATTATAGGGTCTGCCGGGTAAAAATCCCTTGTTTATAATGGGTCTGAGCATTGAGGAAAATTCATAGTTATTTATTATCATGGATAATATGAATTTCATTCATATTATTTGGCCATATAAAGAGAGTTATCTATGATAATTAAATTTGATTTAATAATCAAATATGAGAATAACATGAAAGTGATTCATGTTATTTGGGCACATGAGAAGAGTCGTCTTGGTAATTAAATCTTATTTAATTACCAATGATATGATTAAAGTGGATATCTCTATCCATAATAATCATGGATATTATAAATATGATTTATAAAATGTTGGAGAGATTTAATTGTAAATAGAATTATAAATTATATGTTGTTGTGAATTGGATTCACAATAAATAAATAATTGTAATTCTGATTTAAATATTATGTTGGATATATTAATATGTTTCATATTTATCAATAGCATGATTGATGTTTTCACAAATTTAATTTGGAATTATTATAGTGAAGATAAATGAAATAATAGTTGTTTCATTTTAATATGTAAAGTAAATATATATTAAGGAATGGAAAACCACCAACAAAGGTGACCGTCTACTTATTAATTCAAAGAGGGGGGGGCGACCACCATTTTTGTGTTGGCGGTTGCCTCTCTTATTATCTCTTATGATCTATTTTTAAAATTAAAATGAATTTATTTGTATCTTGATAAAAGTATAAAATATATTTTTTTAATTAAATTATTTGTTGCATATTTGTAGCAATAAACCATGGACATTGATTAATAACGTCTCAATCTAAAACGTAGGATTAAGAGGGCACATGGATTGAGATCCATGTACATCCAACTATTATAAAAGGAAGGGTAGCCCTTGCCTTTTATAATACATTATTCCAAGAGGAATTAAACTCTCTCAATATATCTCTCTCTCATATTCTCTACACGCTCTCCCCCCCATCCTTGGAGTGGTTGTCTAGCCTAAACCCTAGAGATGGTCATTGTTAACGCCACATCGTAGCATCGCCGCTTCGACCACTTGTGGATGCGCTTAACTTGTGAAGAAGATGTCCAACCTCGTGAGACGAGATCAGAAGAATCACTGCTTAGATCATCAACATGGATTGCAAGGAACAAGTATTTCATCAATGCGCTCGCAAGCGTCTCCTCTCATGGATCGAACTTGAGACAGGAGGTCTATTCGTTTAGAGACTCTATCGCAACCACGTTTCAAGAGGTAACCCTAATACATGTTTGTGGTTTAGATGAAACCATTCGAGAAGTGTTCTGGGATCATGTGGTTTCATCCTTCATTTTTTAAAAATTCTGCTCCTCTGAGCAATTAGTATGACTACTCGCTTCCAATCACATATGATGTGATCCTCATGTTTCCATGATACACTTAAGGATCTTTCCATATCCTTCACAAGAGCCTCTCATCTGCGCCTTAGCCCACCGACATCTGATCTACTTGATCAGATTGCATCTTCTCCTCCTGCTCTTGCCAAGTTTATAACTGTCTAATAAAAAGATCTGAATGTTTCTACTCATCTTCCCTGACGTAACCACAAGTCCCTTTCCTTCGCCAACATTCCAACAACCCAAATTCCCAGATTTACCTTAACCTCCTCACGACACCTCCCGACTAACTTCCACCCCCAACCTCTAGCCCTAACTTCCATTACCCACACTAACTCCCTAACTTCCCCTATATCTAACTTCTCTACCAACTGGAGGTGGTTGAAACCATCTCCTGGGAACACAAATTCTATTGGACCTCCTCTTCAAATAGATTATTACTGGCCCAAAATTCCCGGGTCCTCCCTTGCATGAAGCAAGCTCTAGCCATCGCCTCCTCTTAGTGACAGTAAGAAAAGATGATTTATCATGCGATCACAAGTATCTGCTTCTTATGTGACCCATGACGAACTTCCATGTTATGGTCGTTAGCTCGGTCATTCGAGCTTTCTCCAGCGGTTGCGGAGATCAAGCAAAGACTAGAGGCTCATCTCGAGCCTCAGCCCAAGCCAACTTCCTTCTCCAGCAATGTCTTCAATTCCTGGTAACTAGGTCTCTTGTTTCTTTGAATTTTCCTGCCATGTATATTTACCCCCATCTAACATATCCCCAACCTTCACTGAAGGTCTAGGACCTTCATGGGGCCATTCACCTCATTCCTCCTTTAGAACCTCCCCCCACTCCGTACATTTCTTTTCAATTTATTAGTAGAGAACACATCGAATCCTCCACCTTCTACACCTCTAGGAATCTCATCTCACTCACAAATGCCACACATACTCGTACCATTTTGGCTATTAATTTCCTAACTATTACATGTGATTGATTCTTCAATTGTCAGGATTTTGGAGCTTCTCCGTTCTAGAAGATCCAAGCCGGCAAGTTTCCATTGAATTGAGGATTTAGAACTCCTCGGGCATTCATCAATGCTCTGTCATCTTCGTGAGCCTCTCAGGAAGGTCATCTGACCTTCGGAGGGGTAAGAGGAGCAAGGTGGGAGCACCATACACCCTAACCGGAGCCCTACTTCCTCAATTGCATGTGGAGGAACTCAGGTGGAGACAAAGTGCATGTACTATCTGATCAAGAGGATCTGATGACCCAAATGGAGTTCTAGCCTCCGCGTCAAGCCTAATACACTCAGTGGAACCGAAGCTGATACGAATCCACTAAGCCACCAATGTGGCCCAGGCCTACTGCAAATGATCGAGCCTAGGACCAAACCTCCAAGCACATGCCTTGCGCTTGAGGGTTGGGTATTTTCCAACTGAGCACTACTAAGTCTTTAAATTCACATTTTAATTCAAGCAGCATGTGCTTCACGTGCATTGTTGGATATTTTCCAGTGCCACCCTGTCAGGTTTCCTTTAATGCATTTATGACCCTATATGGACTTATTTACAATGATTCATGTTATTTTAGTTATGTTTTGTTTAAAGTTATGCCCTTGGATTCTTTATGTCGTATCTTGACTATATAAACTCCAATTGCTGTGATTTTAAATCCATGGTGAAGCTTACTTCATTATATATAATATGGCATGTCTTTTTCGCTGTTTTGTTTAATATGAATGTTTAGATAAATTAGAGATAGAAATTTCTTCATTTATCTTAATAGACTGACCATTCATATGTGCTAAAGGTTATTCTTGCATCACTTGGACATTACACTTTACTACGAATGGTTTTTAAGTTAATGGTTTTAAGGTTGGACATTTGATTCATGTGCATAGTTTATGTCATTATTTATTTATCTTTATTTAGTTACATTTTTTTCATTCTTTAGTTAATTAACTTGCATGAAAACCAAATACAAATGCTCTCTCATTCACATTTTTGTGATTTACATTGCATTATATTGGCCAAGACAACATCATTAATCATTTAACATAGATATTAATATTTAACTAATTGTATTAATAGCTCGTGTCCTTGTGTTGGACCTTAGACGTATAAAGGATACATTTAAGTTGAGTCCTTCGCACGGAGATATTCCGACAAGGTTATGGTAGTTTCTAATTGGACTTATTACAGAGATTGCAAATTAAGTTAGCAACATAGTGGTTCATCAACATCCAAAAATGACAAAATTCAGGATAAAAAAGATCCCAGTTTACTTGAGAAAGAAGCGGAGTGTCTTGAGAGTGGTTTGCAAGGTCCGAACAAAACTCTCTAGAATCAACCAAAATTATTGGAGATGTCGATCTCTAGGAATCGATGTAGGTGTCCATGGTGTCTTAACTTAGACATCCATGAGTCGACATCTTGAGAGATAGAAGATAGATGCAGAATAGAGGATACGAAATGAAATGAAGAATAGAAAATAAATTAAAAGACGAAAGGCTCAAAATAAGAAACTCAAAAGAAGGGATATGAAAAGGGGTATGACAAAAATGAGTAAGTGCGCGGGGCTTGGATCTTGACCAAATTATACTAATAAATTATACATCAAAAATAAGGGTGATTTCACCAACTACACACAAATGAGCCATAAGAGTTCATCATTTATCTTGCCAATTTTTATTGGTTCTCAATCAATCTTGTCAAATTTAGTCCTTACGGCTTAACCTATAGGAGAATGAGTACTCACTCAACAATCGTCGTGTACTTTCTACTTTTAACATGTAGCATGTTCTTTTTGAGGTCCTTGTTATCGTATCTGGGCCGACTACTCAACCAAAGAAGTGATGGGAAGGAAACTGATGTGGCGAATAAAAAAATTCCCCCTTGTGGGGTACTTGGATGTGGAACGATTAGTCAAGGACGAGTCACCATAGTTCCCTTATGCTCAAGTAATCCAGACAAAGTTCGTAAGAAAACTCAACCATATTCTCCCACGCACCAATAGAAGTGCCAATAGTTTGTAAGCTTAGGCGATACACAAGGCAGAATACCAGCTGAGTTTTTGGCTCTAATCCGTATGGGTCATGCCTCACTCGATTTGGAATGTACCTGAGAATAATGAGGATTTATGGCACCCAATAAAATGAAGTCCAATTAATTAAATTTTATTTGATCAACTTTATTTAGCAGTCCCTTAGTTTTAATTTTTTTTCATTTATTTTTGAGCATGTTTCATGCAAACGGCCTATCGACTTTGTCAACTCTTTGCTTAGCCTAATATTATCAAAATCAGAGTGGGATGGTGGGAATGCGATGCAAGAAGGAAATTAATGATGAAATGCTGAGTCAGAAATGCTATCCTTGCTTCCCAGCTCTCTCAACGTTGGATGCTAGACAAAAATTTAAAATCTATAATATATGTAATGCAATGAAGAATTCTCCCTAACCCATGGATTACTATTAGCATGAAGCACAAGTAAGATTTGAATTGAGTCCAAGCGTCTCAATCTATATGCACGTGATATGTAATTAAGCTTGGAGCCTAATTTAATCGATCAAGTACTCCAAGATCTGAGTGCTCATTCCACAATACATAAAATGAAAAAGTATTGTATTATACAAATTAATAAAGTCACTCTTTCATCAAAGACAACCTAAATTAATCTAAACTACTAAACAGAAACAATGGTCTTCTTGGTATCTAATTCTCTTCGTATCTCTCCTACTGAACCACAAAGAAGGGTTTAGTCTCCTCCTCTCCTAGATGTGTCGAATCGCCCAAGTGATACACCAAGCAACACAACCCTCACACCAAAAGAACAAGTCAAGGGTTAGACAGTTCAAAATGATAACCAGAGTATAGAGAATAAGAATATGGAAATAAATGCAGATAATATATAAAAGATAACTAGATATAACAAAAACTCTATTCAGACCGTTGTCACCAGCAATGAAACCATTTTTATGAACAAAGGATTTGGTATGGCAACTTAATAAGCTAAGTTAGCAATCTTTATGTTGATCAATATCTAATTTAATTAACAACTAACCTACTTTTATATGATGAATCAGTAAAATAAAGGTGAGTTAAATATTATTTTATTTTTAACTCTACAAAACATGTGTATAGTAAAAGTATGTAGAAAGTCGAACCATAGAGATAATAGGGAGTAGAGTAAAAAGTCATTATTAATTGCTTAATAATATTTTTGAGATTTTGTTTTTGTATTTTTATGTCTTTTTATGTTTAAAATTTTTGTGGGTTTTAATATTTACTTTTTATGGATTTTTTTATTTTTTATTTTTTATTTTTTGCAAATTTTATTTTTTTTAATTTTGAATAAACTAGATAATAATATAGTTAATATATATACTATATATAATAAGCTAAATAGATGTTTTTGGATTTTGTATATAGACAAATAAAATTAACATATAAGGAATGAAATATTTTTGTGTTTTATATAATTTTCTCTATTTTTGGTGATTTTTGAGGGTATTTTTATGATTTTTTTGGATTTTTAAATATAGGAATAAGCCAAAAAAATGAATATACAAAATCAATGGCTTTATTTAGGATATAATAAATATATATTAGCTGTTGAGATGCTAAGATCGAGGTACTAAGGGTCTGATCTTTGTGGGCCTGTAGTGTCCGATAAATCGGATCCGATAGTCGTTGTGTTGTTCGTTCTCATGGAGTATGGTACCTAATCCAAGCGAATTGACAACAATTAACCCACAAAGATAAATAAGAAATGCAAATGTGTGAGATAAAGTTATTATAACTCTACAAAATGTGTATATAGACAAGTATGTAGAGGGTCGAACCACAAAGAGCACAAAGAGTACATGAATATGGAATAGGCTACTTAGGATTTTTGTGTCTTTTTCTAATTTTTTTGTGTTTTTTAATTTATGTATTTTTTGTGTTTTAATTTATGTATTTTTTATGGATTTTACTTTTATATTTTTATGTTTTAAATTTTGCAAATTTTAACTTTTTAATTTTAAAAATAAATTATATAAAAATATGGATAATAAATATAATATATAGATAATGCATAGATAAGAGAAGTTTTTAAATTTTTAACACATGACAAATACATTCAATATTTATGAAATAAAATGTTTTGGGATTTTAAATATAGTTCTATGTTTTTTGGTGATTTTTGGGGCTATTTTGAGGATTTTTATATAAAGAAATGCATAAAATAAAGCAAACAATAAAATCTCAGAGATTGAAATGTGAATTAATCAATTTTCCTAGATAATAAAAAATATAAGGAAAATTCAATAACTTAAATCATATTTTTGTGTTTTTTATGAATGTATAGAATTTTTAAAGAATTTTTTTGTTTTGTAAATTTTATGATTTTTAATTTATATTTTTATTTATTATTTTATATGTTTTAGAATACACTAAAATACAACTAATATTTTTTTTGGATTTTTCAAAGGTTTTTTGAAATTTTAGAAATTTTCCAAGTTAAAAAGGGAAATAAACATGTTTCCATATGTTTATAAATATAAAAATAATTTTAACTTCCTAACAAAAATAGATATGTGATAAAATAGGGTTTCATGCACTTGATATATATCCCAATAATTTTTAGATATAAAATAATAATTAAATTACAAATCCAAAATAAAATCTACAACATAGGGACCAAAGTGTAATTTCCAGAAATATATAGAGCATTTAATAACACATTGATAAAGTTCAGGTCATACATGTAATATTCATAAAAGAAAACATCATATCTACCTTGCATGGGAATAGATGCAAATAAAGGATACCATAGTTACAAGCATGCAATTTATCCAAAATGTATTCCACTAAAATTCAATGTTTTAGGACCAAATCAAAATAAGCAAACCCAGAGGGGATTGGTTGCAAAATGTCCTTGCACCTCAAATGTATAGGTACATGAGGTGACCTGACATTGGACATAACAGTAATAAATTAGAGGGTTCACATGCAAATATTAAAAAAATAACTACAATAAAGATGATCTTTTTTGTAATGAAAATAAAATACAAAAATGAGCGGTTGAGTTTTGCAAGATATCCCTTGAAGCATGCTGAGGAACGGTTGATATCTCGTCACTTAAACAAGTATCGTGCTCTGGACAGCCGATGACACTTCGATGATGGAGAGCCTGGATTACATACGGGCACTTGATCTATCGTTCCCGATTTACATGATCGAATGATGACTATGCGCGTGAGCTGCTCACGAAGAAATTCTCAAGAACTTTTGGCTAGAGAGCTTCGATCGATGCTCCAGGGTGACTTCATAGTCCTCTCTCGTATCTGAGATGCTCTTAATGTTGCTGAGGTGATTCTGTAGCGGTTTGATGCCTCAAAAAGCTCCAGACCTCACCAATGTAGGCCTGGAGGCTCAAGGTATATGGTTTCTCCTACATGTCTTCTTTTAAGCTCCAAGAGGAGAATTGGCTTCCAGGACACACGCAAAAGAGCCCTGAGTGGAGGGCAATGCTCCTTCACCCTATTGGTGTGCAAAAAGAGGTGGAAATGGATGCGATAGAGGTGCTCTGATGATGGGCAGTGATAGATCTCCTCGGTCTATGCGAGATCAAGGGTAGTAGATAGTTAAGACAATGGACAATAAAGGAGGAAAGATGTGGAGATACTTAGGGTTTGGTTCACAGTCAGAAATAGTGGGGACATTAGCCAGAGCATAGAGCTTTGATGAAGAAATTTTTGGGATTTTATGCAAAATTTGAAGAAATCTAATGAAATAAAATGCTAAACCAAGGTATTGGTTACACTATGAATCAAAAGAATAAAGTAAAGATAACTCACCTGCCTGGAACGGTCGGGAGCATAATAACCACCAGGCTTTCGTTGTCGATGGTTGAATCACACCTACACCTCCTTCTCAATGTCTTGGATCAATTGGGAAGAACCTTTTATCACAAGGGCTTCACTTTAGGAACAGATCAATGGGTTACGGTGGGCGAAAAATGGATTAAAACTAAAAAATGGAGGAAGAGATGAATATATACAAGTTGACTGGAGGGCTTGGTTCACCTAGAGTTTGCACTTTACTCGAGATTTGACCGAGGCAAATCAAGGATTTACGTAAAAGTTGATCGTCTAGTATAGATATTTCATGAAGGAGTCAAGGGCAGAAGAGGGCTGGAGCTAGGCTTAAAAAATTGGCAAAGAAGTGGTAATCGCAGGGCTCGGTCCGTTATGAACACCCAAAAGTACATGGATCCTAACATCCAATCATGGAGACTCTACGGTGCTTGACAAGTCGGGTCCGACAATCGATGTGTCGACCGCTTTCTTGACTCTCAAATATCTACGATTAGGTGAATCAACTATGAACCCACAATGGTGTTCAGACAATAAGCACGTGTGATCAAAAATTTATTATACCCTACAAAATGGTATGTATAGTTTGCAAGCATAGGGGTTGAACAACCTAGGAGCAACAGGGATAGTCACAAAAATTGACAAAAAGAAATCAATAAATATTTTTTTTTTATTTTATATGGATTTTTTATTTTTTAGGATTTAAATATTTTATATATATTTTTTTTATTTTTATTTTTTTTATATTTTTTTGTTTTTAATTTTAATTTTATATTGTTTTATATTTATGGTTTTTAATTTTCCTTTTAATATATTTAATATAATAGTTATATGTTTATTATGGTATATATAATATGTATTAGGGAATATATAATAAATATAAAAATCAAAAAAATACCATAAAGTGTTGTCCTTTTTATTTTTTAAGGGTTTTTTAATATCTAGGGTATTTTTAATAACAATAGTAATAATTTTAGTATATATCTATATATATAATATAATATTATATATATTTATATATAACTGTAAATACTCAAAATAGATGAAATAAAATATTTGTATATTTTTTATATTTTGCTCTATTTTTGGTATTTTCTTGAAATTTATACTAATATTTTTTTATTTTTAAATGAATAAAAATGAAAAAATATAGTGAACAACAATACAAGGCTTGATTATTTTGGAATTTAAAATAAGATAAATATATCAAAATTTTCCAAAACTATTTTGAATATATTATATCTAATATAAGTAAGATACATAACAAGAAATGATTATTTTTTGGATTTTTAAATATTTTTTTATAATTTTAAATTATTATAGGGTTTTTCAATTTTTAGTGTCTTTTGTTTGATATTTTTAGTCATTTGTGATCTGGAGTTGCAAAATATAATAATAATTACAATGATTTTTTTAATTTTTGAAAACATATTTATAAGTTTTTGTATTTTTAATTGCAAATAGAAAATAAATGCAATATTTTTGTATTTTAAAAATAGGAAATTAATTTTAATTAACTTACAAAAATTATATGTGATTAAATTTGAGTCCCGATACTTAAAATAATTTTCCCATGATTTTTAGATGAAAAATGGCATTTTTAATAAAAGAAATACATGAAATAAAAATACTTGTTCTTTGCGGGATATAAATGCAATCAAAAAAATGGTCAAGATATCTCAGAACTTAAATACAAAGTCCAAGGGCATATGCATAAACTTTCCTGAGTATTCTATTAATAGTTTATCGTAAGTGTATTTTTGTAATTTCCTAGAAGCAATAAGGATTACATGAAATTTAACCACAAAGATTACACTCAATTCAAAAGTGTATGGACTAAATAATAATAAATACCTACAAGTGTCTCCCTACAAAATTCCCACTACCTCATGTGTATGCATAAGTGAGGTGACGTGGGGAGGTACTAATGTGTGGATAGGATAAGTACAGGGGTTGAATGCAAATTTTAAAAAATTAAATAACTATAGATGAATATTTGGGAGTAAATAATAAAACATGAAATCCGAGGGTAAAAGTATGCAAAAAATCCTCAAAGGCGTACTGGTAGAAGGTTCAGATCACTTCACTTAAACACGTGTCACCCTCTCAATGACCGACATCGCTTCGCCGATGGACGATAGAAAAGAGATCTCCTATCGAGATCTAATGGTGTGGCGCGACTTGATCCAACAACGGAGCTTTAAAATAGGGTGGAAGGAGGATCGGACGGATGCTGCTCTTCCTGATGAACCAGGAAGAAAACCTCCATATGCGAGCTTTGATCGGTGTTGCCTCATTTCTCCAAGAGGTTCCAGCGCTACTCCGATGCTCCAATCGATCCTCTTAGCGGGTCGTAATCGTTAACGGCATCAAAAATCTCCAAGAACCTCAGAAGAGGTCCCAAGTGGTCAGAGTACCTCAGGCTACCAATGACCTTCACATCAGTAAAATTCGCCTCCAAAGATGTCTTTGACCTCTAAAGCCTGCGAGGTAAGCTAAAGAACACAAAAAGACGTGGTCAATTTGGGTGACTTGGGGGCGAAATGAAGTTAGGTTGGCACTCTCTGATGAGTGGCGGAGGTGGAGAGTGGATCTCCTGATCCATGGAGTATTAGGGTGAATGGACTGGTGCGGGGAATAGAGAAACGAAGTGGAAACATGAAGGTGATATGGACAACAGATCAAAGTAGAGGATTGTAGAAACAATGGTCGGTGTGGGAGCTTCGACAAACTACGATTCGAGAAATTATGACTAAAAAGTGTAAATAAAATCCCACACTAGGCTACTACAATAGTTTGGAACATAAAGAACCAAGAAACTAGGGCTCAACATACTGGGTGAGGGAGTCAAGGAGGAGATCAAGCAGGGTGGCCGACAAAGCTCAGATCACTAGATTCTGGACCTCTTCCTCCACGCCAAGATGGCCAACGAGCTCGTTATTGTAACCAATGAACAAAAGCACGAGAAATATGGGGATTTTGATAGTGAAATAGGGAACAAATTCAAAATGGAGCTAGATGGGGTTATTTGTACCTAGGCTATTTGATTAGGACCAAGGCTCGATGCAACTGTCCATTGATTGTGGAAGCATACTGCCATGAAAGTCCAAAGATCGAGGAGAAAAATCGAAGATGGAATCATGCCCAGAAAATGAAAGCATTAGCAAGGAAAATCAAGGAGGAGAGATGGTCACTGAGGTCTAACGGGCCTAGGGGAGCAGCGGGCCAGTGGACCGGCGGGTCAACCAAGGTTGCGCTCCCATTGCGCTACATCAGACACTATTTAACAAGATAGAAATAAAAAATATAAAATAAATCGAAAAGAAATAATAAATGATTTTACTAATTTGTTATTAAAACATAAAAAATATTATTTTATGAAGTATTTATGGTCATTTTAATTTATTTTTTAAACTTAATTTAGTGTATGTTACTTTTTACATGTAATAATATATGTAATTTACCTATAGAATAGGTGTTTTATTTTATCTTCTATTTTCTATTTTTTTATTTTATATACATAATTTATATATTAATAACTTATTTAAATACATGTATATATTTCTCCTATATTTCTGAAGTTATTTGTTCACTTAAATAGTTATGTATTTTAGTTAAATAAGTATATATAAGTATAATTCATCTATGTGTTATCGTATACTTATTTATTTAATGTATTTTTATTTGTTTTATTTTATTTATGTACAAGTCATTCCAATATTATTTACAGATTTATAAAAAAATAATAAAGTGAAAAATATAAAGAGTAAATAAATTGATTATTTTAAATAAGGAAACTGCACGATGAGCCCAAAACATAAATTTTGCATCTTAACTCCAAATTGACTGAAACCACTTCATTAAATATATGATTTAATTTTATCAACAATAAAGGCGAGTTTGATGAATTTTGAGTTCATATAGAGAAGACAAAAGTCTTTGAATATTTCTTTGTGACCTTTTATTCCGAGTATCTATGGCACACTGCATAATTTTTAAATGAAATAAATTTTGTAGTTATCTTTGTATTTTTATCTACAAGCTTCATCTTCAATATTTATTTATTTGAGGTATAAAAATCAGAAAAAAGGGTCCCAAATATATTTATTGGGTAATAAAAATTATGGTTTTATTGCAGTTTTTGGCCCTTATCTCCCCCTACTTTATTTCTTATCGACCAATCATCATGATGCATAGGTCTCAAGGTTAGGGTCATTAAATACCTATGGTATTTCATTCTTTTTAAATTTTTTCTTTATTCTTTTTCTGAATTTAAATATATCATTACATACAGTATTTACAATGTATATAATTAATTATATTTTGTACAAATTAATGTTATATACATGCATTAGCTAGATTTTAAAGGCCAAAATAAAGAATAAAGGTGATGAAATGGATATTCATCAGCCGCCTATACTTGACTTTTCTAGTCCCTAGCAAACACTTATGCCTATAATTGTAGAAAAAGAAAAAAAAGAAAAGAAAACGAAAGAACTTGGAATGATTTTGACTCTTAAACTTGTCTTATTAAAATCAATGTTTGGAGTACAGTTAAGACCTTTGGATTCTTGATTTGTTTGGAACAACATTAAGGTTAGGAGGTGTGACACACCCTCCCTTGGGTTCTATAATCCTATTGTCTAGTTATCTTCACAGTCAGGTCAGAGTCATTCTCGTTGTTGCATACTCCTGTTACATTGAAATGGCAGATCCATGTATGTGAATTTTTCAGCTCTTCATAGAGAAACTGATGAACTATTAAACAGTCTACTCTCTTGGTAGCTCGTCCTCGTGGAGACATAAATTCCCTTCTAAGGTTAGGTAATGTTGGTCTTTACAATCGAAAGGGGGAGAAAGTAAAATAATGGAAAAAGAACTGAGAATGGACCAGTGTATTCTTCATTCCCTTGTGAAGCATGGTCAGTGTAACCGAGTCTTCTCCGAGAAGAAATCTTTGTCTAAAAGCTCATATTTTTGTGTAATTTTTTATATAGGCTTATTCTTTGGATTTTTCTTTGACCTTACAATGCTCTACATTACTGTTTATGCCTGGAGGATATAGCATCTTCTGGTCCGCCCATGTTTTGTGGTCCTAGAAAAAATTGCACCAACATAACATTCCTCATTCGATGCATATCTCAATCTAGTATCCAACATTTAGATATCATGGCTACGAGAAGAAGTGGGTTGGAGTACAAGTTTTGATAATCCCTAAAAATGGTTCTTGAGCCACCCTTGATGAAGCGGCCTAGCATCATCCCGACTCAGACTCCAAGATTTTTCAACAATACATCTGGGTTTATCTAAGTGTTTTGTGCAAGATTTCTAGTTAAGCCATTGTCTCAAGAGTCTTGCGGATTATATGAAGGGTTCTAGTTAGACCCAATGAATCGAGTCATTAATCTCAAGGAATTCTAAATAATTAAGTTGAGGTGACCTGAAGTATCCCAATTCCAATCAATAATAGGTTATTCTGTAATTAAGTTTATCATGGTCTATACCCAGATCCAATCTATGGACTTTAATTCAGAATTGTTCAATTGTCATGATCATTCTGAAAAATTCAAATGCTATGTATAATGCAAGCAAAATAATTTTGTGAAACCATTTTCTATTTTGACATCTTTATGGATTTTTGGAAAATTTTTGCAAATTTTTATACAGATTTTGAAAAATATTTTTTACACTTTAATGGGTTTTCAATTTTGCAAAATTTTAGGGATTTTTTTAATTAAGACTAGTAAAAGAAATTTGTACAACTATTTACATGGAAGTGCATCCATATTTACAAGGGGTGATGTTGTATTTTTTACACAGGAAATTTACAAGTTGAATGTTAGTGATTAATTACAAGAACTTTATAAGGTTTTTATACGCTTTTGTAAAGATTTTATTTGTTATTATTTAAACATCTAAAAACTTTTGAAACCATTTCGAAAACATTTTGAAACTTATTTTTGCAAATAATATGACAAACATTTTTACAAACATTTACAAAAGTTGAAAATTATTTTGCAAGTATTTTTCAAACAATATATATAGTTTTTTCAAAATATTTTTGCAATCATTTTTCAAATAATTTGTAAATAAATTTTCCAAAGATTTTATTTACACAAATAATGGAAATTTTTTCAAACAAAATATTTTTATAAAGATTTGAAATATTTAACAAACATTTTCCAAACAGTTTTCAAAAGTTCTTTGAAGATATTTTCAACCATTTTTCAAATCATTTGGCAAAAAAATTAAAATTCAAATTGTTACTTGTATTTACAAAGAATATTATGTATTTTATTTATTAGCCATATTATTGAAAATATGCAAGTATGAGTTAAGGCTAAAGTATATACCGTGTTTATATGACCCCCTATACTTAGCTTGTGTTATGTCCTCATAGATAAAAGAGGAAAAAGGAAGACATAACTCATACTAATTATAGAAAAGTCTATTGTACAATGACTAATGAATCAACGAATGAGAAATTGACCATTCGCCTATACATAGGATGAAATAATCCTATGTATAGTAGACTATACAAATGGTAGGGAGGGTCAAGGGTGGGAATGTACAAACTCATCGGCTTGACCCGTCTCCCCGATACTTAGGATAAAATATCCCTAAGTATAAACATAATATTAAGAGTTCAGGACACTGGTGAGGGATCAAAGAAAGAACAACTAGGATTACTCACCCCCTATACATAGGACAAAGTACGTCCTATGTATAATATTGATGGAAGGGGTGAATACCTTTTCAGAAGAATTAGAAAAAAGAAAAGAACAAGAAGAATAAAAGAAAAGAAGAAAATAATAAAATTTTCATGAGATTTTTAGCTCAAGTATCTGATCCATCTCTATATATGAGCTCATCTTAAAAAACCACATGAATTGAATCCGCAATGAAAAAGAATGTGTCGTGCTCTAGATAATGCTTCAATAACTGTATGTTGACTACAAATGGTTGTGTGTTAGGTTACTATTCATATATTAAAAGGTTTTCATTGTCACATGCAATTTTTACAATAAATGGCTCGCTCCATTTTCTCTTCAATTTACCTGGAAAAAATGTCAACTTCACATTTAACCACCACACATTCTATACAGGCTCAAAAGCCTTTCTGAATATCTGTTTATCATGCCATTTCTTGACTTCTCCTTATATATCACGTTGTTGTCATATGCATAGTATCAGAATTCTAGAAAATGATTCAGATCAACTTTCTTGTTCTTGCCTTCTTTGTCGGAATCCAAGTTGCACATATTCAATGCCCATAATGATTTATGAATTAACTACATGGGCAGGAGACATGGCTTGCCATAAACAAGGCAGTAGGGAGACATGCTGAGAGGAGACTTGTATGTTATGTGGAAAGCCCAAAGAACTGAGTAAAGAAATTGTGACCAATTTTTTCTGTCAAGTTGTACAAGCTTCTGTAGGATAGTCTTGATCTACCTATTTGAGCATTCAGCCAAGCCATTGCATTGTGGATAGTACGACACAACAACACAATGTTCAATGTCATATTATTTGGTCATCTTCTTAACCTCTATGCTCAGGAAGTGTCTCCCCCCATCATATATCAAAATTTTTGGAATCCCAAACCGAGAGATGATGTTGTCCTTGTGGAATCGACAAACGGTTCGATTATATGCAGCTCGAGCGAGGATTGCCTCCACCCTTCTGATTATATAATCTATGACCAACAAGATGTATTCAAAGATCTGACTTTTAGGGAATGTGCCTATAAAGGCAATGCCTCAAGCGTTGAAGACATAAAAAATCTTAATGTATTTCAGAAGCATTTTGTTGTTGGAAGTGATGTTTCCACTCATTTTCTTATAGTTGGTACATTTCTTGACATAATCCTTGAATAAAGTTGGCCACCGGAGGCCACATTGAAGTACTTTTTCTACCGTTCTCATTATAGAACGGTGAGCATCGGCTTCAACCTTGTAACAGTGCTCTAGGACACCTGTGATCTCCTCTTGAGATATACACCTCCTCCATATGCAATGTTCTCCCTCACGGAATAAGTTTGGATCCTCCCATTGGTAAAAATGGATGTCTGGCAAGAATTTATCAATATTGATCTTCGTTTAGCCTGATGGAGTCTTATTGGAGACAAGGAAATTCCCGATGTCAGCACACTAGGGGAGCGAGGCGATATATAGGCAAGGCTCATCTGGAAAGGTCACTGTAATTGGAATGGAATTCTGCTCAGGAGATCCAACTTTGATGATTCTGGAAAGATGGTCTACCGCTACATTTTAAAATCCAGGCTTATCTTGGATTTCAAGGTCCAATTCCTGGAGTAGAAGGTTCCATCAGATCATATGAGGCTTGGCGTCCTTCTTGCTCTGTATGTACTTGATGGTAGAGTGATCTATATAGATAATAACCATGGATCCGAGAAGATGTGGTATGAACTTCTTTAGGGAAAACACTACATCTAGCAGCTCTTTCTCTGTGACAGTATAGTTCTTCTTGGCCTCATCTAATGTTCTGCTAGCGTAATGAATTGTAAATGGCATCCTATGTCATCTTTATCCTAGCACAGAACCAATTGTAAAATCTGAGGAGCCCGCCACGATCTCAAATGGTAGAGAACAATCAAGTGGTTGGAGGACACGAACATGTGTGATCAGATCCATCAACAAATTAAAGCATTGGAGGACCAATCATCGATGACAAAATCGATCTCCTTTTCGAGAAACTCAGTTAGCAGTCGTGTAATCTTGCTGAAATCTTTGATAAATCTTATGTAGAAACCAACATGCACAACGAGTGATCAGACTTTCTTTAAATTTGTTGGTATGCCAAGCTTCAAAATCATGCACACCATGGTTGGGTCTATCTCCATGCCACACTTGGAGATGACGTGACCCTATACAATCCATTTAGTCACCATAAAATGGATCTTCTCCAATGAGAGCATAAGGTTCACCTCGCAACATCTTTTCCAAACTTGGTCTAATATCCCAAGCATTGGTCAAAGCTATCTTTGTAGATCAAGAAATCGTCCATAAATACTTCCAGGAAACACAAACATATCAACAAATACAACCAACATGCATATTTGGAATGTAGCTGGTGCAATGCACAATCCAAAGGGTATTTTTTTGAAGGCGTTTGTCCCGAATGTACATGTGACGTAGTCTTCTCCTAATCCTCTAGAGCAATGGTGGCTCGATTATACCCAGAGTAACCATCAAAGAAGCAAAATTATTCCTTCAAGGTCAGTCTTTTGACTATCTGTTTGATGAAGGGCAATGGAAATGGTACTTCTTGGTTGAAAGATTTTAGCATATGTAGTCCACAAAGACACACAACGAGGTTGGTACTCGGGTTGGAATCTCCTCTCCTTTATCATTCGTAACAATGGTGATCCATGATTTCTTCGGCACGACATACAAGACACTCACCCATTTGGAGTCAAAGATGGGATAGATGAACTTCACACCACACCATTTAGTGATTTCTTTCATACGACCTCCTACAGGTTTGGATTCAATATGCACTAGAATTTTCGAGATGGTTTACTTTCTTTCTCAAGATATATGTGATGCAAGCAATGTGAAGTATTTTTCCCATGGAGATTCGTAATATTCCAGCCTATAGCCATGTGGTTTCATTCAAGAACCTTAAATAGACGAGATTCATGTTCTTCGATTAGATGGGAATTAATGATGAATGGATGTATATCCGGTTCTCTAACAAGGATGGAATATTTCATGTTTGAGGGAAGAGGATTGAGCTCCAATAGGGTAGGAGTTGGCTAGGTGGTGACTTCAGCAACTGCAACATGTGTCAAATCCTTCATCTGTTTGTTGTCCACCATTGGGCATTCATAATCAGAAATAAAAAAATCACATAAAGCAGCGATAAAATCATGCTTCTCAGGTGAGGATGGTTGTTCAATCATCTCAATGAATTCATCAGCAAAAATCTCATCATCAAAGACATCAGTAAATTCGACTGTGATTTCTAGGCTTCCCTCAGGGTAGAGGAATGCTTGTCTTTCAGTGTTATCCAAGAACAAATATGTCTATGATCTCATTTAGAAAATAACAATCTTCTTTTTCATGCGGTTTAAGCAGTCTTCAGATGCCACTTCAGATGTTTTTGGTTCACGGACCATCTCTATAAGAACTTTGTCATTGCTGGAGCAAAATATGATCTCTCTAGTGTTGTAGTCCACCAATTCTTCGTTTGTTCAAAGGAACAATTGTCCAATGATGATTGGTGTATGGAGTAGAGGTGCGGAGGTTTCCATGTCCAAGAAGATGAAATCGACATGTAATTTCATCCCTTGAATAATGATGATAACGTCCTACATCATGCCCTTGGGTCGCATAACTAATCTATCTGTAAACTGCAGAATCATCTCTGTGGTCTTGAGTGGCCCAACACCAAATTCGGTGAGCATGGAAGAAGGCAACAAATTAGTTGACAATCCACGGTCGAGTAGTGTATGCTCGGACTCTTGATTGAATATCTGGCATCTGACGAGCAGAGATCCATTGTCTTTCTTTTTATTTGGGAGATTTCTCATGGCGTTAAAAGGGGCCATGGTAAGAACATGCATCTCTAGTTTTCTCCATCTTTTTCTATAGTTCAGACGCTTTGTCTTACATGCTTCTTTTAGTCCACTTTTTACATCAAGCATGTAATCCATGGATTTTAGTGAAGGTATTTAAAGCATAATATTTTAACTATGCCATAATTAGATAGAGCATTTTTTACTTTTTTTTGTAGTTTTAGATTTAATGGCATCTGAAAAAGAAATATGCACATCAGAAGAAATTGTATTCTATAAATGTATGTCCAAATCATTGTTTAAAGGTAGATGGTAAAAATGAGCAAAATCATCTACATTTTGTGGACCAAAAAACTCTATAGGCTTGGCTCCATTGACTGGCGCAGGGTCGACTATTATTGCTAGCCTCTCCTTTGTTGGCACGACTTCGCCTTGTCTGCTACTTACTTTTTGTATTTTTGTGTTTTCTTCATTTTTTTTATATTTTTGGTGGTGGTTGTGCTGCATCTTCCAAAAAATCTTTGACCCTATTGACTGAAAAGGGTGACCCTGTAGACTACCTGCTCCTTACGATAGAAGTTGTTCGAATTTGCCTCGACCTGGGTTGGAATGGTAGTCTTTGTGGTCGTCACTTTGTCTATCTTTTGGCTCATCTCAGCCATATTATTGATAAGTTGGGCCAAATAATCCAGTGCACTATTGAATGGGGCGGCCTCAAAGGATTCAGCTTGATGTGGCCTCTGACTATGGTGATATTTGGGAGGCTGATGTTGGTAACCCTAAGAATATCAAGGAGGAGGGGTAAGAGAAGGATAGAGCTAGTACTGTTGATAGGATTACTGATACTGATGATGTGTAACTAGTTGATGATATTGTTATTGGCAATATCTGGTCTGCTGATAGTTCTACCTCCAGGTGTAACCTTGCTATGGAGGCTACAGGTGATGGTTCTGGTTCGTCTTAAATGTCTGCCCTCCTTGTTGCTGATGATATGGCCGGTTGGCTGAGTTCTGACCCTATGGTTGTCCATGACGAAGGGTCAACTGCTGGCCATTGCTCTAGATGCCATTCACCTACTGTATGAGTGGTAGAGGTAGAGAACGTGGCACTATGTAATAGGGTTGTTACTCATATGGATGGAAAACAACCATCTTTGTTTGCGGCTGCAGTTGTGGCTGCTCGGGTTCCTACACATAGAATGCGTGCTAGACCGGAGGGTCACTGGGACTCGGTTGAGGCGGTTGTTGAACTTTGTGCTCCTTCCTCTCAGCTAGACGTTAAGGGGTGGCTGCCACCGCATTGCAGGCGTTGATGGTGTCTTCTAGTAGCTCCGACTACTTGGTGATAGTGTAGAGCTTGTCCAGGACCTTCATTCTTTGCTCAATCTCAACAAGCTTCTCAAAGTCGTTAGACCTCTTCTCTATGATGTCCACTTTGGACATGTGACTCCCAATGATGTTGAGGTCAAAGTTATAACACATGTCCACTTCATAAGTGTCCACCATATTGACATTTACGGGGAGGATCTGTGGTTATAATCGGAAGGAATGAGAGGAGGAAAGTGCGACCTCTCCTTTAGGTATTTCTTTGAATAGCTACCAGACTGCATTCTTGTCCTTGTTGAAATGAGAGCCTCCACAGGCAGCGTCAACCAGACGTTAACTGTTCTCTGTAAGCTCCTAAAAAATACTGATCGAAGCTGGCTTGGGATGTTGTGGTGGGGGAACCTCTCAATCAAATAACTAAATCTGTCCTAGGTCTCGTGAATGGACTCTTGGTGTTCATGGGAGATACTGTCAATCTTGGAGAACTTAAGATTTAGATGACTGAGAGGGTAGTGCTTGTATAGAAATGGTGACTTCAGATCCTCTCAAGTCGTCACCACTTTCCCCAAGTATTTGATCCAGTAAAGAGCTTTGCCCTAATGGATGAAGGGAAAAGCGGTCATATTGACTACGCCCAACGAGATGTTGGGGGTAGTGAGCGGTGTTGCAGTTGTGTACAAACTGGTGCAGATGGATACAGGGTTCCTCATTCGGATTCTCGTGGAAGTTGGGGAGTAGGGAAAGGAGTCACAACTTGAGTACAAAATGTCTGTGGATCGATGGAATCTGGATCCACTTAGTGATACGGTCGGGCCCAGGGTTGTAGGCATGCTTCAAAGTGGGCTTGGGTCAGACTCTACTTCCTTCTCCCTCACCTCTGTAAGGTCCATCTACAGAGTGATTATCCTTGTCATCATAATGTAGTTCATCAAATTATCCTCCTAGTTTTCATCCTCTCTTATCTGACCTTCTCCTCAGGTCATTCTACATCTCTTGGAAAGCGACTTGGTCAAAAGCTTGGTCGGTCAACTGTCGCCGGATGGCCTGAATGGAGGTCAAGATTTGGATGTTTACCTCATTTTGATTTGTTCCCACCTCTGTATTCTGCTCTGTTGTTTGTAGTTGTAGTCCCTTTCCTCTGCCAGTTGGAGCCATCTCTGAATCGTACTGTGAAGATTAGGGCTCCATATCAAGGTCTAGATCTATAATAAGGAAAATACCCCAATCATGCTGCATGAATGCACCAGATGTAGAGAATAATTTAATTTTTCACCAATTCTGATTTTTATTAACGACAGAAAAGTATAAGGAGAGAAATCAATCTCCATCCAAAAAGTGCAGAACGCGGGAAGAAAGTTTTTTCGATCTGTGGGAGGTAAAAGAAGAGGGGATCCCTAAGGACAGTTCACGGAATTCGAACCATGCACTTTGGGATCGCCCTGAATTATTTTAGATGTCGATCACGTGGAGTCAATGCGGGTGTCAGCAGAGTCCCGACTAAGCCTTCCAATAGTTGACATCTTGAAGGAAAAAAGGAGATAAATGACAGATGAAGTATATGGTGATGAACAAGAATAAAAGGAGTAAAAAATAGTAGAAGAATCACAATAAGTGAGGGCCAAAGAGAAGTGTAAATAGAAGAAATGACAAGATGGCACAAGAGTGCGGGACCTGATCTTTGAATCTGGTCTAGATCAAAACAAACACCAAACATAATACTTTCACCAACTCAATAGTTGTGAAACAATGAAATTTAGGTTATTTTTATCCTTTCAATTTTATAGTTGTGATTCAGGAATAAATTGAAATATGCCGCTAATGGCTAGCCTAGAGGAGGGCCTGCACTACCAGGAAAGTATCTTTGTACTTGTTCCACCTCCTTTGTATCATGTGATCTGCACTTTTTAAGGTCCTCAATATCGGTCCTAGGGGGCTACTCGACCAATGAAGAAGAGAGGAAGCCGATAGGCGAAACCACTACTTCCCTCAAAAATGAGGTATTCAGATGCAAGACAATGAGACAATAACACTCGTGAGGGTGTGGACTATGCTCAACACTGCAGATCAAGTTGTAAGCTCTACACAATAAGAGAGCATCGTTGTCGACAAGACCCTACTCGCATACGTACGATAGAAGCGCCAATACTTCATCAGTCCAAAGTGATAATTGACGCAACCACATATTGAGTTTTTGGTCCTAATCCACAAGGGTTGTGCCTCACTCTGTCCGGAGCATCCCTAAATACAATTAGGGGTTTATGAACTCCAAACAATGATGTTCATTATGGATTTTAATTAGGTCAAAGTTTGTGTAGTGGTCCCCTTGTTTTAATTTTTGATTTTCATATTTTTGAGTACTTTTCAAATATAAGCACCTAATGATTTTTTTTTCTTTTTAACCTAAGTGCTCAAAAACATAGGGAGGTAGTGACAAAGCAACGCAAGATGACATAATGATTGAATATTTCAAACTTACTTTTATGCAAAGATGATGAATGCCTAGTCAGAATACTTGCAGAGATTCCCAGCTCTCTCCATGCGAGGTGCAAGATAAAAAATTATAAATCAAAGCTATAGGAGATGCAAATGGTAAAATCGCCCCTAAGCAGGAATTGCTATTAGCATGAAGAATAGAATTGAGTTTGACTAGATCCAAGCGTAGACTATAGGCACTTGCAAATATTAGGTGTGTGGGCATATCTTACTCGATCAACCAATCCTAAAATTCTATGAATCACAGGAAAAAAATAAAAATATAGGCGGAAAGCACAAATAAAATAAAAGAAAAGAAAATAAAGGTGAAGAAATCGTGAGAAAACCCGGAGAACCCCCAAGTGAACAATAACTTGGTAAAATATGCCCGCATGTTCAAGTGTCCACCTGTATTATTAAAAATTAATAATAGAAACAAAAATGGCAAACTCTCTCCCACAAAAATAGAAGAGGAAATACCATGCTAATTGCCATTCTATATCTCTCTCATGCTCTCTCCAAGTGGACCACTCACTTCGCAGCTCCAGTGCACCAACATCCTAGGAAGTCACCTTCGCCACGTAGTCCCACATAAAAAATTCAATAGAGAAAATGGATTAGAACATATAAACAATTATGTGAAATAAAAGGAAAATAAAGCAAGAAAAATAATGAAGGAAAAATCTACATGAAATCTATCGTATGCATTGCTCCCCAGCAAAAGCGTCATTTGATGAACACCCAACTGTAGAGGGATCCTAACGTCCGATCTTGGAGGGTTTGCGATGCTTGACAAGTCAGGCCCGATAATCGATGTGTCGACCGCTCTGTCGACTCTCAGATATCCACAATCAAGTGCATCAACAATTAACTCAAAATGGTGCTCAAACAATAAGTACATGTGAGCCAAATGTTATTATACCCTACAAAATGATATGTAAAGTATGCAAGTGTAGGGATCGAACCACTAAGGAGAAACGAGGATAGACACAAAAATTGACAAAAAGAAATCAATAAATGTTTTCTGTGTTTTTATAGGGATTTTTTTGTGGATTTTTAATATTTTATATTTTTTTATTAATTTATAATATATATGTTTTAAATTTTATAATTTGTATATTCTTTTATATTTTATGATTGTAAATTTTCCTTTCAATATATGTAATATAATAGATATACGTATATAAGGATATATAGTTAATATGTATTAGGTAATATAAAAAATATAAATATACAATAAATATGAAAATAAAAAATACACTAAAGAGCAATCCTTTTTATTTTTAAGGGTTTTTAAATATTTAGAGCATTTTTAATAATAACAATAGTACTAATATTATACATACATATAGCTATATACAGAATATAGTATTGTATATTTATAGATATTGGTATAAATACTCAAAATAGATGAAATAAAATATTTCCATTTTTTATATTTTACTCTATTTTTGGATATTTTCTTAGAGTTTTTCTGTTTTTTGTATTTTAAATGAATAATACAATGTCGGTTTGTTTTGGAATTTAAAAAAAATTAAATAAATCAGAAATTTTGAAGACTTATTTTAATATATAATATCAAATAAAAGTAAGATACATAATTAGAAATGATCATTTTTAGATTTTAGATATTTTTTATAATCTCTAAAAAGTTTTTAGGTTTTTTAGCATTTTTCTTTTGAAATTTTTAGTGATTTTTGGTTTAGAGTTGCAAAATATAATAATAGAGACATTGTAATTGTTTTAAAATTTTTCAAAATCCTTTATGATTTTTTTGGTATTTTAAATGCAAATAGTGAATAAAGACAATGTTTTTTATTTTCAAAAATAGGAATTTAATTTTAATTACCTTACAAAAATTATAAGTTATTTAATATGAGTCCAAGCACTTAAAATAATTTTCATATCATTTTTAGGTGCAAAATGATATTTTTAATAAAACAAATACAAGAAATACAAATACTTTCTCTTGCATGGACCTAAATGCAACTAGTAAAGATTCAAGGCATCACATAATGCAAATCCAAAGTCCAGGGGTATATACACGAAATTTCCCAAATATTCAATTAATACTCTGTTGGAAGGGGTATTTTTGTATTATCCAAGAAGCTACATGGATACATGTAATTTAACCACAAAATATTACACTTAATTCAAAAGTTTCTGGACAAAATAATAACAAAAACCATCAAGGGGTCCCTACAAAATGCCCGCCACCTCACATGTATGCACATATAATAAGTACGAGAGTTAAAATGCAAAATTTTCAAAAAGAAAATGGCCACAGATGAATGTTTCTGGACTAAATAATAAAATACAAAAGCTAGGGGTGAAAGTATGCAAAATACCCCAAAGGCGCATATGTGGATGGTTTAGATCACTTCAATTGGACACGCATTGCCCTCTCAATGATCGATATCGCTTCATCAATGGATGATGGAAAGTAGATCTCTTATGGAGATCTGGCGGTGTGGCGCGACTTGATCCAACGACGGAGCTTCAAACTGGGGCAAACGGAAGATTGGACTTTGTTGCTTATCCTAAAAACATGGTAGAAAAAATGCTGATGCGAGCTTCTATCAGTGTTGCCTCCTTCCTGTGAGCATCTTTAACGCTGCTACTATTCTCCAATCTATCCTCTAGATGGTCTGCGATGGCTAAAGGTGTAAAAAATCTCCAAGAACCTTAGATGAGGCCCCTGAAGGTCGGAGTAGCTCATTCTACCAAGGAACCTACACTTCAACAAAATTTGCCTCCAAAGAGGTCTTTGACATCCATAACCTGCAAGGAAAGCTCAAGCACACAAAAAGGAGAGGTCCTAGGGTGTTATTTTTTGAAATGGTTCGAAATGAAGTCTGGGTAGTGCTCTTTGACGAGCAATGGAGATGGAGAGCGGATCTCATGATCCAGGGTGGATCAGGGTGAATGGATTAGTGTGAGGTGTAGAGAAACGAAGGGGAAATGAGGTGAAGGCAAAATGGGTGATGGAAAAAGGCAGAGGACGACTTAAACAATGTCCACAGCAGGAGCTCTAGCGAACTACGACTAGAGAAATTACCACTAAATGTAAAAATTAAACAAAATAAAATCCTATACTAGACTACAGCTACAACTAGGAACATAAAGAACCAAGAAACACTGGCCCTAACTACTGGGAGAGGGAGCCAAGGAGGAGCTTAAGAGAGTGTGGTCGGTGAGCTCGGGTCACCGGATTCTAGACCTCTTCCTCCATGCCAAGATGGGCGGTGAGCTCGTTGTTGTTGAAGGACATGGGAAAAATCCTCAAGCGCATCACAGAAGCGTGGTGATCGCATCGTATGCGATCGGGAGCAACTAGTCGCACTAGTTGCCCGATGCAGCGGAAATTAAAATTTTCTATGTGATGAAACCACATGATCCAAGAACACTTCTCGGATCGTTTCGTCTAAACCACAAACAAGTAATAGGATTACCTCTTGAAGCGTAGCTGCGATCGAGTCTCTAAACAAAGAGACCTCCTATCTCAAGTCCGATCCGACGGAGGAGATGCTTGCGAGCGCGCAGATAAAACGCATGCTTCTCGCAATCCATGTTGATGATCTAGGAGGCGAATCTCCTGATCTCGACATACGAGATCCGACGTCTTCTTCACGAGCGAAGCACACCGAAGGAGATGGAGATCCACGAGCAAACGATCGGGCATCATAACGACGATGCTGCGGTGATGAAGAGCCCCTCTAGGGCATCCATGGTGGACGGCCATGAAAGAGGAAGAGAGAGGACGTGTTTAGAGAATAAGAGAGAGAGAGAGACTCATCGAGTCGGTGTCAGTCGAAGAGCAAGGCATGCCTCTTCTTATATAGGGTTTTGGGAGTCCATGGATCCCAATCCATGGACAACACACAATCAACGGATGAGATTGGTTGTGTCCCTTTCAACGGCTAGGATTGTTGTTGGTAAAACACAACAAAAAGTGATTTAATTCAAATTAATTATCATTGATAAATCAATATAATTAATCTCAAATTAAATCACTTTTTGATTAGAGATAGGATAATGAGACGACCAAGGTCCTCTCCTAAAAAGGGGGGATGGCTACTCTACTCCTATAGTGGAGTTGTAGCCGTCCTCTCTTATTAGAGGGGACTTGGTCAATCTCATTGATGTATCATGAGATCTCATTATCTCATGATATCTCCTATACCTCTTGTCGAAATAATTTTCACAAAAAATAATTCCAAATTATCTTTTAGAAAATATCAATCAAGCCATTGAAAAAATGTGAATCTCATTCACAAACCAAAATTAAATGTAATTATATTTTCAATTAATCATTCAATGTGAATCCCATTCACATTAAAAATTAATCAACAAATATAAAACACAATATGCTCTCTCTAATATGTTATAAATCACATTTATAATATATATGATTAATATGGATAGTGTTATCCATATTATTCATATCCATGATAATTAAATCGTATTAATCATCTTGGATCTCTACTCTCATGTGCCAAAATAATATGAATCACATTCATATTATTAACAACTTTGATAATTAAATCTCATTTAATTATCTCAGATAACTCTCTTTATAATATGAATCAAATTCATACTATTTATGATAATTAAATCACATTTAAGTGTCACATTTCTCGATGCTTGGATACATATATCAACAATGGAATTATCCATGAACTCTTTCAAGGAAAAAGCCCTTTCTCCATAGATACTTGGAGATAAGGACACAGCGATTGTATTGTTCCATGTATAGTGACTTGGATGTTGAGATCACATCTCAAATCGAGATCTCGGGCCTCCCATAGATGCTTGATAAAATCAAGACCGCAAATCTAATCTTCTCATTGTATCTGAATCACATTCAGATCAATGTCCAACATTTGGACCAAGATCAGATCACTTCTCTATTGAGAGGAGTCAGTAAAATACAGACCCGTTTCATTACTCCCTGGGAATGGAAGCGTCATGGTTATACAATCGTTTATGATCACATCACCCTCAGGTATTTCCAATACCTGTACATCCTGCATACTGGAAGACCCAGAATAAACCCGAAGTATTAGATCAACTTTATACTGTCCACTTCAGGGTTTTATCAGTAAGTTTCTCATTTGATCCATGGGAGTTGGTATCGATCATATACTTTCCAAAAGCATATATCATACCTAGGTCCTAATCATATACTTTCCAAAAGTATATATCAAACCAACAAATTCAGTCAAGCTTCCAAAGCGAGACGACCGTGCACGGAATTTGATTCTTCCCAATATCTCATGAATGAGCTCATGTCTTCCGGTTCAGTAATGAACCTGTATGATCCCTTCGAGAGATCGTATTACTCATATGCCCTTGCATGCACACCAACGTGCCAGTGTATAGACCTTGATTAGGTCATCAACCTATTGGTTTGCCAAATGTACATACTCAGACATATAGTAACACATCTGTCTCCGATCAGAGGATGTGTGCCTGTATCGTGACAACATACGATATAGGACTTTGGTTATCTCGATCTCGTTAAGTCAACTCTTTGACCTAACTAATCTGACACCTCCGAATCTCTATTCCTACGTAGAGGACCTGCATGAAGAGGTCGGTCAGATATCAGCCTATGTGAGAAAGGATTGCCATCTCCTACTCAGGTTGGAGATCATCTCTTAATAATCATTTGATGGTGCTTGATGGGTTCTCAATCTAACATTTTAGATATTCATCCAAGCACAATCCTCTATGATTCAATTATTGAATCAACAACTGTATAATTATTAAGATGGCCAAGGGACCTATTATGCAAATTATTTATTCTTCATTTTAGATCAGGGAATGATATGTGTAATTAAATTTATTGCATAATGGCTCGTCGTGGGCTCGCATGTCCAACAATCTCCCACTAGCCCAAAGAGCCATTAATGGGATAATCATTTAAACCCATACTCATGTGACAATCATAGGCTATTTAGAAAATAGCTAGGTAAGTTGATCAGTCACTCTGTTCCCAAAAGACTATGCCAAGTCCTTTTACGGCACTTGCATATCTCCTAGTAACAGTGCTCGCATCTAATGCGAATGTTGCATATTATGCAACCAATACTCAATCTTGTTAGTTATAGTGTCCTTGACACTACAGCTTAATAATTATCATAACCAGTATTTCCATAATCCTTATTAGAATACCCTTTCCTGGAGATTACTATCTCTTAAGGTATCCACAGTTAAAACCTTTTAGATCTCTATCTATAAAATCTTAAGTTTTTGAAGATAAGACTTTGAGATCACTATCTCAAAAAATCTTATCATTTATGAAGATTTTGTTATTAATGCAATCAAGTGTTTTCTCTCCATAGTAGGATTAGCAACACTTTACTACTCCCACTACATGGCAGATATCTGGCTTTTGTACACATCTATCATACACGTAGCTTCTCGTAACTGATGCACAAGTGCAGGCAGTTCTAGCATTCACTTCCTCAACTCTTTGAGGTGATATCCCTTTAAATAGGTCACTACCACATCATAAGGGAAGGAAGCCTTTCTTGGAATTTTCCAGAAAATGGAACATGTCCAAGGTGTACTACTAACGTGACAGTCCCAATATCCTCTTCTCTTTGCTTCTAAATACCTTCAAAACATATATCCAAGAGGCGTCTTTGGGATCATATCTCAAGGTATGGAATAACCAGATTATAAAACACTTATCATCATTATATCATTCCAAATGATTAGGATATTTTCTAGATTTAGCATAATGAACACAATGGCACTCCCACTAAGCTTCACATGGTTCATCAAGATTCTATCTCAAATCAAAACATTTATAATTTCATCAAATCTTATGTTCCATCTACAAGAAGCTTATTTGAGTCCATAGATGGATTTCTTTAGCTTGCACATCTTGCTTTCCTCAACCATGAAGCCCTGGGGCTAATTCATGTGAATATCCTTAAAGAGGTATTCATAGAGGAATGCAATATTGACTTTCATCTCGCAGATGTCAAAGTCAAGTTGTGTGGCTTATAGTTAGCATTATTCTGATGGGTTTAAGCATGGTCACTGAAGAGCAAGTCTCATTGCAAGCAATATCTTCTCTTCCGGTGTGTAGCTCATGGCTACAAACCGTGCTTTGAAGGTCTCTACCTTCTCATCAGATTCCCTTTCTCTTGAAGATCCATTTACACTTTAATGGGTCTAACCCTTATAGGTGGATCCTTGAGGGTCCATATACAACACATGTATATGAAGTCTCCTTTAGACCTTTATTGCTAAAATCCATCTCTCCATGTCATGATCCTCAGGAGTTTCATCACATGAAATCTGATCATTTTCAGACTTAACTAACACATGGAATACATCCTCAAACTCATTTGAAGAGGTATTAGTGTTTCATCTTTAATTGTCCTTTAGTTTCCGATTTCAGGAGCCTTATTATCTTCTCTGAGTTCATATACTTCATTTTCATCTTGAATCTCAAGAGTCTCAATCCTCTAAGAATCACATTCTCATAGATGAGATCTTTTAAGAATCTCAAGGTCATAAAGTAGTTATCCAATAGCATCCTTTATTTTCCTAATGAAGTAGCACTCTCTAGTGCTCGATTCAAGCTTACTTGCATGGAATCTTATTAAGGATATATGATGTAGTCTCTACTACATATATTTGGAAACTAAGAGGTAATTATGCTAAACAGTCATCATTGATCAAATCATGTCACACATGATCCAATTGTATATCCCTACAACTCTATTGAGTTTAGGTGTGTTAGGAGGATTGAGATAGAAATGATATCCATATCTTCATAAGGTATTCTTTGAATTTTTTTATCTAACAGGTACAAGCTACCTAGGTTAGATCAAATTCATTTCATCTTTCTTCAAACTTTGGTTCTAAACCAAAATTGTGAAATCTTTGAACACTTTAAAGGTTTCTTAGGTGAAGAGAAGAAATCTCATGTCACACATAATCATCAATAGATATCACATATCCATAATGTTTACTATGATATAGATGATTCACATACATCAATATGTATGAGATCCTGAAACACTCGACATTTAACATCATTCCTAGAGAAGGGTGTATTGGACATTTTACTTTGAATACATTATTCACTAGTATGTAAGATTTGAAATTTTAGACATTTTAAAGTTTCATATCTTACAAGTCCATTGATCTCATCAACAAACATATGTCCAAAACTTGATGCCAGATCATTGTCAAATGATATTCATCCTCCTATTGACCTTTTAAGGTTCAATTTCAATATTAGAAATCTTAATGAACCATTCAATAATTTTCTAATTTATTTGAGCCCACTAGATGCCAAATTACTATCTGAATATATCCATCATAACTCTTTATAATAGGTTTATTCCAGAATTCATGTTTATTTCCAACACTTAGAAACAAACAATGAGTGTATTCCAATATCTAGGTCATAGAGACATTCTCTAATACCAAGGGCTCTCACACTGAGAATATGAAGTCCATTTATCCAATAGAGATTGTTGCAACAATTGCATCAATATCCATGTGGATAACTATAAACCTAAAGATCAAATTTTCCAGTCTTCTAAAACATATGCAACAATTGCAAGTGTCATTAGAAGAATGAGATACAATTATTAGACTTTAATCTTATCTTATAAGAAAGTCAAATTCAATGATTAAATGTAGATTATTCTGGTGCTCTATCTGAGTCCTTCTCTTAGGATTCCAGACAGACTTGATAGTCATACTATCAACACACCAACTTATTTCAGTATTGGCATTCATCCAACTCTTTGGATGTCATATGGAAGTCACAGAAGTAGGTCAACTCTTTGACTTTCCTTCTTACTCGGGTCCGACCCATGCTTCCACTACGCTCCCTTTATCTATAAGCAACCATTGATTAACTCTAAGTATCTCTTATGTTAAATTCAAAAGAATTCAATGTAAGAGCGTTTCAACATTTATACATGCTTCATTAAATTCCTACAATATGAATATTATGAAACTTCATGAATGACTAGGGTATAGACAGTAGAATGATGACATTCATGATATCCACATCCATCTAAACTTCTTAAAACATTGGTTCTAGTAGGTATTCAAACATTTTGAATACATCATCTCTTTCGAGCTACCAATTCTGCATAATGCAGAGAACCATGTCATTCATGATTAAATGTCTAGAGCACATATGTATGCCAGAATATCTTCTTAAATTTTATAAGGATTATTTGACAATTGCGATTATCATCGACATGCCACTTCCAAAGTACACTTGATGAAAGATCAATACTATAGAGACATACAAACCCTAAGTTCAAGTCTTATTGTCTTATTTAATTGTCATTCCTCATTATGTTGAGGAAACTTTCACATTTCAACCACATACATTATGTGTCCAATTGCAAGTACAATATCTGGATCATGAGTCCAATCCATGATATCTTACTGGTTATTATTGAGTATAATATTGAATGGGTTTAATGAAGGCTTATCTGAAATAAGATATTTGCATAAGGGTATATATATTATATATACATATTTTACTTTGATTTAGGAATTTTTATATCAAAGTTGTCTTGCCTTGTCAATATTGAAAGTTCATTCCCTTAATCACTTTCAATGTAAGAGATATTCTTACCGTTATATCTCTAGCAAGATCTGGGATCTCCTTTCCTATCTTTGTCACATCCCAATAATATGAGAACTTGTGAATCCGATAAAAAGAAGCGGGAACAAATTCCACTATACAAGTCCAACATGCATCTCCCAATTCGATCTTTAACACCCGGGCCCACCACCCCTAAGGTGATGTTGACCCATCATTAATTCAACCAACCATCAACAGGCTTAATACTCGCTATACGCAATCCAATATCACCCCAATAATATGAGGACTCGATCTTGGGGTAACTACGTATACGGCCTTACTCTTTCGAGAAGCGAAGAGCATGATCCAAATGGATTGTATGCAGGAGCTGTTACTTCGCACAGGCGTCTCCTACATACAATATCTGGTGACGGAACCCTTCGCCTTGATGGGAGACCATGGATGTCACTTATGTGATCCTCCATATCATATTCAAATTCTAATTAATCATCATGAATCACATTCATTATGATCAATTCTTCCAAGGGAAATAACACATCTATTTGTAATAGAGTGTCTTAATTTTAATTGGATTAGAATTAATCTAATCATATTAAATTAATGATTCAATTAATATCCATCATAATTAATATCTAACAAACATTTTTAATTGTTACTTGAAATATGGTATTATCTCAAATATGTATTATTTCGAACTTTAATAATTAGAAAATACATCATGATCTCTCATGCATCATTTGTTCCCTACCCGCTGTCATGGTCACTACCGGCGGGAGTGGGACGGACCGCAACCGGTGTGACCCGCTACCCTAGCAATCCCCGACAAGACACCATATCCGCCTCGGGAAAAAACAATGCCGAGTCAATCACTTTGTACTTGAGATAATCATCGGTTTTTCAACCGAAATTGTACCATATAATATTCATCAAAACCATTTTGATAATATTATAAAGAGATTTTCTAAACAAATCCCCAATCATATTCAAGCAACAAGGTTTTGCATGTAAAAGTTGTCCTACAACTATTGTAGGATAAACTAGAGTTTTCATGAAAACAACGTTTGTTGGAAATTTCATATTAACCAATTGTGATCAAGATCAATTATCTTGTCATTTTGGTTAATGCAATGTCATTCAAGGAAATAATTATCATCTTTAAATATTTCACAAATATTTATCAGTAATCATTTCAGAAAATTAACAATTAATTTTCATTAATTCATTTGATTGACAATCACATGGTTCATGATAATGATGTAATTTCCAGCAGTGACCCTCACTAACTAAAAATAGCATATATCATTTATTTTAAATCCAAATTAAGCAAAATCAATTTCTAGAGATTGATAACTTGATTTAGAAACAAACCATGTGATAAACACATACTTCCAGGCATTTTAAAACCGTAATTAACATCTTAATTACGTCTCTAATCTCCATCCCCGAAACAGTGGACATATGGTCAATAAAACGATCATATCTTGAGCAAACGATATCCAAATTACGCAAACTCAAATCCTACCGTTTTCTTAATAAATGGGGAACATTATCCAATTTAAAAATTCACATTTAAACATTTTAAACAGGGCCGAAATTTTATCACAAGACAGGGCTGCGAAAATTGAAATGCTAAAATCTTCACAAACTCAATCGTGCCCAAATCTTTGTAGGTTCATGGATCTCATCCAAAACCTTCGACAATCTAGCTCTGATACCACTTGAAGGATACAGAAAAAATCCTCAAGCGCATCACAGAAGCGTGATGATCGCATCGTATACGGTCGGGAGCGACTAGTCGCACTAGTTGCTCGATGCAGCGGAAATTAAATTTTCTATGTGACAAAACCACATGATCCAAGAACACTTCTCGGATCGTTTTTTTCTAAATGACAAACAAGTAATAGGATTACCTATTGAAGCATGGTTACGATCGATTCTCTAAACAAAGAGACCTCTTGTCTCAAGTCCGATCCGACGGAGGAGACGTTTGCGAGCGCGTGGATGAGACGTGTGCTTCTCGCAATCCATGTTGATGATCCAAGCGGTGAATCTCCTGACCTCGACACATGAGATCCGACATATTCTTCATGAGCGAAGCGCACCGAAGGAGACGGAGATCCACGAGCAAATGATCGGGCAGCCTTACGACGACGCTGTGGCGATGAAGAACACCTCTATGGCATCCATGGTGGATGGCCATGAGAGAGGAAGAGAGAGGACGTGTATAGAGAATAAGAGAGAGAGAGAGACTTGTCGAGTCGGTGTCAGTCGAAGAGAAAGGCATGCCTCTTCTTATATAGGGTTTTGGGAGTCCATGGATCCCAATCCATGGACAACACACAATCAACGGATGAGATTGATTGTGTCCTTTTCAATGGATAGGATTGTTGTTGGTAAAACACAACAACAAGTAATTTAATTCATATTAATTATCATTGATAAATCAATATAATTAATCTCAAATTAAATCAATTTTTGACTTGAGATAGGATAATGAGAATACCAAGGTCCTTTCCTAAAAAGGGGGGATCGCTACTCTACTCCTCTAGAGGAGTTGTAGCTGTCCTCTCTTATTAGAGGGGACTTGGTCAATCTCATTGATGTATCATGAGATCTCATTATCTCATGATATCTCCTATAACTCTTGTCGAAATAATTTTCACAAAAAATAATTCCAAATTATCTTTTGGAAAATATCAATCAAGCCATTGAAAAAATGTGAATCTCATTCACAACCCAAAACTAAATGTAATTATATTTTCAATTAATCATTGAATGTGAATCCCATTCACATTAACAATTAATCAACAAATATAAAACACAATATGCTCTCTCTAATATATTATAAATGACATTTATAATATATATGATTAATATGGATAGTACTATCCATATTATTCATATCCATGATAATTAAATCGTATTAAATCATCTTGGATCTCTATTCTCATGTGCCAAAATAATATGAATCACATTCACATTATTTACATCTTTGATAATTAAATCACATTTAATTATTTCAGATAACTCTCTTTATAATATGAATCAAATTCATATTATCCATGATAATTAAATCACCTTTAATTATCACATTTCTTGATGATTGGATACATATATCGATATGGAATTATCCATGAACTCTTTCAAGGATAATGCGCTTTCTCCATAGATACATGGAGATAAGGACAGGGCGATTGTATTGTTCCACGTATAGTGACTTGGATGTTGAGATCACATCTCAAATCCAGATCTCGGGCCTCCCATAGATGCTTGATTAAATCAAGACCGCAAATCTAATCTTCTCATAGCATCTGAATCACTTTCAGATAAATGTCCAACATTTGTACCAAGATCAGATTACTTCTCTACTGAGAGGAGTCACTAAAATCCAGATCCGTTTCATCACTCCCTAGGAATGGAAGCATCATGGTTATACAATCGTTTATGATCACATTACCCTCAGGTATTCCCAATACATGTACATCCCGCATACTGGAAGACCCAGAATAAACCTCAAGTATTAGCTCAACTTTATACTGTCTACTTCAGGGTTTTATCAGTAAGTTTCTCATTTGATCATTGAGAGTTGGTATCGAACATATACTTTCCAAAAGCATATATCATACCTAGGTCTTGATCATATACTTTCCAAAAGTATATATCAAACCTAAAAATTCAGTCACGCTTCCAAAGCGAGACGACCGTGCACGGAATTTGATTCTTCCAAATATCTCATGAGCGAGCTCATGTCTTCCAGTTCAGTAATGAACATGTATGATCCCTTCGAGAGATCATATTACTCATATGCCCTTGCATGCACACCAACACGCCGGTGTATAGACCTTGATTAGTTCATCAACCTATTGGTATGCCAAATGTACATACTCAGACATATAGTAACACATCTGTCTGTGTGCCGGTATCGTGACAGCATACGATATAGGACTTTGGTTATCTCGATCTCGTTAAGTCAACTCTTTGACCTAATTAATCTGACACCTCCGAATCTCTATTCCTATGCAGAGGACCTGCATGAAGAGGTTGGTTAGATATCAGCCTATGTGAGAAAGGATTGCCATCTCCTACTAAGGCTGGAGATCATCTCCTAATAATCATTTGAGGGTCCCATATGAGTCCTCAATCTAACCCTTTAGATATTCATCCAAGCACCGGCCTCTATGATTCAATTATTGAATCAACAGCTGTATGATTATTAAGATGGCCATGGTACATAACCCTAATTGTATTAAGGGACCTATTATGCAAATTATTTATCCTTCATTTCATATCAGGGAATGATATGTGCAATAACATTTATTGCATAATGGCTCGCCGTGGGCTCGCATGTCCAACAATTGTCACCAGTGAACCAAAGCATGAGACATGTAGGTATTTCGAGGGCGAAATTGGGATGAAATTCAAAATGGAGCTGGCAGATGTTGTTTGTACAAGGGGTCATTTGACTAGGGCCACGACTCGATGTAAGGATCCATCGATCGAGGAAGCATACTGGCATGAAACGTAAAAGATCGAAGAGAAAAATAGAAGATGGAATCGTTCCCAGAAAATGCAAGCATCGGTGGGGAAAATCAAGGAGAGGTGGTCAGGAAGGTCTGACAGACCTAGGGAAGCAGTGTGCCAGCTGACCGGTTAGTCAACTAAGGCTATGCTCCCATTAAGCCATGTTAAACACTACGCGACAAAATAGAAATTAAAATGTAAAATTAATAAAAGGAAATAATAATTAATTTTACTAACTTTTGGTTAAAACATAAAAAATATTTATTATTTAATGTAGTATTTATGGTGATATTTATTTATTTCTAGATAATTTATTGTATGTTACTTTCTACATGTAATAATATTGGTATATTTACATATATAATGGGTGTTTTATTTTCATTTTTATTTTTATTTTTATTTTTATTTTTAATATTATATATTTTATTATTTTATACACAAAATTTATATATTTATAACTTATCTAATTACGCATGTAATATTTCTCTTATATTTTCCTAAAATTATGTGTACACTTAAATAATTATGTATTTTATTTATGTAGGTATATATAAGTATAATCTATCTATGTGTTATAGTATACTTTTTATTATAATGTATTTTTAATTGTTTTATTTTTATTATGTACATGTATTTCAAAGATTATTTATAGATATATAAAAATATAATAAAGTGAAAAATATAAAGAATAAATAAATTGATTATTTTATATTGGTAAATTGCATAATTAGGGCCCAAAACCTAACTTATGTATCTTAACTCCAAATTGACTGAAACCAAATTTATTAAATAGATGATTTATATTTGGGAACAATATAGGTGAATTTGGTCAGTTTTGAATTCACATGGAGAAGATGCAGGTCTATCAAGATTTCTTTGCGGCTTTCTATTATGAGTGTTTAAGGCACATTGTGAATTATTTTTAAATGAAATTAATTTTGAAAATATCTTTGTATTTTTATCTACAAGTTTAATTTTCAAAGTTTATTTATTTAAAGTATTAAAATAAGAAAATAAAATGGGTCTGAAAATATATTTATTGGGTAATAAAAATTAGAGTTTTATTGTGCTTTTTAGGTCATTATCTCCCCCTACTTTATTCCTTGTTGACCCTGTCATCATGATTCATAGGTTATGGGGTTTAAGGCCATTCAATATCTCTGATATTTCATTATTTTTATTTTCTTTATTATTTTGTTTTGGCTTTAAATATAACATTTTATACAATATTTATAGCATAAATAATGAATGAAATTTTGTAGAAATTATTGTTATATACAAGAATTTAGGGATTTAAATGCCAAAATGAGATATTAAAGGTGATGAAATGGAGATTCATCATACCAAACCATAGAGGGGGTGGGGCAACGGTCGTCGCCTCCTCATTGGTCCACATCAACCAATAGTTGACAAAACAACAAGAAATAGAAATAAATGGTAAATAAAATAGACAATGATTTTATTAAATAAATCTCCAAACATGAAAGTTGTTTCTTATTTTATGTTCTAATACGCCTATATTTTATGTATTTTATTTTATTTTGTATTTTATTTTTTATTATCATATTTACATAATTTATAGATTTACAGTACAATTAAATACATTTGTACATATTTTTCTATTTTTATGATTTTTATTTGTAAATAAATATATGTATATACATAATAGGCATAATATAGATCTATATTTTATTGTATTATTTAGTTAGGGCATTTTTAATGGTTTTATTTTATAATTAATTTTTAAATATATTTTAAGTAATATTTATAATTATTTAAAAATATAAGAAGGGTAAAAAATGAAAATAATAAATTATATACATAAAATATACAAATACATTATACAAGGGGACCCTAAATAGTTGGCTTTCGTATCTTAACTCTATTTTTAATGAAATCCCCATCGTTAGATAGGTAATTTAAATTTGAATACAATGGAGGTGAGTTTGGAGTATTTTGAATTCATATGGAGAAGATATTGGTCTGTGAAGTTTGGTTTATGACTTTTTCATCTGTGGATACTAGTTGCACATGCATGATTTTTCTTTGAAATTATTTTTGAAATTGTCTATGTATTTTTATGGACAAGTTTTATGCAGATAATTTTAATTTTTTAAGGTATATAAAATTAGTCATAAATTTATATAAAAATGACAATTTTTAGAGAAAAATTAGGATTTTCTATATATAATGTTGACACTAATCTCCCCTTACGTTATTCCTTGTCGACCAAGTCAATATTGTCTTGGTCTCCAGGTTTAGGGTCGGTCAATATTTACAATATTTCCTTTATTTTTCTTTTCTCTTCTTTATTATTTATTTGGATTTAAATATAAGTATTTGTACATGTTATATGTATTTAAATGTATTTATTTGTGTATTTAAAGACAAAATAAAGGAACAAAGATAAATTAATGGGTATTCATCCCCCCCTATACTTACCTTTATTGTTCCCTAGTAAACACCTATTAGAAGAATAAGTGATGCAATGAAGAAAAAGGAAAATAAAGAAAGTGGAATGATTATGACGTTTAAAGTTGTCTTCAAAAAAATCAAAGATAAAATCCCATTTAAGACATTTGGAGTGTTAATGTGTTCGGAACTATAATAGGTATGATCTAACACTTAATAACCGTCACATTTCATAAGGATCTGTTTAGGTAGACTCAATAAACAGGTCATAATAAGTCTCTTTATACGCAAACCCTAATTCCTTAACAAGATAACCATTGTACAATGTATGTAGATGTAGCTCTTCTCATCAGAAATAGCAAGGAACAATATCCCTTAACAAGATAACCCTAAATCCGCAATCTAGCTACTCTTTCCTTGAGGACCAAGGTATTTCCTTCTATGTTCAAATTAAACTGGCTCAAGAAGAGGGGGTACAGAGAAGAATGGACTATGACCAGGATAGTCGCATATCCAATGGAGCTTGGCTAGTGTAGCCAAGTCCCTCGGTAAAGGAAACCTTAAGATATTTGACTTTGAAGCATAATGACTTACTTATTTCATACATACTCCAACGAGATTGAATTTTGTATTTACTTCTGCTCGTCTCTTCTTTTTGGAGTTTTTGATTTTGCATTTTTTGGCACTATGTACAATAACATTTAACGATATTTTCCTCTTGAGCCAGTCGACTATCCCTCTTTTGAAGTTTTATTACAATCCACAATATCCTATCTTTAAATGTCCATTCTACTAGACAGGGTTGGGGGGTACTAGCAACCAATGGTGACTACGTATGTCCCCACATGTGTGCTTCCTCAATATAATGAATCATGCCCTCACCACCACCTCATAGTTGAGCTAAGTGCGGAGTGTGGTGTTCAAGTTAGGTCACTATTGGCAAGAGTCATGTGTGTTTCTCAAAATATTCTACTTAGGCAGTCAAGATGACATGTGAACATAGTCTTATGGACTCAAAGAATCAAGTCTCATTGACCTGAAAAATCTTAATTCCATTTCCTATAAGGTTCTAGTGAAATTAACTGGATTAAGGTCTAGACTAAGCTCCAATCTTCAGGTTTTATTTAGATTTGTTCAATTGTCAAAATCATTCAGAAAATGCTTATGTAATGTAGAAAATATTTTCGTGAAAATAGATTTTCTAGTTTTGAACATTTTACAGATTTTTTAAAACATTTTACAAATTTCTATGGAGTTTTGAAAACATTTTTCAAAATAATAATGTTTTTTAATGTTTTGTTAATTTTTTCTCGATTTTTAAAAAATAAAGGAGTGAGTGAATTCAAATGGATTTTCAAAGAATTTTATACAAGTTTTATATAGGTTTTATGCAAATTTATACAACACTTTTATGTGTATGTACATGTTTTATTCATGGAATTTTTTTAAGGATACAATTACAAGGTTTTCAAAATAATTTTCAAAAAATTTTGCAAACATTAGTCAAGAATTTTGAAAACTTATTTGCAAATTATTTTTACAAAGAATTTTTGAAAATACCTATTTTATACTATATACAATATTAAATAAGTTTTGAAAATAAAAAGATTTTCCATTATTAATAAATCACTTAAAAATACTAAGAATATACACGAAACTCATAAATAAATAAAAATTATAAAAAAATCTTTAAAAGCCTAACAAAAATTAGCCTTACCATATTTTACTATATCTTACATAATAAATCAAAAACAAAATAAAAATTTAATATTAAAACCAATACAAAATACATAAAAACTTTAAAAATTCATAACTAAATAAAAAAATCACAAAAATACACACAACATATTATTTTAAAGATAATTTTACCTACTTTCCATTAAAATAAAATAAAAATATTTTCTGATTGTTTTCTATTTTCTTAATTCATAAAATAGGAAAACAAATTTAAAACATTAAATAATAAAATAAAAAATCAAATAAAAATTACAAAACATTTTCTAAAATAATAAAAAAATCATAAAATACAAAAAAATCACAAAAACAATATAAAATTCATAAAATAAAATAAAAATACAGAAAAAATCTAGAAAAAATAAAAATAAGGGAACCAATAATATCTTAACTTTATACCATTTCACCCTAGTTTCCAATTGTTTGCCTCCCTGAGTTTGACACTCTCGTACTTTCACTATACATCAAAGTTTAGGAGTATAAATAATAATAAATAAATAAATTTTATGTGAATTTCAATCAACCATTATCGCGGCAATTGTCTATTTAGACAACTCGATCGAGTGGTTTTTCAGGAGCTCAATCAGTCCTTCGGATTTTTAGTTTGCTCGGAAACTTTTTGGGAATAGGACTTGAAACAAAACAATATATGGGAATCACAAAACTCTTCCCAAGTCTCCTTAAAAGTCAGTTCAGAGCAAGTCGATGTCATACTGATGAATCTCAGATTCAACACTTTAAAAGTGACTAATTAATATCGAATCTCCAAAATTCATTAGCATTTCTTCATTTTTATTGCATAATTAGAATTCATGCATATGTAACTAATAATTGCATTTTATCACTCATTATTGCATAAAATAAGAAGCCAAAAATCACTACCCAATTGACTTGTAAAATAAGCTAACATCCCTGATTTTTAATTCATGCTAACTCCAAATAACTTGAAACCAACTCCATTATGTATATATTACTAACAAGAATAAAATAAAAATACAAAATAATCACTAACATGAATAAGTGGACCAGAAATCCAAACCCTAATTTCTGATTTGTTGGACTACAACACTAATATCATCCCCATATAGTGTCTGATTTGATCCTACTCAATTTTGAACTAATGTATGTTCAATTACCTAAAAAACAAAATCAAGTTCAAGTGAATCAGAGCTCATATGTGAAAGTTAGGTTTTTAGCTTGTACATTGTGTATTTTAGCGGTTTTTGAACTATTATTTTATGGAAATAATTAACTCAATTTATTTATTGAATTTTCATTTTTTTTGATAGAAGTTTTATTAAAATGCGTAAAAATCCAAATCCGAAATGAGCTTGAAATCAAATAAACTAACTTAGTCCGAGTCTTCATTAACAGTCTATATAAAAGTCCACATTATCTCATTTTATTTTGTTTCTTCATTTTCTTAAATTAATAAAAATCAAAAAATTAGATTAATGTGTAATTATTTATCTTAGATTTTATCATATCTTTTACGGATTTTTATCTTATTAAAAAATAACAAAAATTTATAAATGCACAAAAATCCGGTTTTCTAAGTACATAGAGAACCACCAAAAATACCAGTTTGTGCCATTAACTGATTTTGGTTTTGGTCTGTTCATGAAAGTTGTAGATCTCATCGAGACGAGCAATTTCGTGAAGAAAATTTTCTATTCGAGATCTGTTGCTATTTATTCCAGATTTTTCTTTATATTTTATTTTCAGAATTTCCGAGGCTAACATGTGGCAGCTCCTGGATTCGCCATGTGTCACTCATTTTTTGCATTTATATATTCATTTTAAAAAAATCAAAAAATAAATATTAAAGGTTGTGCTACGCACGTGCCTCCTCTACACGTGCCCAGCACGTGTGTCTTCCTCCTCCTTTCCCCTTCCAGATCTGGCCGCACCTCCACCTGCCACTCCTCCGCAAATCACTGTACGCCATCACCCAAACTGATCTCCAATCACTACGATCTCTACAACCCTCTCCAGGCTTAATCAAATCCAATCACCCTAATCGCCACTTCGCAAATTTTGTGATCGACTGCCATAGCCAAATCTTCTCATCAGATCCTCCTGCGGATCCTCCCCGATCGTCTCCCTCGTCAATCACTGAACCCAAATCCCTCGTCACTGATTCCCTTCCTTCTCTAGCCACTCCTTCGTTCCTATTTAACCTTGACCACCGCCCATCCTCAAATGCATCCGTCGATTGCAACCTCTAGAATGAAATCGCCTATGGTGGAAGCTTCCCTTAAGTGTATACTCGGGTCTGGGACATCACCGTATAGTTTTCTACCATCACCTCAAAGATGGCCCAGACTTGGTCCTCGTCCTTAGCGAAATAGGACCCTCCACAAGAGGCATTCACTAGCCTATGTAGCTCCGGTGTCAGTCCACAGAAAAAGCTGTGAACAAGGTTGGGCTTGGATATCTCATGATGTGGACACCGACCAATGATCTCTCTAAATCGATCCCAATCCTCATGGAACTACTCGTTCAGGATGATGGTGAAATTGTTGATCATTGCTCACGCTACGTTGGTCAGGCCGAGTGGATAGCACTTATTCAAGTACTCAATCTGGAGTTGCTCCGATGTGGTGACGTACCTCCCCAAATGCTTCAGCCAGTAGGCTGCTCTATCAACTAGGGAAAATTGGAAGGCAATCATCATGATTTTGTCCTCATCCACAAATCTGTCGTGGACAGTGCTGCATATCATCTTGAATTCCTACAGATGGAGGTACAGCTCCTCGATGGCTAACCCATGGAACTTGAGAAATAACTGAATCGTCTCGGGGCGAAGCTCAAAGTTGCCAAGGATATTTGGCAGCTAGATCCAATGGTGGGTGAGGGTTGTACCGGGATGGTGCAACTGCCTCATTGTATGTGCTGGTCTCTATGGCTCCTGCTGTTCCTCGGGACGTCTATCTCCTCCTCCAGCTCCTGGTATATCTCCACCAGCTGGTCATTGCGGCTCTACTCTGCTAGATCGCATTTGCGTGAGTTCCCTCCTCACCTCAGCCGTAAAAACTCCCTGGTCCCAAATCTGGCGTTGCATGGTCTCCAGGGAAGCAAGCAATGTGTTGTTTATGGTGGCATGATCTAGTACATACACATATCCATGTGGCTAGTCATCAGTGTGTCCCTTACTATTGGCCTTATCTCCAATCTCTACAAAGTTAAAAGATCCTAACTCAGGTGTTGTCAAATGAACGAATAACTGTGTTGGCCTCTACTCTGGCACCTCAATACTGGAAGAAGGGTGGTTGATGGGGAATATGGGGGTAGCAAATTTTGGGTTTAGAGATCATGTCGAAGCTCTCTAAAACCGTCCTCGATGAATGGAGAGAAGTGCTCGAAAGCGATGCTGTCAAAGGTAGCCTAGGAGACCTCCTTCCCATCATCGTGATGTGGGGATTTATACAGATTGGATCTATAATGAAAAAAGGATGAGAAGTCAAACCCCAAGTTCACCTACTCAACACGAGCTAATGATCGTGAAAGATCGGTCATTAATCTTGTCAATTTTTATTATGGTGATCAATCAATCTATAAGAGCAGTTAAGCGAACTGTTAAGAATCCAATACTCCCAAGAGAATGTCCGAATCTAACAACTAGTTTTTCCCAGCCAGTATGGGTGTGGACCATTTACCGGCTACCCGATCTGCCCAATCTGCTAAGAAAGTCCTGGACCGATTATCGGCAACCCGATGAAATCCTCACTGGAGAACAACTAGCTACAAAACCAGTAGTCTGAAGAGAGATCGTGTGTGGCTTTATCCTAGTGTGTGGGTAGCTCTCTCGTTGTAGATAAATCATCCAAGGAGGGGGTGATTCTCCCCAAAACAAAGATTTTTAAGTGAGATCGATTTTATGTCAAGTTTGCATTAACAATCCCAATTTTATTAGGGTTTCACTTTTTATGTATTTTTCTAAAATAAAAACAATGCCTAACAAAATTTTCCAATTTCCTTGATTATTTTGAGTCTAATAATATAGGGGGGAAGTTGGAAAAGCTAATGCGCGATCAAATACAATGATGCATGTAGAGATAAAAATGTGTACCTTGCTCCAGCACTCTACATGCAGGGCGATCCACGTATAAAATAAAAGACAAGAACTAACTATCTATATGATGCACAAGGAAATTGTCCTTAGATGAGAAACTTCTCTTACGTGAAGAACAAATAGCTAACTATTGGAAAGAGAGACCAGAGTCTGATCTTCAATGCCGATCGGTGTCCATCACAATGGGTCCTGCCAGTGTTGTATACGGTCTCTCTCGGCATGTGGTCTCTAATCCCAATAAGGTAACTTTTTTTAGATTTATTTTAGCTAAGTCCAATTACGATCTATAGGAACAAATAGGCAATTACGTGTTGGGGCCTTACCTAATTACGAGCACAAACAAGTAGAATTCCTAAATCTAAGGGCTAAAACCTTGGGAATCAAATAGAAATAAAATCGAGAAAACTGCGAAAAACTCTGGTGAGGGTCCCCAAGTACACCGGTACTCGGCGAAATAGACTCCGAATAGTCTAAGTGTGCAAAGAGTCTCAGAGTCTAGAACTATTACAACAATAGAAGTTTTTTGCAAAAATAAAACTAATCTATATGTTATAACTACTCTCTCCTCCATCTGCTCCTCTTCGAATGTGGGCTCCTCCAAAAGAAAATTGAAGCATCCCTCGGGCGGTTCCTCGCACAAAAAGTGAAATAGACGAGTGTCAGAAGGCAGTTATGACAAATAGATAAAAATGAGCAAAAATGAATTATGACTAGTAAGGCATGCTCCCCAACAACGACGCTATTCTAATGAGAGACCTAATGACTAGGGTTAAGTAAAAAACAATGGTCGTTGTGACCCCAATCAATCGACTAACTCAACGAGAAAAATCAACCACTGATGAAAATAAGGAAATCAATGTCAATGGTCTACTATTTTGATGTACCTGGTATAGCTACAAGGGTCGAACATAAGGATCATGAAAAAGAATGAAGTAGTTAAATTTCAAAAATAAAATATTTTTTTACTGTTTTTTAATTTTCTAAAATATTAATTTTTAATACAAGGCAAACAAGCACAAAATATAAAATAACACACACAACACTCTTTTTTAGATTTTTCAAAAGAAATAAAAAAATACTCAGAAAATTAAATTAAAAATATTTTGGGGTTTTCTTAGTTTTAAAATGTTTTTGGTAATTTTAGATGACTTTTAAATATTTTTATGGATTTTTGAAAATCAAACATTGCTAGAAATGTAAAACAATGCACAATCAGGACCAAATTGCAGATTAAAATTATTTAAAGTGCCCCATGATCCTGGATGACAGTTTTTGATAAAACAGAAATGAAAAACTACAAACATGAACTGAAAACATAGTTTTTAGATTTTTCGTTGATTTTATATGATTTTAATAATTTTTTGGGTTATTTTATGAGATTTAGGGTTTTTACACTGAATTTTCAAACAAAAATTATTACTGAAGGCAAAACACAATAAAAGACACACATAAGAATTTTTATAGAATATTTAACACATTTTTCGAATTTTTAAAATTTTTCTAATTTAGATTGGACACTTTTTAGGGGGTTTTCAATTTTTGAAGATAGAAAAGACATGTAAATCAAGGCACTGATATTACCAAAAATAATAAACTCTAACAGGTGATAGATGTAATTTTTATGTAATTTTTGGAATTAATTTACTATTTATTAAGTACAATTAAAGACATTCAATTAAACATAGCTCACAGGGACCTAAACACAAATACTTTAACTTTCTGGACCAAACAATAACACACTATAAAAGCACAAGGGTCAAATCTGAAAAAATCCAAGCCCAGCATGTGTCACATGTGATCCACACTCACAGGGGCATAAATATAATTTTCAAAACATAACATTCATTTATTAACAGTAGAAAGGGTGCAAGAGAAAAATGTACAAATATCCCAAAACGCATGTGGGGACACACGTGACTCAGACTCGGAGGGACTAAAATGCAAATATAAAAAGTGTAAGGTCCAAACTTTAAATGTTTTTAACTATAACTTTTATTTAAAGGAATAAATCTATATACTGAAACATGTAGGGGAAACTATGCAATATACCCTGAGGGGGGGAACGTGGTGCTCGAGTACACGATCACTGATATACGGTTCTGATTAGCCTCTACACAGCATCTGACGATTCTGATCCTGTAGTAGACATACGTGTCAGATGTCTCCCGCAAATCTGATCCAACGGATGAGATGGTGGTGAAGATGGGCGGTTAGATCTGACACAAGGTCAGATCTAACAACCTATAGATTGTGATGGTCGGGCGATGCTGATGGTGGGACAAGACTTGATCCGAGCATCATGATGAAACATAAATCAAGGGCTAGGATCAAATATGGCGTGGAACACCTGATCAAGCGGATACAAAGGGTGTGGGAGGAACTCGTGCACTACGAACTTCAACGGAGCGATGCCGGTGATCTGGCACACCGATGAGGTTGTCGAAGTATCCAACACGATCGTGGAAGCATTCTGCGTTGAACGGACGAGGCTGATGAGGTGGATGGAAGGAAAATGAGCAGGTCGAGGGTGGTCTTGTTGGAGTTGCTTCGCTTGAGAAACAGATGCCCTTATGGGCCTCTCAGTGGGTCCAAACCTACAGGTTATACTCAAGGCTTGAAGACGAAGCTTCAGTCAGGTTATTTTTCAAGATAAACAAAGGAAGCCGTGGTGGATGAGAGCCAATCTCCGGTGAAGGCGAGGAAGGAGGTCTGGACCTTAATCTTGCTATGATGGGCCATACTAAGGGTGATCAAGTTGCGTAAAAAGGCGTAGGGTGAGTCGAGGGGCAGATCCGTGTGGAACATGGTGGGTGGCAAAGCTACTACTAGTTGGCCGAAGTAGAGGGATGACGGCAGTGGAGAAATGGAAAAATGGATCGAACAGGGAAATGTAGGGGGTAGGAGTCATACTTGAAGGTTCAGATGGACTCAGAAGCTCCAGCCAAAGGTGGCTAACGGTGTCTTGGCCTCAATCAAGCTGCGATGGGCTAGGATTCTACTCACGGCAGTTCTTCGGCTACGAAATGAGCTACAAGCCTCCAAGCATCTCCGACGGATCCTAACCTACTCCTCCGGTAGCTGTCACTCTAAGGAAGGGAGCTAGGGGTCTGTGGTGGTGCTAGGGACGACACAGAAGCGCTGATGGCTGGAGGAGGTGTTATATAGGATGCTCAGGGTCCCAAAAGATCAAAGCTTGGAGCAGACCCTAGGGCGATCCGACTGTGCCTTGGGATCCACGAGGATCGTGGATATCAGGGTTGTAATCGTGTGCAAGAATCGAGGCTAAAGGTGGTCGGATCCGAGTGCTAGAAAATGGAGAAAGAGCTCTGGCGAGAGGAATGGCAACCTGACCCGGCTAGGGGGTGACGTTGACCGAGGTCAACAATCCCTCGTGGACCAATGAGAATTCAACATGTATAAAATAAAAAGAAAATTGAATTAAAAATAGTAAATGAATTTAAAATAAAAAGTGTATAAAATAAAAAAATGTTTATTATTTAATAAACAATTTTGTAATGATTTTTAATTGTTTTTTTGTGAAAAATAAAATAAGGTATATACAGTATATAGTATTATAGACATGTATAACATATCTATGTCTTATGTACAAATATTTTTTTCAAAAATTATTTTTATTTTATATTTTTATTTATTTACACAATAATTTAAGAGATATAAAAAGATTTTTATTTATTTTCATTAATTAGTTAAAGGTGTAAAATAAATAGTTAACGTATTATATACATATGTATTTTGTATAACGGTTTGATTATTTTAATTTTATTTTTTATTTTTACGATTTTTATATTATTTTTTATATTATTTCTGAGGCTATATACAAGTGTTTATAGGAATGAACAATTTTTATTCTGTCAAATAAATAAATAAATTATACAAGTGTAGGTGATAATGCATTACATAGATTACCCATATCTCTCCCTACTTGTTTCCTTTGCGACCATGTCAAAGATTGACCTTCTCTTGGAGTTTAGGTCACTATGTATTTGTTCTAAATCCATCCTTCTTTTTCTTCTATCTTTATTCTTTTATTTTTACAAAATTGATGTTAATTATTCATTATTATCAAGGGCATGCAAAATGCTAAGTTATTGTATTTACAAGTATTTACAGGTGGTTTTGCTAAAAAAAGGGCTAAAATAAAAGAATAAAGAATGAGAATAGTAGATTCATCAAACTGTCAGCCATCCTTTTCACCCTCGAAAAACTTAGATCACATCTTTTTCAAGCTAAAGTGATTATTTACACCAACCACTCAACCATCTGGTACTTACAACAGAATAAGGATGTCAAGTCGTGTCTACTATGATGGATCCTTCTCTTTGGAGATAAGAGACATGCCTGGAGTTAAAAATGTTGCGGCAGATCATTTATCCAGTATTTAATGTCGAGAGACTGCCTTGAGTATTTTGTCGATCACTAAGATCTTTCCTGACGAAGCAATCTTGAGTGTTGTATCCCTCTCCTGGTATATCAATATTGTGAACTATCTCATTTCTGGGAAAGTTCCACAAGATTGGATAAGAGAAGGACAATTTTTTGTCATGTGTTCATTTGTACCAATGGGAAGATCCAAACCTTTTCAGGGAAGGTGCGGATTGCAATTGGCGTCGATGTATTCCTCGGGAGGAGTACGCCAGTGCCCTCAAGCACTAACAAAATGTTGAAGTTGGAGTACACCACTCTAAGAATATGCAGCATAAAAAGTATTACAATAAGGCCTCTAGTGGCCAACACTATTCAAGGATGTTATAGCATATGCCGAGGTCTATGTCAATTACTAGATATTGCGGGTAACCTTTAGTTCCAAAGATTCAATTGTTAGCCATATGAGTCTGAGGCAAACCATTCCAACAAAAAATGTTATTGTAATGTTTGATTTATGAATAAAAGTTAGTGATTCTTTTTCTTTGCCTTTCTGAAATTAAATGAATGAATACACAATAAGGTCCCTCTGTACAATTAGGGTTATGTACCATGGCCATCTTAATAATCATACAGTTATTGATTCAGTAATAGAATCATAGAGGCTGGTGTTTGGATGAATATCTAAGGAGTTAGATTGATGACTCATCAAGCACTGTGAAATGATTGTTAAAAGATGATCTCCAGCCTGAGTAGGAGATGGCAATCCTTTCTCATTTAGGTTGATATTTGACGGACCTCTTGATGCAGGTCCTCTTCATGGGTATAGAGATTCGGAGTTGTCAGATTAGTTAGGTCAAAGAGTTGACTTAACGAGATCGAGATAACCAAAGTCCTATATCGTAAATTGTCACGATATGGGCACGCATCCTCTAATCGGAGACAGATGTGTTACTATATATCTGAGTATGTACATTTGGCAGACCAATATGTTGATGACCTAACCAAGGTCTATACACCAGCGCACTGGTGTGAATACAAGGACATATGAGTAATACGATCTCTAAAAGAGATCATACAAGTTCACTTATGAACCGGAATACATGACCTCACTCATGAGGTATTGGGACCGATCAAATTCCATGCATGGTCATCGTGCTTTGGAAGCATGACAAGAATTTGAAGGTATGATATATGTTTTTGGAAATCATATGATCGATACCAAGTCCCAATGACCAAGAATGAGAAATTTGATGATGAAACACTAAAGATGACAGTGTAAAATTGTTTTATATCTTCGCATTGATTATAGGTCTTCCAGTATGCAGGATGTACATGTATTAGGAATACCTGAGGGTGATGTGATCATAAACGATTGTATAACCATTACGCTTCCATTTCGAGGGAGTGATAAAATAGGTTTGGATTTTAGTGACTCCTCTCAGTAGAGAAGTAATCTGATTTTGGTCCAAGTGTTGGACATTGATCTGAATGAAATTCAGATGCAATGAGAAGATTAGATTAACGACCTTGATTAAATCAAGCATCTATGAGAGGTCCATGAGATCTAGATTTGAGATGTATTCTCAATATCCAAGTCACTATACGTGGAACAATAAAATCGCCTTGTCCTTATCTCCAAGTATCTACAGAGAAAGCGCATTATTCTTGAAAGAGTTCAAGAATAATTCCATTGTTGAATTATAACATAGCATTGAGAAATAGATAATTAATTGTGATTTTTTTATCATAAATAATGTGAATTTGAATCATATTATCTGAATGCATGAAAATCATTTTCCAATATAATTAAATGTGATTTAATTATTGTGGATTATAATAATCTGGATAGCACTATCCAATTATTCATGTATTTTATAAATGTGATTTATAATATATATTAGAGAGAGACAATTGTGATTTATATTTGTTGATTAATTATTGATGTGGATTGGATTCACATTTGATGATTAATTAAAAATATCATTTACATTTTTGCTTTGAGATGTGAATGTGATTCACATATTTTTCAATGACATGATTGCAATATTAACAAGACAATTATGAATTAATTTTTTTTTGAAAATATTTACAATAAGAGTTGTTGTAAATCTTTAAGATATCGATAATGAGATCTCCTGATAAATTGAGGAGATGCACTCATTCCACCAAAGAAGGGTGGACGACCACTAATCTCCATTAGGAGAAGGGTGGTCGTCCCCCCCCCCTTTAGGGGATGAGGCTAGTCTCCTCATTATCGCAAGACTAGACAAAGTGATGTAATTTTGAAATTAATTATGTTGATTTATCAATATAATTAATTTAAATTAAATTATTTGTTGTTGTATATTTACAACAACATCATGGCCATTTAAAGAAACACAAATCAATCTCACCCATTGATTGTGTGATGTCCATGGATTGGGATCCATGGACTCCCAAAACACTATATAAGAAGAGGCACCCCTTGCTCTTCAAGTTACACAATTACGACATCTCTCTCTCATTATCACATCACCCCTTTGACGAACCGCAAATTTAGCCCTTTAGTTGTGTAGAATTAACACTCAGATGGTCATTGCAATCAGGCTAAATTTGGTCCATCAAAAACCATCTAATTGATAGGTCAATAGAATCAAATGGTTATCTTTATATTTTTCTTGGGCAAGCCCAAGGTCGAACTCAGGGACACAAGCTTCTCTTGTGATATTTGGACTTAAATTAATTTAACTAAGTGTAAATTTAATAATCGTAGGTCGATGAAATGCATGAAAGCAAGACATTTTCCTTTTTTTTTATTTCTTTTTACCATGCAAATAGATGCAATTAAATGTATAAATATGCCCTAACAACATTTGAGTACACTGAGCAATTTAAGGAGTCAATTTCAAGGTCAAAACATGCTCTGCATTAAAGTATACAACATAAATTGACATTGATATGAACGAAGTCCATGACACTTTAATTAATTTTATCAAGAGGAATTGAGTAAATTCATTAAATCAAGCATGCCATTATGTAGATAATGAAACAAGCATTAAAATGAGACTGAAATCATCAAATTTGGATTTAAAAAGATCAAGATATTCAACATTATGTTCAGGGGCATAACTATAAAGAAAACATAATTAAAATAAAACAAAAGATCACAAATAGGCCCCTGGAAGGACCTATTTATAATTATGCAAGGTCGAAGGGACCTCCCTATAAACAATTTTTATGCATGCGAGGGCCTTTGTTCAATTATTAGTTTCTAGGGGGTTGAATGCAAAATACCCCAGGTACGTTGGCACGTGCCTGGAAGGACCTGGATGCAATATCACAAAGTCGCGAGGGGTGCCGACGCAAATACCCATCCCCGCGTGCCTGAGACACGTGGGTCCAGGCTCGGGTAGGGGCGAGGCTCAGCGTAGCATTTGATGGTCGTTGCAGGTAACTCGGGCCACGTGGTGGCTCGAGGAGGCTTCGGGCGAGGCTCGGTCCCACCGAGCCTCCGTGCTCCAGGGAAGGATGATGTGGCTGCACTTGGACCCTTGGATCTCCGTCGTGGGGCGAGATCAAACGGTGCATGTACCTCCTCCTTCCCCGCAGGTGGGCGGCGCGATTGGAGCTCCAGCATGAGGCCTGGAGCTCCTCTGTACCTCTCCGTGCTCGGTGAAGATCGGTGAAGGATGATGGATGCATGGCGATGAAGAACAGAGCTTAGGGAATATGCGGGAGAGCCTGGAGTCCGTTATCATCGAGTGATCACCGAAGGCGGAGCTCTAGAACTTGGCTCCGCCTGAGGTCCGTCCAATGAAGTCTTCAAACCTGCAAGAGTGGTTAGTGATAGCCGAGGCATGTGTGCGTGCGGGCTGAAGTGAATGGAGGGCTGAGGCGAAGAAGCGGAGCCCTTGGTGGGTTCTCCTCTGCCTCCGACGGAGGAAAAAGCCTGGGATGGTGGAGGGTTCTGATGGATGAGGAGGATGAGCTGAGGGGTTGGCGAAGATGTCTGAAGGTGGGCAGATTTCGTGGGGGGATCGCGTGACGGTGAAGGTGTCAGAAGTCGCCTACTTAATTAGAATAAGAAGGAAGAATATACAAAGGGGGAATCGAAGATGTTTACCTGAGCAGCTTGGCGAATGAGGAGGTCTAGGCTGAGCTCCGAGGGGAGCTCGGGTCATCACTGGATCACGGCGACCCCTCGGAGCAGCTTAACGGAGGCTGAGCCACCGCGATCCTGGCTTTGAAGGCCATGGGTCTCACCGGAGTTACCTTCATCATGACGCCTCAATCCAACCTCCCTCTGTCATGGGGTGGAGAAGAGATGTTGGGCGGAACCCTCGTAAAGGCAGACAACCGTGACATGCGGAGGAGATGGGGTATTTGAAGCTGGAAGGTGGTGGTTTCAATAGTGATGGGTGTGTTTTGCGGGGAAGATATGGAACGAATGGAGGGGACTCGTGGGATACATGATGGCCCGCGAAAATAAGGGATGAGTGGGGTCGATCATGGGGTAGTCGGGAGGTTATAAGGTTAATGGACGAAGTGGGAAGAATAGGAAGGGGGAAGATGGTGTGCGAGGAAAGTCGTGGGAGAGAGGGAGTAATGTGAGGTAGAAGATGAGTTCTCTGCCGTTGGATCTTGCGATCCAACGGCTGAGAAATAGGCGCTAAAGGGTGGCTGGGATTAGATCTAAGGTGATCTGATCGAAGGTCTCTGGAAGCACCACGTGGTGAGAGGAGATGAAGGTGGCAACTGACAGCTTGGATGAGATCCTTATCTTGATCAAAGGGTTGAAAAAAAAGGCGCCTACGAGAGGTGGGGATGAAATCATCAGAAGGAGATCGAATGGTTAAGGGTGTGACACATGGTGAAATGAGGTGCAGTCGCAAGTGGACGGAGGAGATGGCATCCTGCTCTTGATCCAAGGGTGGAGGTCAAAGCGGGAAGCATCGGTCAAGATTGAAGAGGCCAAGGGCGATCAGACGGTTGCGGGAAGAGGCGTGTGGCGCGAAGAGATGCGGCCACGTGGCTCAACCAGAAAGAGCCACGTAGCCCAATCAGATAATTGTGATGAAGAAATTGATTTATGAGGGGGTAGATGACTGAATTTTGAAAAACTCAAACATGAACGTTGTAGATCTCAAAGAGATCTACAAGTTTCATGTTGGCCAAAAACGGAGATGAGGTCAAACAAAGATAGGAAATATTTTTGAGAGCATTTTTAAGGCTAAAAACACCACGAATTTTAATTTTGCTATTTTTTGAGATTTTAATTTAATCAATGACTCAGATATTTACAGGGAATTGCCTGGTTTTTTTGGCACTTAGTCTAAGATAGGGGGTTAATTTCAGTGAATTAGAAGCATGAAAGATGATTTCATCAACCGCCTATACTTAAACTATGCTTGTCCCCGAGCATCAAAGGAAAGGAATGAACTGGATTAACCCCCTTGTGCATGTGCATTCAGGATCCGATCTGTTCAAGTCTTCTCAAATTTAGAGATCCAAAATCTTAGAGCTCAACCCAGCCTTAATCAAGAGGCACCCAATTCCTCTAGTTATCCAGACTCTCTCTGATGTACATGTAAAATAAGAATATGACATTTAGTATTGACTGCGTTCACGAGAGTAGAGTCAAAACGTCAACCAAGGTCTTGGTTCAAGAAATTCTCCTAAGGACCCGATCCTCAACACTAGGGAATAAATCAAATCTTGCGTCCAGTCCACCGTCTCTTTAGTTGTCAGACTTGAAAGCGTAGATGGAAGGCCAGTGATGGAGGGTATAGAATTGTGTCATTTCTTCTCTCCCTCTCATTGGAACAAGGAATCTCTCTAGTGCCTTATCAAGCAACACATTTTTTTGGTGTTAATAAGTGTGTCCGTCAAGAGAAGTTGGAGCCGTCTGCACTTGTTTTCCTCGGAATACACCGGGGTGTGTCTTTTTTTAGTACCTATCGTACCTTCTACACCCAGACTTGTAGCATTTACGATGCAGGGCCCTTTTTTGGTGCAAGCCTGACTCCTGGTCCTAATAGCAGTGGTCCAAGTGGAGACTTTGAAAATGGTTGGGAGCGCTCGCCTTTGGTGGAAGCTCTTGTTGAAATTCGACTGTGTGTGGAATGAGCTTTTCTTTGACATTTCATTGCTTTGTAGTATTTTTGGCTAGCCCCACTACTTTTACTAAGAGTTGGCGCACACTGATCAATATTTTTTTTACTTCACACCCTGGCAATTAGGTCAATGTCAAGAGATTAGTATAAGAACCAAGTTCTCATACTGGCTAAAGATGATGACACTCAGGTTTCATGAAGCCTTCAAAGATTTTATCCCATCCTCGAGCATCATTAGATCAAGTCCAGACTCAAGTCCCTCATCCCAGTCCCTCAAGTGAAGAGTCAACTCATCTCATCGAATCCGCAGTCGTGCATGTGATGTGCTGATCATATTCTTATGGTCGGAGACTAAGCATGCAATATAGCACGCAAATCTAGAAACCTAGGGAAATATGGATGATTAAGTCTAAGACCCTAATGGTTAAGGCTGGTTAACCTAAAATCTCAAGACCTCATAAATCAAGTTTTCTTGAACATTTCTGATTCTAAGTGGAAGTGTGAAAAGGTAGGGGAATTAATCCAACTCCTTCAAATATATTTTCTTAAGACTTTAAAAGACAAAATGACTGCCTAAACTCAAATGAGTAGATGCATCTGCGTTCAGCCAGTATAGGTTTAAGTACAGACCGGAGCCCGTTGCTTGAGGACGAAGCCTTGCACGATGTCCTCTAAACCACCTACTCTGCTAAGAGCGAACCCTCACTAAACGCGGCTACTTATTTGGGCTTAGTAGTCACTATTGACTCTTAAAGGATTTTTTTTTGATTTTTTTATTAAAGGTTAGAACACAGGTTAAACTCAACTTTCCTTGAAATCAAAAAGAAATTTCAATACCATGTCACACAAATAAAGATTTTCGAAACATTTTCAAAAGATTTTTCGAAACAAGAGAAACTCATTTTTCAAATCATTTTCAAAAATATTTTTCTATAAAAATAGTGTAACATAATATAGAAAGCCTTGAAAATAATTTTTTCCACTTAGTTCAAAGGATTTTACTTTAGCCAAAAAGTTTTAAATTTTTAAAAATTTTCAGAATATAGCTAAAGTACATATACTGTATATACGGTATACCCCCCTATACTTAAACTTTGCTACCTCCTCATAGTACTAGATGATACAATTCCATATATCCATTTAAATATAGAAAAATATAGGGGAACTAAGGAGGGCTCCCCCTATACTTAGGTTAGAAATAACATAAGTATCGAGGCAAGGAAAGATGAGTAGAAAAATCATGGGGACTCGGGTCCCCCCTATACTTAGGATGAGAGTAGCCTAAGTATAAAGATTGAGAGTTGATGATGGGAGAGACCCGAGGTGAACGAAGAAGTCGGATGGAGCAGATGAATCTTCGGAGAAAAATGGAGTACCTAGGGACTAAGGGAGGGTTTCAGAACATCCATGGCTCAAACAAGCATGCAACACACTTTGATTTCACCAACTCATGCATGACAACCAACAAATGTTGGTTAATTATCTTGTTTGTTTTATTGGTGATTAAAACATTCTCTTTTACGCAAAAAATGTCAAGTATAACCAACTGCGTAAACACGGGTGTTGCTCTCCCAAAACAAGATTTTACTCCATTTTTTAGGTTGACTTGCAATTTACAGTCTCGATTTAATTTGCTTAAGGTTATCACTGAATTAAGGTGAGCACATAAACCAAGCAATCATTGTCTACCGCTCATTCCCATTTTCCATTAATCTAGGTGATCAAGCTAGGAGGGGGAATCAAGAAAAGCCATGCAATCGATAAAAACCATGATCTAGGCTAAGCGAGAAAACATGCAATGCCTTAGCAAAAATACGTGAAATCTTAACCTGTTTTGAAAACCAAAATAATGTGTATGTAAGTCGATTGAAAACCACGCCTAACATGCTTCTATTAGTGGGGAAGAACATCTTGTAAAATTGGATAAGTGAAGAGATGCTATGTGCGTCTTTGTTTAAAGTGTGTCCTACCTACGAGCAAGCACATAAAAAAATGAAACGATGAAAGAAGCTCGAAGAGCCGCGTGCCTAGTCATAGGTTGACACTCAAGTGGGGACGATCCCCACACAACCATATATAATTCGTTCATTTACAAGCGCGAGACTTCAATTGAAGACCATTGTAAAGACGATTATTACATGCATATAAAATGAAATAAAATGCGAGACATTTTTTTCGATCGAATCATCTCCAAAATTGCTCCGCGTCTCCTTGCAGCGGGGGAGTACATGCTCCTCGCCTCCTTGAGCATCAAGGGTGCTTCCACAAAAGCAAAGGTTACAGATCAATCGAAAAGAAAAAGTTTTTACGATGCAATACAAATGAACAAATTGACCTACATAAACAAAACACTTAATAAAATCAATAAAAGTCCAAACAAGAACAAAGATGAGCCGTGTCCCCGGCAACGGTGCCATTTGACGAACCACAAATTTAGCACGACTGCAATGACTATCTAAGTGTTAATTCTACACAATTAAAGGGCTAAATTTACGGTTCATCACCCTTCTCCCTCTATGAGAGTGTTCATCCACTCTTCTCATAGAGAGAAGGTTGCCTTCATCGTCGCTCCGCCATTGTGTCGCTGCTTCGGCAACTCTTGGGTCTCCATCTTCTTTGGTACATCTCACCCATGAAGAATGTGTTCGATCTTGTGAGACAAGATCCATTGCATGGATCATCGACTTCGATTGCGAGAAGCACACGACTCATCCTCGTGCTCGCAAGTGTCTCCTCCGAGGGATCGGACTTGAGACAGGAGGTCTCTTCTCTTAGAGGCTCGATCGCAACCACGCTACAAGAGTCATTCCTATATCTATTATGTGGTTAGACAACAATATCCAAGAAGTGCTCTTGGATCATTTGGTTTCAACATTTAAAATTTTTTAAATTCCGCTGCACCGAGCTACTAGTGCGATTAGTCGCTCTTGATCGTATATGATACAATCATCAGGCCTCCATTATGCACTTAAGGATTATTCCATATCCTTCATCAATGCCACTCAAGTTCATCGAAATTTCAGATGTGTTTCATGTTTGGGGCATTGAATTTATGGGCCCATTTCTTGGTAGTCAAGGATATGAATACATCCTGCTTGTCGTGGATTATGAGAGTCGTTGGGTGGAGGCTATTCCCACCCATTCCGTTAATAGTCATACAATTTATCTATTTCTCAAGGACAACAATATTTCTTGGTTCGGGATCTCCAAGATACTCATTTTGACGGGGGTAGCCATTTCATAAACAGAGAAGTCAAAAAGCTAATCAAGTAATATAGTATTGAACACCGTGTCGCATCTCCTAACCACCCACAATAAAATGCCTTTAAATAGAGAGATTAAGATTTTATTGTAGAAACTTTTATGAACGTATAGGAAGAACTTGTCTAAGCTTCTTGATTTTGTTCTACGGGCATATCGCACCACCTACAAGACACTCTAGGTATGTCTCCATATCGCCTTGTCTATGGGAAACAATGCCATCTGCCTATTGAATTAATTCAGAAATCCTTATGGGCAGTGAATATTTGCTACATGGACTCACATGTTGTTTGTCAGAACAGAAAAGTTGATTTGAACATACTCTTGGAATTCTGAGATTATGCATATGATAACAACCTGATGTACAAGGAAAAGGTCAAACGTTGGCACCATAAGAATATCCGATGAAAAACTTTCGAGACTAGTTAAAAGGTGTGGTTATTTGATGCAACGTTACGAATATTCCCGAGCAAACTAAAGATCAAATGGACTGGTCCATTTTAATGAAGATTGTGCATGACAATGTAAGTATTCTCATATCAGAAGCGTCATGTTACGCATAGCCATTTGTAGTCAACGGACAGTTGATGTAGCTGTACATAGAGCATGACACATTCTTGTCTGTTCTGGATTCAATAGATGCAGTGTTTCAAGATTAGCTCACTGAAAAAGATGGATCCAACACTTAAGCTACAAAAATCTTTTCTTCTTTTCTTCTCTTTCACTTCTTCATTTCTTCAATTACTCCATTCATCTGTGTTAAGCCTATGATATACTTCGTCCTAAGTGTAGGGGGACGTGTGTATTTGGGTTGTTCTTCATTTATTCTCTCGCTTGTCTCTCAACTTGTTGATATTTTGTCTATACTTTCAGATATTTCACCCTAGGTATAGGCAGGGATAAGCTAAGTTGTTGATTATTTCATAAATTCTTATACTCGATCATCCCTTCATTGTGTACAGTCTTCTATACTTAAGATTAGTTTATCCCAAGTATGGGGGGACGAACGACTTATCATTCCTTGAGTCATTGTAGTATAGATGTTTCTATACTTAGCACGCGTTATGTCTTCCTTTTTGCTTTTTGATCATTACATAATTTGTGCTATGTATAGGGGGGTCGTATATGTATATAGACATTATCCATTACTCTTACTTTTGTATTTTTTAAACTGTTTGAAAAATACTATTTGTAAATATCACTCTGAGAGTCCAAATTACTACACATAAATGTCACTCTCTCTCTCACATAAATATACATAATAATAATAATGCAAAAATCATGAACTACTCTGTAAAATTCTCATTTGCCTGCCCTTGATGCTCTCTCCTACCGGATGGCTTAGAAGGTCGGCTGCGCCTTTCTTGGGTGCGTTGGCCCTCTTAGGAGATCCTCCTTCGCGCAGCGGTCCCTCGCATCAAGGACAAACAAAGAGAGTGGTCAGAACAGTCAACAATAATAATCAAATAATAAATGCAGAATAAATAAATGAATAATCAAAACTGAATAAATGCAATAAATTTACAAGATATAATAGACAAACAAAATATTCTCCAACTACACGACATTGCTCCCCGACGACGGCACCATTTGATTAACAGGAAAAATTAAGCCGAGGTCGTGTCAGTCCACAAGGCGGACAGACAATCGTTGATGTGACCTCAGGCAAAATCTTTGTTTAATCAACAATTAACCCACAACAAAAATAAAGTCATGAATAGCAAAAATGTGGAGTTAAATTTTATTATAACTCTACAACAATGTGTATAGCGTGTAAGTATGTGTAGAGGTCGAACACAGGGACCAGACGGGAGGAGGAGGCAAAAATAATGCTAAAAACTTTGTCTTTTATCTCTTATCCAAGTTATTGTTTTTGTGGGTTTTTAATTTTACATATTTTTATTTTTGTTTTATATTTTTGTATTTGTTATTTTTATATTTTCCCATTTTTATATTTTCTTTTTATATATTTTTTAAAATTATTTTTCTTTTATATAAATAATATAGCATATATAAGGCTTTATATATACTATATATAGTAGAAAATTGATAAATATTAATAAATATGGATAAAATAAAAATAATATATTATTTTTGGGTTTTCAATATTTTCCTAATTTTTTTGTTATTTTTCTAGAATTTTTGCGAATTTTTATGTAGTTTTAAAATAAAAAATACCCAAATAAGGGATTAATGAAATACTTGAAATTGATTTGGATTTCAAAATTAGTAAATAACTTCCAAAATTACCCAAATCAATTTTAATATATAAATATTTATATAAATAAAATTATAAAATAGAAAAAACATATTTTTGGATTTTTTAAAGGATTTTTTAGATTTTTATACAAGATTTTGGGGTTTTTAGATTTTTAAGCTTTTTATTTTTCCATTTTTGTGATTTTTGGTCTGTAATTAAAATAAGTCCAAATATACTATATATAATTTTTTGGAGATTTTTAGACGTATTTTTTTATTTTCTTTGGTATTTTATAAGTTAAATAGGGAATAAATAGGCTCCTTTTCATTTTTAAAATAATAAAAATATCCAAAAATGCAAAATAAACACGTTGCGTGAAAGTATAAGGCAATACATATTTTTATCTATTTTTGTGTATCTTTAGGAGCACACTAGGTGTTTTTTAATAAATAGAGGAAACATACAAAAATCAATGGTCTGACTGGGATGTTCATGCAAATAACCCAACATAAAACAACATTTATTTAATGTTTAGATACTATTTTACAATTACAATAAGGCTAGGGGCATCTATGCAAATTCACCACCTCACATGGGACAGCACGTGATGTGACGTGGAACAGACCCATATGTAAATACAAATAAATGCAGGGGTTACAGTACAAAATTTCCATTTATTTTACATGTTATTTTTTAATTACGGGACTAAATATTAAATACAAAATGTTTCGGGGTGAAATATGAAAATTACCCCTTTATTGCATGGATCCGATGGCGTTGGCTACCTCACTTATCTAGTGGCGCTCATCCAACGGTCGGTAGTGCTTCGTAGATCGACGTTGAAGATTATCGTATGATACGATCCTACGGTCGTGGTTGGGCTCGATCCAACGGTTGACGATCAAACTGGCACCTACATCTGATCCGACGGCGGAGAAGCACGGTCGAAGAACAAGGAAGAACGTCGGGGAAGGCAAACTTTGATCCCTCCTCCTCCGTGTCTCCGGCATCCTCTGAAGCTCTAAGGTGGCCCAAAAATTTCCTGGCAAGATCCTCTTCGTGCTGGGGGGTTAGAAAGGGTGGAGGTTCACCAGAGCGCCACCACAGGGTCATGGAAAAGGTGTCGGCCAAGGTACCTCTGGAGAACTTCGAACTTGGCTCCTAGCGCTTATTTGTGCCTCTATCCTGCACAGGACGACGAAGGGCCGAGGCAAAATGTCTCGGCCCTGTTAAACGGTGAGATGAGGCATAGGGGGTCGTGGCAGCGAGGTTCGACAAGGTGGATGAAGGTGGACCTCATATTCCAGATCTGAGGGGGTCTGCAGAAGCAAAGGTGCAGGGGACGGTGTGGAAATAAAGGGGAAGATGATGGGGTGGAAAGGGGGTCAGAAAACAAGCGGGGTCATAGTAGAATGTTCGCCGGAGCTCTGAATCCTCGGTTCTATGTTAAAATGCTACACTAAGGATTAATCTACCGGCAGAATTAAAAATTTGGAATTAAAAACTACCTATAGAAATAAAAGGTGCAGCTCAAAGCTGGCATGGGGCCAAGGAGCAGGACGGTCGCCGGAGCACCACCGTGGGTGCACCTCCTTCCTCCGCGAGCATCCACGACCTTTAGGGATGCACTACCTATCATGTAGAGGCATGCTTCGTCGAAGGTGGGAGCTCCAGGGCTAGGTAAATGGACAAAAAAATCAATGGAGGAGGAGGACTTTTATTTATAGACATTACGGGGCGATCTTATTGACCGGGGAAAATCATGAGGATCGAGCTATGTACATGAGATCTATAGGTCTGGCGTGGATTTATGATGATCCATGATTATTTTTCGTGAAGGACGCGAGGTCGATTGAGCGATGTATCGACTGAGAAAACAACAAGAAATGATGGGATGGGGTTTCTGATGCCAGTCAGAGATGCGGGGGGGTTGACCGGAGGTCAACATTCCATATCCTCTGATTAGTCCAGATAGGTCTACTAGAAGACAAATATAGTATACTTATTATAAATTCGTTATTTTAATATATTAAATGATTTTATTATTTTTTAAGTATAAAATAAAAAAAATATTATTTAATGTAGTATTTTATTGTGATTTTTAATTATCTTTTGTGTATTTTACTAGTAATTAATTTTTAATAGTGTATTTATAGGTATGTTTGCCTATATTTTGCACTTTTTTATTTTTTATTTTGTATATTTTATTTTATTATTTTATTCTTTTATTTTTCATATCTAAAAATTATTTTTGACTCTAAAATTTTTTTATTATGTTTTTATGATGTAATTTGTATACTTAAATAAATAGATAGGTATATTTTATATGTATACCTATAGGTATTTCATCTGTGTTTTATGTTCATTATTTTATTTTAATGTATTTTATTGAGTTTTATCTTGGATTTGCTTTTTTTATTAATATAGATAATATTTACAATATTTTAAAAATGTAAATGAATAAAGAGATAAAAGAATAGGTTTCTCTTTTATTTATATACATGTATAACCTAGGTATTTTATCTATGTTTTCACATAGACTTAATTTAGTTTACATTTTCTTTTTGTTTTATTTTAGTTTCAATATGCAAATATGTTATAATAATAATTACAAAATTATAAAAATATAAATTAGTAAAAATATTGAATGATGAATACAATGGATATTTTAATCGGGTCTATTATACAATAGGGGTCAAAAACCTAACTTTCACACAGTAAATCAAAAAAATATGAAACCACAACCATTAAATAGCGTGTGAAAAGTTATATACGATTAGAGTGATTTTGATATGTTTTGAGTTTTTGTTTGAAAGATATGGGTCTGTGAAGTTGGGTTTTTGGCTTTTAATTTTGTGTATAAAATGAACATTGTATGTTATTTTTGTAGAAACTCAATTTTGTATTTTTATTCATAATATTATCTACAACTTTCATGTACAATGTTTCTTCATTTGATGAACAAATAATAAAGAATAAAATAGGTGTCAAAATGCTTAAATAATGAATAAAAGAATTGGGTTTTTATTGTATTTTTGGCCTAATCTCCCACTACTTTACTCCTTATCGACCGATTCAATTCTTGACTTGGTCTTGGAGTTTAGGATCATAAAATATCTTTCATATTTTATTCTTTTTCTTTTCTTCTCTTTATTCTATAATTTTGGCATTAAAAATCATGTTTTTATTACAATAAATGCAATAAATAAGGAATGCTACATGCATTAGCTAGGGTTTTTAAGGCCAAAATGACAGAATAAAGGTGATGAAATGGAGATTCATCTGGCACGAGCTACCCCGCAGCGGAGGTGAAATGAGATGCTTTATTGACTGCACAAGGGTCCTAGAAGATCAGAGCATATCGCAGAACCCTAGGCAGATCCGGTTGTGCCTAGGGATCCGCGAGGATCATGGAAGTCAGGGCTACAATCGAACGTAGGGATCAAGTCAATCGGAGCTCTAGGTTGGGCGCCAAAAAGTAGAGAAAATGCTCTGATGAGGCTTGTGTGACCCAACCTGGCCTGGAAGAGACTGTTGACCGAGGTCAACAGTCCGATGTGGACCAATCAAAAAATAGAACTTACAAAAATCAAAGAAAATTGGATTAAAAATAGTAAATGAACTTAAATCAACAAGTGTATAAAAAAATTTATTTTATAAACTATTTTTGTGACTTTTAATTATTATTATGAAAATTAAAATAATGTATATAGAGTATATAGTATTATATACAGGTATAATATACCTATGTATTATGTACATGTATTTTTATTTTTTTATTTTTACAAAAATAATTCTGTTCTATAATTTTATTTACAACATGATTGTAGGATTATAAGTAATTTTTATTTTATTTTTATAATCTATTTAACGATATAAAATAAATACTCAATGTAGTATATACAAGTGTATTTTGTACAAAGGTTGGATTATTTTATTTTTAATTTAATTTTATTTTATTTTTACTATTTTTATTTTATTTTTAAATTATTTCTAAAGTTATATATAATGGTATAATGAAATAAAATAATTTTATTTTATCAAAAATAAATAATTTATACAAGTATAGGTGATATGTCCAATTCATAGTAAACCCTTATCTCTCTCTACTTATTTTATTTTACGGTCAAGTCAAGTCTTGACCTTCTCTTGGGGTTTTGGTCACTCTGTATTTATTCTAAATACATCATTCTTTTTCTTTTCCTTTTATTCTTTTATTTTTGCAGAATAAATGTTTAAATAGAAATATTAGCATGGGCATGCAGAATGCTAAGTTATTGAATTTACATTATTTACAGGTGGTTTTACCAAAAAGAAGAACTAAAATAAAATGATAAAGAGTGAGTATCATGGATTCATCACCCCCCATACTTTACCTTTGCTAGTCCCTTAGCAAACACTTATTTCAAAAAGAAGTGAAAACAAAAAGGAAAAGAAAAAGAATCAAGGTTGATTATTAAACTTATTTTCATTAAATTTGAATATTGAGCTCGATTAGTCCTTTGGATTATTAGTTTGGCTGAACCTTATTGGGACATAGGCTTAAGACTAAACAACCTTAAAGTTCCACAATGCTATAGTCAAGACTCTTTAATAAATGACGTCTGAACAATTCTACATGCACAAACTCTAATGACTATGAATCTTTCCTTATACTGTGTAAGTGATATGTATCTCGCCACCTTAGAAATGACAAAGAAACAACCTCCTTCGACAAGGTAATCTAATTCCTCAGTCTAGCAGCTCTTTCCTCGAGGAGCGGGGTATTTCGTTCTAAGTTCAAGTTCAACCAGCTCAAGAAGAGGGGAAAGAAGAGAATGGACCAGTGTAGCCACGTATCCCTTGGAGCAAAGCCAGTGTAGCTAAGTCTCTAACTAAAAGCTTCCACGAGATGAGAAGATGGAATACATAAGCTTTTCTTATTCACTATATACACTCCGGTAGACATTTTATTTTCAATCAGGCTTGTCCACTTTTTTGGAGTTTTCTTGATTTTGCACATTTTTTTGATGTGCATATATACAACATATTTACATAGTGCATCATGTACATAAGGAGTTTTTCCTCTTGAGCCAGCAAACTATCCCTCTTTTGAAGCATTATTGCAACCTACAGACTCCTGTCTTTAGACCTCAACCCCACTAGACTAGGTTGAGATGCACATCCCTCACTAGAAGAAGAAGAGAGGTTCTAATTAGAATTACTACCCTCGTATGCTACCCAAAGCCAAAGAATTCTATCTCCTCACCACCTCATCCGTGTTGAGTTACGTGTAAGTTGCATGTCCAAGTCAAGCCATTGTCTCTGAGAGTCATGTGTGCTTTGTTAAGTGTTCTACTTAGGCTCACCAAGATGACATGTGAACATAGCCTAGATAACTCAAAGAATTAAGTCACTAATGGACCTGAAAAGCCTTAACCCTAAATCCCATAAGGTTCCTCTGAAGTTAAGTGGATTAAGTCTTAACCAAGCTCCAATTTTCAATTTAATTCCATACTAGTTAATGTCAACAATGATTCGGGAGAATATACAAACAAATATGTACAAAACTCTTTTTGTGCAATTTTTCAAAATATGCAAATTTTTTAATGCAAGGAAAAAGGGAAAGTTTAGCAAAATATTTTCACAAACATCTCCAAACAAATTTTTGTAAACCTTTACTTTTCAAACAATTTTCAAAAATTTTGTACTATATACATAGTTTTGATACGAAAATATTTACAAATAATTTACAATCAACATATTTTTACAAACATTGTACAAAAATAGTTTTTACAAAAGGCTCTTTACAAACATGTATGTACAGGAAAAACTTTATTTTATTTTGTGATTTTTAGTTTTGTGATTTTTAGCCATTTTATTTTTATTAACACACTCATACAAAGTACGAGTTATGGCTAAAGTATATATACAATATATATGACACCCCCTATACTTAGATCGAACGATGTCCTCAGATTGATCAAAGAGTGATGAAAGGAAGGCATAACTCATCTTGAGTATTGGGAAATGAAAAGAATGCTATATTGCAACGATGAATAACTAGAGGTCGGTGATCCACCTATACTTAGGGTCAAGTAATCTTAAGTATAGAATATTGTACACAAGGGGAAAACCGAAGGTTAGGATGTACATGTACTACCTCCCCTATACTTAGGGTAAAATATACCTAAGTATACGCAATAAAAACAGAGGTAAGGAACTCAAAAATAAATAATCACAAGTCGGATACCTCTCCTATAGTTAGGGTAAGGCGCACCCTAAGTATAGCATAATCACAAGATGAAGATGAGGTATTAGACAAAAAGAATGAATGATATGGACAACTAGATCTACACAGCTGCAAAAGAGAAGTAATAATCAGGCATGAGATGAAAATGATGTGAGTCAAAGACCAAATCTAATGCAAAACGTATAGGGGAAACATCAATGGTCAGCGGATCATGATCAAGATATGGCTTCAGGCATTGGATGTTAACCCAAAAGGTGGAATCAGATGACAACTCAGATATGTCGATGCTTCTGTTGTCATGCACCTTTCTGACCAAGTATGGTCCCTTACGTTTCCTTTATAATTTCCCTAGAAATAATCTCAACCTAGCATCAAATAGCCATACTCTCTAGTTTGGCTCAAACTATTTATGGCTGATATGAGAATAATGTCATATCTTCGCTTTCTCCTTATACTGTAGGCTACTAGCAATGGTTGTATCTATCAACTCCTCCAAGGCTGCCAACTCTGCTTTCCTCTGATCTCCTATACTCTTGGGATCCAATAATAACTCAGTGACTACCCAAAGTGACTTGTGCTTGATTTCCAAAGGTAAATGACATGGCTTACCATAAACGAGATGAAAGAGAGATGTACCCAAAGGTGTCTTGAAGGAGGTCCGATAGGCCCACAAACTGAGTCTAAACTTTGTGACGAATCCTTTCGATCTAGACGGACAACCTTTTACAATATAGTCTTGATCTCCCTGTTCGATACTTCAGCAAGTCCATTGGTCTGAGGGTGATATGGAGTGGCAACTCTATGGTCAATGTTGAACTCGTTAGCAAGGACCCTTACCTTGTCATTGATAAAGTTAGTTCCCCATCAGATTTCAACACTCTAGGTACCCCGAACCGTGAAATTATATTTTTTTCCTAAAAAAATCTGCATAGGGTTTTAGCATCTGCAGCCCGGGTGGGGATGGCCTCAACCCAATGACTCACATAATCTACAACAAGCAGAATGTACTCGAATCCCTGGCTTTTAGGGAATGGACCCCTGAAATCGATGCCCCATGCATCAAAAACCTCACAGAAGTGAATGGGATGAATCAGCATCATATCACACTGTCAACAAGCGCCCATCCTCTGATAGTCAGTACACCTCTTCATGACTTCATCAGAATCCTTGAAAAGAGTAGGCCACCATAGGTCGGATTGGAGCACTTTCTGTGCTATCGTCCTCCCAGAGTGATGTCCTCCTACCTCAAACTTGTGGCAGTATGTGAGAATGCTGTGGTGCTCCTCCTGAGGAATGCACCGATGCCAGACACTATCTCCCCCTTCATGATAAGGGTGGGATCCTCCCAATGATACGACTTGGCCTTCACAAGGAAAGTCTCATGTCGTTGTCTGGACCAACCTTGTGGAACTTTCTTGACGACAAGATAGTTCACAATGGGAGTGAGGTGATAGCAAGAATCGCTTGGTCTAGGAAGGTCTCTGTAATAGGTGCAATCTGATCTAAGTCCTTAAGGCTCTCTAAATGGAAGAGGTGATTCGCTACCACATTCTTGACTCCAGGCTTATCCTTAATCTCAATATCAAACTCATGGAGTAGAAGGATCCATATGATCAATCTGGATTTGGCATCCTTCGTTGCCATGAGGTATCGAGTGGTGGTGTGGTCTATAAAAATAGTCACTCTAGATCTAAGAATATATGATCTGAACTTATCCAAAGAAAAGACTACAGCTAGAATCGCTTTCTTAGTCACAGTATAATTCCGCTAAGTGATATCCAAATTCTGGCTAACGTAGTGAATGGCAAAAGGTAATCCATCCCTCCTCTGTCCTAGCACAACCCCTATGGCAAAATCAGAAACATCCATCATGATCTCGAATGGGAGAGACCAATTGGGTGGCTGAAGGACACGAGCCTCAATAACTAATCCCTTGAGAGTCTGAAATGATGCTAGACACTTATCATCTAAAATGAACTTGGTGTCTTTCATCAGCAGATCAGTGAGCGGTCGGGCAATTCAATTGAAATCCAGAATGAATCATCGGTAAAACAGATATGCCCCAGAAAAGACTGCAACTGTCGCAGATTATACGGTGGGTTGAGTTTCTTGATGATATACACCTTGGTTGGATCGACCTCCATGCCCCTGTTGGATATGATATGACTAAGGATCGTCCCTTGAGTCATCGTGAAATGACTCTTCTCCTAAGATAACACTAAGTTGACATCTATGCAGCGCGAAGTACACGATCTAGGCAATCAAGACAAGAAGCAAACTCATCAGCATAGACCGAATCGTCATCAATGAAGACCTCTAAACAGTCACCCACCATGTCAGAAAAGATGGAAAGCACGTACTTTCGGAATGCAGGCGGAGCATTACCTAAGACAAAGGGCATCCATCTAAAAGCATACATCCCAACAGGATACATGAATGTCGTTTTCTCCTGGCCCTCGGGCATTAGGGCCACCTGATTGTATCCGGAGTACCCGTCAAGGAAACAATAATGACTCTTCCCAGCTAGTCTCTCGATAATCTAATCAATAAATGGTAGCACGAAATGATCCTTCTTGGTGGCATGATTCAATCGTCTGTAGTCCACACAAACCCTCCAAAAAGTGGGTACCTGGGTAGCTATCTCCTCTCTAGACTCACTCAAAACTGTAGTGATACCCGTCTTCTTGGGTACTACATGTAATGGACTAACCCACTTAGAGTCGAAGATGGGATAGATAAAATCAGCTCTCCACCACTTCAATATTTCCTTCATAACCACATCTCTAAGATTCTTGTTCATCCATCGCTAGAACTCACGTGATGGTTTGGCGTCCTCTTCAAGATAAATGTGATGGGAGCACAGGGCCGGACTTATCCCCTTGAAGTCATCTACGCTCCATCCAATCACCTTGCGATTTCTTTCAAGAACCTCCATCAAATGAGATTCTTTATATCCAATCAAATCCATAGAGATAATAACTGGGAACATTTTTGGCTCACCCACAAGGAATCTGTATTTCATATTCTGTGGCAAGGACTTTACTTCTTGGCAAGTGGGAGATGGCAAATCTGGCTTCTAAAATGTTTGAGTGAAAGCTACAAGATCTACGTGTGAGAACTCTCGCCACATCTGTGAATCTGACGAAGGTGGCCCTGATGGTGTATATATCATCTGAGCCGGCTCGCTCTCCGCCCTAGCTATTGGCTCTGAAGGAATCAGACATGGAAAATAATCATCAAATTCATCTTAATCATTGCCTGAATCCAAGGGATCTGAATCGTAAGAACATGAAATATAATATGCTTCGCTATCATGACCATGATCATCAGCCTCAAATGTGTCGGGTGCCAAGAGTGTACTCTCTGAACTCTCATTTACCACAATATATAAGTCTGCAATGTCTGAAGGTGCAACAAGAGCTTGTGATACATGATCTGACCAAACTGCTTCATCATCAGTGATCAGAAATTTACACTCCTGGTGGATGTCTCGCTCCGCATATGTCATCTGCTCTGAATCACTCGACTGCTCAGAGCATGTTGCATCTCTCGCTCTGGTTTCCTCGATCATCTCTATTTGTACACTTTCACCCTCAACGCAAAAGTATACATTCCCGCTATCATGATTGGATACTGCCTTGTTTGTGGCCAAGAATGGGTGTCCCAGTATGATGGGGGTATCGGTCACAGACTCAGGGATCTCCATGTCCAATACAACAAAGTCTACGAGGAATTTCAAAACCTGAATTGTGACGACCACATCCTTCAATAACCTCTTCATCCTCTTGATAGATCTATCTGCAAACTTAAGGAATGTCCTACTCTGTCTAAGAGGGCCGAACTTGAATCGATCGAGTAAGGCTACCAGAAGAAGGTTAATCAAAGAGCCGCTATCTAATAATATATGATCAAACCGTTGCTCATGGATATGGCATTTGACATATGGTGCTCCTTGATTTAGCCGAAAATAGGTGGTCTTAAATTCAACACAAAGCGTGAACTCAGTCGGTGTGGTGACCACACTAAATTCGGACTAAAGTCAACAATTAACCCACACTAAAGATCAACAAATTAGAACTAATGTGGAGTTAAAATTTATTTTTAACTCTGCACAGATGGTGTATAGTGTCAAGTATGCAGAGAGTTCGAACACAGGGAGCAAACAGGATAGTTCAAGCAAATGTGCTCAAGTGCGTGTGTGAGTGTGTCTACACTAAGCAAGCAAGCAAATTAAATTTTTGTGGGTTTTAAATTTTTAATTTTTTTTTATTTTTATTTAATTTTTAATTTTTGTATTTTGGTTTTTAATTTTCTGATTTTTATAATTTTATATTTTCTATTTTTTTATTTTCTTTTTCAATATTGGAAAGTAAAAACAATATACTAAGTGACAAGCTAAAGTATTTATAAAATGGTGCAAAAATAACCAAAAATTCAGAAATAAAATGTTTTTTTATATTTTTATGATTTTCTACTGTTTTTGTAATTTTTGGAGATTTTTCAAGGTGTTTTTGGTATTTTTAAAAGCTGAAATAAGGCAAAACAGTGGAAAGGGTGCTGGCTGTGAGTAAAATGAAATTTAAAAATAGCAACCAGTGGCTAAAAATTTTCACACTATTTTTCAAATAAAAAGAACAAAATTAGGAATAAACAGAACCTGAGTTTATAATTTTTGGAGTTTTCTACTATTTTTCATATTTTTTTGAAGTTTTTGAGTGTTTTTAAATTTTTAGTGTTTTTCTTTTGAGATTTTTAATGATTTTTGGACTGACACTAAAATAGAATAAAATAGACACTAGGTGAATTTTTTTGGAATTTTTGGAGGTGTTTTAATATTTTTTTGGTATTTTCTAAGCTAGACAGTACACAAAAAGCAAGTTTTTGATTTTTAATAAATATGAAAATAAAGTAAAATCAAAAACTAAATATGTGGCGTCAAAGTACACGTGCCCAAATACTTAAGTCTATTTTTGTGAAATTTTTGGACTTAAAACGATAGGTTAAATAATTAGAGCAAACATCCAAACATTAAACAGTCCTGGCAGGGGTATATGTGCAATATCTAAAACATCCAGGGGCATACATGCAATTTTCCACAAAAATATACACGGTATATTCAATTTTTAGCACCAAAATGTAATTACAAAAGCCGTCTGGGCCTCTTAGCAATTTTCCCACCAGGGCGCGTGACTTGCACGCGCCTGGCGAGGACTGAAATGTAATATTACAAAACCCTAGGGGCCTGCTTGCAAAATATCCAAAAAGTTTACACGTGCTGCGATAGTTTTAGGACTAAAATGAAATACAAAAATGACTGAGGGTGTCCTTGCAAAATGCCCACCCCCTCACGTGTACAGGTCACGTGAGGTGACGTGGCGAAGGACCTAGATGTAAATAAACAAAGTTCGAGGGTCTTTGTGCAAATATTACAAAACTTTTAAGCGGCTAATGAAAGTTTATGTCCTAATAAAATATTACAAAATTGGCAGGGGTATCGTGCAAAATTACCCCCGCTAGGCGCGATCGGACGGCTGGGCTACTTCACTTGTCCACGTGTCCGCTCCTCGGGTGCCGATGACGGTTGGGCTCGTGCGGCTGTGATTAGAACTCCCCCGATGATCGGACGGTGGGCACGTGGGGAGATCTGACGGCTCCTGTGCGATCTGGGCGCTCCTCGTTGATCCGACGGTCCCGGAGGCAGAGGGAAGAACACGGAGGAGCTCCGGTTGGGTGAAGTTCTCCGAGCTCCTCCGTCCGGCTACGGCGACGATTGAGCTTGTAAACCGGTCGAGGATGCTCCTGCAGGTGTCAGCTGACGTCTGGAAGCCTCAAAAGCCACCGGCGTTCGCCGGTGCTCTCGCACGGAGGTGGCGGAGCTGCAAGGTCCCAGGTGCTCCGGCGAGAGGGCAAAATTGCTCCAGACGCTTCGTTAGGCTTCAGTACCTGCACAAAAAAAGTTAAGGAGGTCGAGGGCAAAATGCCTCGACCTCAGGTGGCTCTCGAAATGGAAGGGAAGGCGAGATAGGGGCTCGCCGGAGTTGCGCTCCGACGAGGTGATCGATGAGGTGATGAAGTGATCGATTCAACGCGGAAAGATGGGGGAAATGATCCAGGATCTATGATGAACGTGAAGGGGATAAAATGAAGCAAAGAACAGCCTCGATGGCCTGGGGCCAGAGGGTAGAGTACCTCACGGGGACACCCGCCAGAGGTGGGGATGGAACACGCCCAACTCGCTCGAATCCACCTCTCGAAGGTGTAGACCTGGAGCTGTCACCTCCACGGTGCTAGAGCGACTCCAAGGGGGGAAGGAGCTGGATGATTTGCGGTTCGAATTTCAAAAGGGAATAGGATTTGGTTTTTAAGGAGTTGACGGTCAGAGGTGCAAGAACGAGGCATAGTGGGAGCTGTAGTGATCCACGACCCAAGGTGACGCTTGGGCATGAATCCTTGATGCACGAGCTGCGAAAGTCGTGAAGGTTGCATCGCATTTTAGTGAAAGGGTTTACCTCGAAAAAAGGATGAAGAAGGGGGGTCAAACATGGTCTGACAAGCCGCAGGGGGTAGGTTAGACTGTTGACCGAGGTCAACAGTCCTGGCCTCCTGGTTGGTCCACGTGGACCAACCAGGAAAAACCCTGGAAAAACTTATTGATAATTCAATTTAAAATACTAAATGGCCGAATTAGATAAAAGTTATAAAATAAAAAGTGTTTAGAATTTTATGTAGTATTTTATTTTGATTTTTAATTATTTTTAGGAGATTTATTTTTACAAGTTGCCTTTTTAACCTTATATAGGTATAATACCTATGTATTTTAGTAATTTATTTTTATTTAGGTATTTTATTGTTATTTTTTATTTAGTATTTTATAAAATTATAGAATACTTTTATTTACACAAATATATTTTTATTTTATTTTTCTGATTTATTTTATACACTTAATAAAATGAAAGTGTTATTTGTATAGGTATAGCTACATGTATTATACCTATGTATTATAATATATACAAGTATTTTTAGTTGTATTTTATTTATGTTTTTATTCTGATTTTAATGCACATAATTATTATAAGTATTGTTTACAACATTATAAAAATATAAAATTATAAAAATAATAAATAAATAATAAATTGAATATTTTAATATATACAAGGTATAATAGGGGTCCAAGACTCAACTTTCAAACCGTAGCTCCGCCAAATGCGTAACCACCGCCATTAAATAGCTTATTTTCTTCTATATACAATTAAAAGTGAGTTTGATGCATTTGGAGTTGTCGTTTGTGAGATACGGGTCTGGGAAGTTGGCATTATGGATTTTTATTCAGACCATAACTTTTTATCTGTACATTCTTTTTCTGTGAAATCAATTTTGTATTTTTCTTTATTAAAGTATCTACAACTTTCATGTGCAAAGTTTCTTTATTTGATGAATGAAAAGTGGAACCAAAAATAGGTCCCAAAATGAATAAAGAATGAATAAAATGTAAAGGTATTTTGACTGTGTTTCTGACCTTATCTCCCCCTACTTTATTCCTTGTCGACCTATTCATCAAGATGCCTAGGTCTCGGGGGTTTTGGGTCATAAAATATTTACAATATTTTATTCTTTTTCTTTTCTTTATTTATTCTATAATTTTGGCCTTAATTACAGTATTTTAAACACTATCTGAATGCACATGCATGAATGCTAAGATGCTCTATTTAAGGGTATTTACAGGCATTTGCTAGGGTTTTTGGTGCCAAAATGATAGAATAAAGATGATGAAATGTGGATTCATCACTCCTGCATCAGGTGTCTTGGCTGGAAATCGGATATGAATGGCGAAGCAAGTGGCACGAGTAAACACATGAGTTCTGCATTGTGGTTCCTCCTCTTCCTGCGAATGGTGGTCTTCTCTCTCAAGTTCTTTCAGAAGAGAGGGATGTGCTTTAGTGCTCTTGTAGATTCGGCTGTATCTGGAATCGATCTATCATCTGCTTGCAGAACTCTTATTGGTAACACTTTTCAGAATTTTCATTTTTTGTCCCCATTCCTAAGCAGAGTGCTTGAGAAAAGGGGATAGGTTGACCCTCTCTAGACAGATGAGGGTCAGGAATAGGTTCTTGTGCATTTAGAAGACTATAATCCATAAAGATCATCATGCAACACAGATTGACTCACAGGGGATACATAAACCTTTCCTTTATTCATATTTTTGTTTTTTTTTTTTCTATTTTTCCATTTTTTATGTGTTTCTGTCCTGAGTTAAAAACTAAGGTAACATAACAAAAGAAATATTGGTGGCATCAGTTCCACCCACTGCATATATCTTTGCAGCATCAGCATCGTACTCTGGCTAGGAAACTGGAATACTGGTGGCATCAGCACCACCGTTTACTACGGGAATGATGACGGCCTCAATACTGTTGGCTAGATCATCATCCTAGGTTGATTCAGCACCACCGTCATCAGAATCATGAGTAGCATCAACACCAATACCATCCTTGTCTGGCACTCCAGAATCTCCATGTGTCATTGATAAGACAAGTCACCCCGACTGGCATCCTACCGCTCCTAAGTGTCACAAAATCAACATCAAATACATAGGAAGAAATATCACCAAAAGTATCACTAGGACTGGTAGTCTTTGTAACTGTACCTGATCAGATTTCCTCTTCAGATTATTCAGGTTAGGCTCAATGTGAGCGGGTATGGCATCCTTGACCTTGATATTCTCCCTCATTTTCTACCAGAACTCGTCCATCTCTCATCGAAAGGATGGCTGCTGGTCAGAAAGTAGGCGGGCGAGGTCGTCAAGGGTTGGGTTCTCATACACAGGTGCATGAGAACCGGATGGGTTGCCTCGCTAGAAATGAGGCTGAGACTGCTGCTGCTGGTGGTGGTAATGAGGAGGAGGCTGGGAATACTATTGAGGTTGTTGTGGCTACCTCCACTGTTGTCCTGGATGATAGGGACGAGGACCTTGCTACTGGTGATACCGCTGGGAGTGATGGGGTTGTTGTCGCTGCTGGCTGGCATGCCCTGCCTAAGCTGGAGGTTGTTGTCGGGATGAGGTGCCTCTAGTGGACCATTAGAATCCCGAGTTACCACGACGGATCCTGGGTTGCTACTGATACCAATCGTACCAAATCCCGTTGACTTCCATCAATGGCTCCTGCTTCTCGAAGTGTGGCGGGGGAAGAACTGTCAGGGGTTGATCCAGCTGGTAGAACACCATCTGAGTGTTCAGAGATGGTGGTGGTTGTTGGTAGTGTTGCAGATGCTGGACTGGCTCTACCTGGATGTGGTGGACTGATGACACAGAATCCCGAGCGACTAAGGCAATCAGGTATCTAAGACGGTCGTTGCGACCTCAATCACTCAGATGTGTCGATCAAGAAAAATGAACCACTTAAGAAGGATAGAATCAATCAAAACTCAAATAGCGGTCCTGCTATGTGATTAACCTGGTATAGCACCCAGGGTCGAACTCAAGGAGCACGGGTTGGCCGAGAGGCCTACGAAGTATAAAAATAAAGAAAATAAAGAAAGAAAATATTTTTAATGGTTTTTAATTATTTTTATATTTTTTTGGATTTTTTAAGTAATTAAGAAAATAAGAAAACAAAGAAGGCACACACTTCAACAAATTATTAAATGCACAAAAATTCAACCAAAAAATCAAACAAAAATATTTTTATGTATTTTATATTTTTTAGTGTTTTTGGTGAATTTTTGATAATTTTCTGATGTGTATTTTTTTTCTAAAAATCAAACAATGCCTAAAATAAAGGGTACTCTCCAGCCGAGCCAAAAAGCCCTAGATAAAATATCTAAGGGCCTTAAAATACTGGAGGTAATTTTCCTGTAAAGAAGATGAAACAAGGAAAATTTAGGTACCAATTTTATTGTTTTTGGATTTTTAATTTATTTATTATAATATTTATGGATTTTTGAGTGTTTTTAGGTTTTTAGCGTTTTCCAGTAATGAAAAATAGCCAAAATTGGCTAGAAAATCAAGCTAAGTAAAACAAATAGTAGCTAATTTTTATAGAATTTTTAAGTGAGTTTTTATATTTTTTGTGAATTTTCAAACTGGACAGTAACAAAAATGAAGGTTTTTGAATTTTTAAAAATAGCAAACAAAATCAAAAATGTCCTAAAAAATCCACAAAAATCCTACACCATGGCAGGAGCCATGTGTCAAATTTTCGTTGGATTTGGAGGTGATTTGATATTTTATTCAAAAATAAAGATAGGGCACTGTGCACAGGGATCAAAGTGCAAATACCCAAAGTTCTGGGGGTCCTGGTGCAAAATACCCAGCAAAACACGCGCCACGCGCGTGCCTGGGGCACTCAGGGACCTAGATGTAAGAAAAATAAGTCCCGAGGACTTATTGGTAACAGGTACCAAAAGTCCAGCGGCCCTATCTGCAATTTACCCAAAATAAAACGCACATGCGGAAATAAATCATTCATAGGGGTAGAAGTGCAAATAAAAGAAACTTTTCATTCAATTTATAACATCCAGAACTACAAGGGTATCTACTGCAAATAACCCAAACAAATCACGTGTCGAAGCACGTGTCCACAACAGGCAGGGGTATACATGCAAATAACTAAAGCTCAGGGTTCAATGTGCAATTTAACCTAAAACTAAACAACTGATTTTACTATTTACAGGACTAAAACGAAATAAAAATAAAAGCGGGGCCTAAGGGTAAATTACCCTTTATTAAGCGGGGGCGTTGGATGCGCGCCACGTGTGGATCTGACGGCTGCGGATGGTGGGCGCTCCGGATCGTCCCTCCTCCGATCGGACGGTGCTGGTAGCTCCAAGGATGGACGGCCAGGATCTGAACTGGAGCGAGGCGGGGCGATCGACAGCGATGGAGGGTCCTCGAAGAACATGTCCCCGACGAGCTTCGCCGGGCTGGTGCGTGCGCTAGGGTCCTCCGGGGAGCCTTCTGAAGGTCGGAGAAGAATCGCGGAAGGCTCCCGCGTCTGCCGGTGGGCTCCGATGATCGAGCCAAGCGCCGGGGAGCTCGGACGGCGTCGGCGGAGCTGGGTCTCCTGGCTGAGTGGTGAAGGGCCTCAGACAGCCCTCGTTTCGACCTGAAAAGAGCACCAGAAGACTCACGGGTCGAGGGCAAATTGCCTAGACCCGGTTAGGCGAAGTGGGGGTGGCTGGTGCGTCGGGACGGCGAGCTCCGGCGAAGGGGGTGGATGGAGGAGCTCGATTCCCAGCTCCTGTGCGAGCTGGGTTGAGTGAGTGGGTGAAGAACGTGCGTCGGACGAAGGCAAACGTGAGGGTCGATTCCGATGATCGGATAGTGGTCGGAACCGGGGTGAATCGGAGAAATACGACGGCGGCGCAAATTGGGCGAAACTGGAATTTAAGAGAAATGGGTAGCCTAAGGGGTTACCTGGGTGAAGGAATAGACTGGGAAGGAGCTAGGGATGCTCCTGGTCGTCGCCTCGAGGGTCGTCTCTGCCCGAGGCTCAGAGCTCTCGCTGGTGGCGGAGCTGCGGCGGCTACGTCGCCGGATCGATGGATTCACTCCCTCTCCTCGCTGCAACAGGTCGGGGATGCGAGATGTCACCTCACACACTCTCTGGAGCTCACTGGAGAACGAGGCGAATGGCCAAAGATGGAGAGAGAAGGTGGCGGAACTCGCTTATATGCGTTGGAGGGGTCCGGCTAAGACGGGCTCGGGTAGGTCGATGAAGCGCGCGGATCTCGAGGTGGATGCCCGGCGAAGGTGTCGGATGTGGGAGGTTCAAAACGGAGCCGGGTTTTAGGGAAATGGGTGTCGGGTCGAGCGGGTAGAAATAGGAGAAGTCGGGTCCGGAGCTCAGACCCGTGGGAAGTGGTCTTGGGGGGGCTAGTTGACCGGGCGGTCAACATCCCCAGGACCCAATGGGATTCGGCCACGTGGCTGGATCTTGAAGTGACAAATATGGGTAGCTAGGGGCCGAATCTGCAAAAACCCAAAACATGAAATATTTTTCTTTTATTTTTTTCTATTTTTTAGTGATTTTTAATTAATGTTTGGAAATAAAAATAGGCTATATACATAATATGTACTATATATAGGTATATATATAGTAGCACAAGGAGCACGAGCTAATCTTACGAAGTAGTCGAGAAATTAGAAAAGAAAAGGGGAATATTTTTTTAAATTGCAAATTTTTTGATTTTCTAATAAGAAAATAAATAAAAAGGTAAAAAGAATCACACTTCAACAACTTTTATTCGAACCGAAAATGCTTAAAAATTAAAAAAATGTATTTTTAAAATATGAATATGTTTTTGGTGAATTTATGGGATTTTTATATTTTTGTATAATTTTTTTAAAAATGAAATAAAGTCAAAATAACAAAACAGTGTACAGCCTAGACTAGAAGGCATCTTTAAAATATCTAAAGTGCCCCAAATGTCCTGGTTACAATTTTATGTGAAAATAGATGAAAATATGTAACTATAAAAATTGAAAACTATTTTTAATTTTTTGTGGAATTTTTAATGATTTTTATAATATTTTAGGTCTTTTACAATTTTTAGGGTTTTTATAAAAGATAATGAAACGAAAATGCTACATAAATTAAAACAAGACAAAACAACCGCACAAGAATTTTTTTATAATTGTTAGGGTATTTTTATATTTTTTATGGCTTTTCTAAAATAGATAGACTTTTTATGGGTTTTTGATTTTTAGAAAATATCAACCAAAATCAAACTACGTCACAAAATTATCAAAAATATTACACAGTAGCAGGAGCTACTGATAATTTTTGGGGAATTTGTGGAGCAGATTTGATATTTACTTGACAAAAACAAAACACACAAGGTAGGGACCTATTTGCAAATATTCTAAGTTTCCAGACTAAACAGTAACAAATCATAGAAAGTCCAAGGGAATCAATGAAAAATTCCCAGGAAATAACATATATGCTCAATAAATAGTTCATAAGGGCATAAATGCAATTCCAGAAAACATTTCATTCAAATATTAACCATCAAAAGTCCAGGACCAAATACGCAAAAACACCACCATGCACGTGATCGAGAACGTGTCTCCAGACAAGAAGGACTAAAGTGCAAATACTAGAAACCTTAGGGACTAAAGTGCAAATAGTTCAAACTACAACTTTATTTAACAGACTAGAAAGTTAAGCATAAAAAGTATAGGGTAAATGATGCAATATACCCTTGCAGGCACGTACAGTGCGCATGAGGGACACATGGAGGATGCTGGCTAGGCGTGGATGTGCGGCTTTGATCCTCTGCAGATGTCAGATCTGATGCCTCTGAAATGGTTGCGGACGTGGGGTGCAGATGCATCAGAGCTGCAATCTAACGGTCGAAAAGCATGTTGATTTCGATGTTGTAGATCTGATCTGGAAGGACGGGGGCCGATCCGACGGTACTGAAGACGCCTGGAAGAATAGTGTCGGGTGAACTTCAACAGAGCTGGGGAGATGATCCTCAGCTCTGATGGTCGATCAGGAGGCACGGGAATGATCCTGGAGGGCTTCAGCTTCGACTGAGTGGGTCTGATGAAGGAGCCACTGGCCGGATGAGTGTGATGGTGACGATGGCCTGGAGCTGCTCTGGAGAACCTCAGATGGATGAAACAGGGGATCCCAGTCCGTGTTAATGCCTGCGAAGGAAAACTAGGACTCAGGGAAGTGCTCTGGTCCGGCTTATTGAAACTAAACAACAAAGAAGTGGGGGCGAATGTTGATCTCCGACGAAGGTGGTAGCGGAGATCTCGGCCCTAATCTCGACCTGAAGATTGAGGCTAAGGATTATTGGGTTGCGGTGCAAGATGGAAGGCGAGGCTGCGAGTCGATGTAAATGGTGAGATGTGGGAATCGGGGGTCCGACTGGCTGATCGGAGCAGATGAACACGTGACGGCGATGAACAAAAGGATCAGATCGAACAGGGAAGTGCAAAGGATATAAAGGGTACCTGAAGATCTGGGAAAGCTCCTGAGCTTCAGGCGAAGATGACCGTCGGGGTGACGGCCTCAACCTCGATGTAGAAGGAGGGGGAGGCTACTCACGGTGGAACTTTGGCCAAGAAGGGTGAGTGTCCTCCCTACTGCACCGAACCAAGCTCCGAGCGATGCTCCGAGCAGTTGTCCCTTAGCTAGAGGTGGCTAGCGTTCAAAATGGGAGCGAGGCATGAGCTACCGCTCTTGGGAGGCGGAGAAGAGACTTTATAGGGTTCCCTGGAGGCTGGAAGAATCGGACAAGGGCACACGAACCGAGGGAGATCTGCACTTTCCTAGGGATCCGTGACGGTCCTGGATCCAAGGAGAGACTACGGGCGAAGAATTGGGGCAAGGGGTTGCGTGACCTGACCAGGAAAAATCAAAGAAAAATGTCCGGCGATGAGATCGGGTCGGGTCAGGCCCTGAAGAGGACGTTGACCCGGGTCAACATGACATGGACCAATCAGAAAAATCGAATGTACAAAATGCTTACAAATTAAATAAAAATAATAAATGAATTTAAATCAAAAAGTGTATAAAATGAAAATATGTTTATTATTTTTCAAACTATTTTTCTGTGATTTTATTTTAAAAAAATAAATTAATCTATACACAGTATAGTGTATTATATACAGGTATAATATACCTATGTATTTTGTACAATCATTTTTATCTTATTATTTTTACATAAATACCCTAATTTTATATTTTTTTTAATTACAACATAATTTTAGGAGTACAAGTAATTTTTATTTTATTTTTATTATTTTTTTACAAGTATATAATAAATAGAGAAGAAAGCATATATACATGTATTATGTACAAGGGAGAGAGAATTTTATTTGTCTGATTTTTGTTTTATTTTTAGGATTATATGTAAGGAGGTAAAAAGAACCTTCCTATTTTTATTTTGTCAAAAATATTTATTTATTGACACAAATGATATGTACAATATAGAGTAGGCCATATCTCTCTCTACTTATTTTATTTGGCGATCAGGCCAATGCTTAGCCTTCTCTTGGGGTTCGGGTCACTCTGTATTTATTCTAAATACCTCCTTCCTTTTTCTTTTTCTTTATTCTTTTATTTTTGCACAAATACATGCTAATTATGTATACTTAACATATGCATGCTAAATGTTAACTTATTGTATTTACATGATGCATTGCCAAGATAATTAGATAAAATAAAAGAATAAAAAGTAATGATCAGGGATTCATCAGCCCCCTATACTTTACCTTTGTTAGTCCCTTAGCAAACACTTATTTGAAAAACAAGTGAAAAGAGAAAGAAAAGAAAAAGAAGGAGAATTAAGGTTGATTATTAAACTTGTCTTTATTAAATTGAAGTATGGAGCTCAGTCAGACCTTTGGATTATTAGTTTGTCGGAACCTTAGTTGGACCTAGGTTTAAGACTCAACAGCCTCTAAGTTCCACTAATCTATAATCAAGACTCCTCAATAATCCAGATCAGAACAAGTCTACATACACAAGCTCTAATGACCATGAATCTTTTCTTGTACTCTGTAAGTGATATGTAGCCCCCCACCTAAGAAATAATAAGGCAACAACCTCCCTCAACAAGGTAACTCTAATGCCCTAGTTTGGCAGCTCTTTCCTCGAGAAGCAGGGTATTCCCTTCTATGTTCAAGTTCAACCGACTCAAGAAGAGGGGGAAGAAGAGAATGGATCATGACCAGTGTAGCCATGTATCCTTGGTAGCCCAACCAGTGTAGCTAAGTCCCCCCACTGCAAGCTTGATGAATCTCATATTCATCACTCTAAATCTCATTAATTAAGCTCAAATCCCTCAAAATCATTAGCATTTCTTCATTTATTCTGCATAATTAGCATCCACGCATGCTTTAATAAGAATTGCATTTTATCACTCATTTCTGCAAAATAAGAAGCCAAAAATCCCAGCTAAAATTGACCTGTAAATAGCCTAATTTCCCTATTTTTTAACTAATTCATGCTAACTCCGAATGACCCAAACCACCTCCACCGTGTACATATCACTAACAAGAATAAATGAAAAATACAAAAAAATCACTAACCCAAATAAGTGGACCAAAAACCCAAACCCTAGTTCTAGGATTCCCGGACTAAAACCCTCATATCTTCTTCATCTGGTGTCCGTTTTGATCCTACTCACTTTTGAACTAATATACATTCAATTACCTTCAAAAAAAGACCAAGTTCAAGTGAATCGGAGCTCATATGTGAAAGTTGGGTTTTGGGCCTTTTTTGTACATTTTGTATTTTAGCTTATTTTGACCTATTATTTTATGTACATAATTAACATATTTTATTTTATTTCTTTTTCATTTGTCTTATTTGATGAAAGTTTTATTAAAATGTGTAAAAATCCAAATCCAAACTGAGCTTGAAATCAAGGAAACAAATTGAGTCCAAGTCTTCACTAAATGTCTGTACAAAATTGGTATTTTTCATATTTTATTTTATTTCTTCTTTTTCTTAATTAATAAAAATCCAAAAAATAGATTAATGAGTCTATATTCATCTTTGATTTTACCAAATTTTTTCCGGATTTTTATCTTCTTAAGAATGACAAAAAATTATAAAAACCCAAAAATCAAGGTTTTCTATGTACATGGGATACCCCAAAAATATCACTTTATGCAAAAGATTGATTTTGGTTTGATGTCTTCATGAAAGTTGTAGATCTCATCAAGACGAGCAATTTTTGTTAAGAAACTTTTTCAATTCAAGGTCGTTTACTATTTCTTTTCTATTTTTCAAAGTTTTTATTCTCCGATTTTTGCAGTGCTAACACGTGGTAGCTCCTGGAGCCGACATGTGTCGGCTTTTTTTTAAATTTTTATTAATTCATTTTAGAAAAAATAAAAAAATATTTGCACGTGCACTACCTCTGCCTCCCCCGAAATGCCGCCATGCGTCGCAATCGTGGTTGTCTGATCTCGGCCGATCAGACGACCGCTGGCCTTCGTCCTCATCCAACCCTTTCCCAATATGGGATGCTTCGTCTTCCCTGCGAAATCCGCCAACTGCAGTCCGTCCTCTCGTCCGATCAATCTCTGATCTCATCATCTTGATCCCTTCCAAATCAAATGCCGCCCCCCGTGATCTACGCCCATCTCCGATCTCCACCATATCTTTGTCATCCCCTCAAACTGAATCAAATCAAATCACCGCAATCCCCAACTCCCATCTCAGGCTGACTCCTCTGCTATAAAAGCTCCTCCACAACGACCTTTGAGACTTATCTGCCGATTTGCATTTTCAAGTCTTCATCGTTGGTGACAGCCCGGCGAAGCCATCTTTCACGTGGCGAGGTCCGAGCTTCAAGAAGCTTGTCGCAGCACTACTCCCTGGCGTACTACCCCTTCTCTAGCCCTCCTTCGACCGCCGTCGAGCCTACCAACGCAAACTTCGTCAACCACCGCTTCACATCTAGGAGCTTTAACGTCAACGACCTCCGCCTCTGACATCATCAACTCCACCGCATCGCGTGAGATCCTCCGAGTTTTCTTAGACGAGCAATGTCAACAGCCACCGTCTCCATCTTCGACTCCAGCACGCATCGACACCTTCTTTACCAACACTAGCGTCAACTTTATCAACCATCTCCACCCCGGCTTCATCACCGACGTCCGCCGATCGTGTGTAGGCCCATATCGACCGTATGATCATCACGACAACAGGATCTGACCGTCCAGACAACGACAAAGCTTTAGATGTCGGATCGACCTTCATCAACGGTTCATATTGATCCACCAGCTTCGGATCCGGACCAGAGCCTCGGACCAAGGTTGAGGCACGCAGCATCGCCACGTGGAGGCCTGCACTGACCCTCTCTCCGAGCCTACCACCGTACGTGCGCGTCACGTGATCCACGGGAACTTTGTAGAAGACCCCCAGAGATTCGCCTATTTGATATCCACCCCGTCGACAAAGGGCACGTGTGCAGCACGTGCCCCTATGGAAATTTTGCGCTCAACCCTCGGGATTATCGATAATTACACAAAAGCCCCTCTTTTGCATTTCATCCTATTTTAAATTATTGCACATACACCCCTATGTTTCCCCCATTGTTCTGGACCTCTACATTGCACTTATTTATTATCCAAAAATAGCATTTTGTTCCGCATTTAGTTCTATACATCTTGACATATTGTGGACATTTTTGTGATCAATGATTAATTAACAATTAGCTAATTTGTAGAAAATTGCATATTTTACCCACTTTGTGCTCTGATTTTTATCATTGATTAACCATTGCTCCAAAAATTCCCAAAAATTCGCTGATTATAGAATTAATTGTGTATAACATTGTGCCCAAAGAGAATTGCATTTTCATGCATAGTTTGCCTTGTAAAAATTATTTTGCATATTTCAATGTTTGATTTTTAATAGGTATTGAATCTTGTATTTTCTAGAATTAGGATTTTTCTGAGATCCATCACCTAGTGAGAACTTAGACAATTTTATCCCTTGAAATTAATTAGGTTTAATATTTATTATAACTAAATATTGAAATTCACTTTGTTTACAATTTAAAATTCATAAAAAAATTCATCTTGCATCCAAAAAATCCAAAAATATTACATTGCATTCATTTCGTCATAATTATCATCTTGGTCAAGTTTCATATTTTTCGGACATCATTTGATTGATATTTACATTTTAATCCTTAAAATAGGCCAAAATTGCATTTTGCATCCTTAATTGCATAAAAAATTTAAAAAAATCGCCTCGAAAACCGTGCACGAACTTTGATAGAAAAACTTCTAGGTTGTTCCTTTGCCTCCTTGTGTTCGACCTTGGGACTTGTCCAAGTAAAATAAACATAAAACCACGTAATTAAAACATGACTAATTTTTTGTGTGGTTATTTCTTGACCGATTTCGATTACCCGCCTACAATGAAATGACACATTATTTTTAATGCACGACAATACACGACACACGATTTTTAAATAGTGCAATCTTGAACTCGTCAAAGTTTCATGAGATGAGAATGGGTAACATAAGCTTTGCTTTATTTGGCTATATACACTCTGGTGGGTATTTCATTTTCTATCAGACCCACCACTTTTTTTGAGTTTTTCTTTCTTCTGCACATTTTTTTTCAATGTGCATATGTACAACATATCTACATGGTACAACATATATACATAAGGACTTTTTCCTCTTGATCCAGCAGAATACCCCTCTTTTGAAGCATTATTGCAACCCACAACTCATGTCTTTAGACCTCAACACCGCCAGACCAAGTTGAAGCACACTTCCTTCACTAAAAGAAGATGAGAGGTTCTGCCTAGAAGTACTACCCTCGTATGCTACCCCAAGCCGAAGGAAACTACCTCCTCACCACCTCATCCGTAGAGAGCTATGTGTAAGGTGCTGGTGCAAATAAAACCATTATCTGTGAGAGTCATGTGTACGTTGTTAAATGTTCTACTTAGGCTCATCAAGATGGCATGTGATCACAGCCTAGTGGACTCAAAGAATTAAGTCACTAATCGACCTGAAAAGTCTCAACCCTAAGTCCTATAAGGTTCCTCTTAGAATTAAGTGGATTAAGGTCTTAGCCAAGCTCCATTTCCCAATTTAATTCCAGGCTAGTTTAAATGTCAACTATGATTCAGAAGATTGTACAAGTATATACAAAAACCTTTTTATGCAGATTTTTTGCAAAATTTTTGAAAACTGATTGAATTTATGCATGGATGCAAGAATTTTTCAAACTATTTGCAAATGTTTACACAAGGGTTTTTGCAAACTTTTATTTTTCAAACTTTTTGCAAAACTTTTGTACTATATACATAGTTTTGATACCAAAATATTTACAAACTTGTTACAAACAAAACATTTTTATAAATATTGGTACAAAAATAATTTTTATAAATAGTTTTGTATGTGCAAGAAAGAATTTTATGTATAAGAAAATTTTTAAAATTTTTACGATTTTTAGATAAAGGATTTTAGTCATTTTATTTATTAACATGCTCACATAAAGTACGAGTTATGGCTAAATTATATATGTAATATATGACACCCCCTATACTTAGCTCGAACGATGTCCTCAGAGTGAATCAAGAGCGATGAAGAAGAAGACATAACTCGTGCTTAGTATAGGGCAGTGAAAAGGAATGCTATACTACAACGACGAATCAAAGAATAAAATGAAGAGGGCTCGGTGTTTCCCCCTATGCTTTGGATCAAGTAATCCTAAGTATAGCAGACATTACATACAGGGAAAACCAAGTAATAAAATGTACATGGTCTACCTCCCCTATACTTAGGGTAAAATATCCCTAAGTATAGGCAACAAAACAAAGGTAAAATAAATCAAAAGAATAATCAAGAGTCTGACACCCCCCTATACTTAGGGTAAAGTGCACCCTAAGTATAGCATGATCACAAGATGCAGATGGGGTGTTAGACTAAAGAATGAGATGATATGGACATATGGATCTATACAAGGTGGAAGAAAGTGATAATCAGGCATGAGAAGCAACTGATGTGAGTCAAAGACCACATCTCATGCAAAATGAATCGGGTCGACATCAACGATCAGCGGCTCATGATCTAGATATGGTTTGAGGCGCTGACCGTTAACATGAAAGGTGGATTCATATGACATCTCAGATATGTTGATACTCCCGTTTTCATGCACCTTTCTAACCAGGTATGGTCCTTTCCACTTGCTCTGCAATTTCCTTGAAAATAATCTAAGCCTGGCATCAAACAACCATACTCTCTTATATGGCTCAAACTGCTTATGGTTGATATGAGAATCATGCCATATCTTCACTCGCTCCTTATGTTGTAGGCTGCTTGAAAAGGCTTTATCTCTAAGCTCCTCCATGGCTGCAATTCTACCTTTCTTTGATCACCTATGCTCTCTGGATCAAACAATATATCAGTGACAGCCCAAAGTGACTTGTGCCTAATCTCAACAGGTAAATGGTAGGGCTTGCCATAAATGAGATGAAAGGGAGATGTACCCAAATGAGTCTTGAAGGAAGTCCGATATGCCCACAAGACCGAGTCTAAAAGCTGTGACCAATCCTTTCGGTCTGGGCAGACTACCTTCTGCAATATCGCCTTGATCTCCCTATTCTATACTTCAGCAAGACCATTGGTATGAGGGTGATATGGAGTGGCAACTCGATGGTCTATGCTGAACTCGCTAGCAAAGGTCTTTACCTTGTCATTGACAAAGTGAGACCCCCCATCAGAAATCAATACTCTAGGCACCCTGAACCGTGAAATGATATTCTTCCTCAAAAATTTGCAAACAGTCCTAGCATATGTGGTTCGGGTGGGAATGTCCTCAACCCAAAGACTCACATAGTTAACAACCAACAGAATGTACTCGAATCCCTGACTCTTAGGGAATGGACCCATGAAATCGATGCCCCATGTGTCAAAAACCTCATAGAAGTGAATGGGTTGCATCGGCATCATATCACGCTGTCCACAAGTGCCCATCCTCTGACAGTCAGTACACCTCTTCATGAATTCATCAGAATCCTTGAAAAGAGTAGGCCATCATAGGCCTGATTGGAGCACTTTCTGTGTTGTTGTCCTCCCAGAGTGATGTCCTCCTGCCTCAAGCTTGTGGCAGTATGTGAGGACGCTATGGTGCTCCTCCTGAGGAATGCACCGATGCCAGACGTTATCCCCTCCTTCATGATAAAGGATGGGGTCCTCCAAATGGTAAGACTTGGCCTTTGCAAGGAATGTCTCACGTCGCTACCTGGGCCAACCTTCTTGAACTTTCTTGGCAACAAGATAGTTCACATTGTCGGCGTACCACGGGAGCGATGCGATAGCAAGGATCGCCTCATCTAGGAAGGTCTGAAAAATGGGATCAGTCTGCTCAGATTCCTCAAGATTCTCTAATCGGGAGAGATGATCCGCCACCACATTCTTGATTCCAGGTTTATCCTTAATCTCAATATCAAACTCCAGGACTAGAAGGATCCATCTAGTCAGTCTCGCTTTGGCATCCTTCTTTGCCATGAGGTACCTGATGGCGGTATGATCAATAAAGATAGTCACTTTGGATCCAATAATGTATGATCTGAATTTATCCAAGGCAAAAACTACGTCTAGCATCTTTTTCTCAGTGACAGTGTAATTCTGTTGTGCAACATCCAATGTACGGCTAGCGCAGTGAATGGCAAAAGGTACTCCATCCCTCCTCTATTCTAGCATGGCTCCTACAGCAAAATCGGAGGCATACGTCATGATCTCGAATAGGAGAGACCAATCAGGCAGCTGAAGGATAGGAGACTCAACAACTAGACTCTTGAGAGTCTCAAATGATGCAAGACACTTATCATCTACAATGAACTCGATGTCTTTCGTCAGCAAATCAGTCAATGTTTGGGCAATCCTGCTGAAATCATGAATGAATCGTTGGTAGAAACCGACATGCCCCAGAAAAGACTGTAACTATCACAGGTTCGATGGTGGGTTTAGTTTCCTGATGATATCCACCTTGGTTGGATCAACCTTCACGCCCCTGTTGGAGATGATATGACCAAGCACCATCCATTTACTCACCATGAAGTGACTCTTCTCCCAGGAGAAAACACGATGAACCTCAATGCAGAGTTGAAGGACGCGGCCTAGGCAGTCAAGACAAGCATCAAACCCATCGTCATATACCGAGAAGTCATCCATGAAGACCTCTAAGCAATCACCCACCATGTTCAAGAAAATGGACAACATGCCCCTTTGGAATGTCACTAGGGCGTTATATAGACCAAAGGGCATCTGTCTAAAAGCATGCGTACCAAACGGAAAGGTGAATGTCATCTTGTCCTGATCTTCGGGCACAATGACCACCTGGTTGTAGCTGGAGTACCCGTCAAGGAAGCAGTAATGACTCTTCCTAGCTAGCCTCTCTATAATCTGATCAATAAAAGGCAGCGGGAAATGATCTTTCTTGGTGGCCTGATTCAATCGTCTGTAGTCCACACATACCCTCCAAGAAGTGGGTACTTGGGTATCTATCTCCTTTCCAGACTCACTCACAACTGCAGTGATGATCGTCTTCTTGGGCACCACATGTAATGGACTAACCCACTTAGAGTTAAAGATGGGGTAGATAAAATCTATGCTCCACCAGTTCGAGATATCCTTCATGACTACCTCTCGAAGATTCGGGTTCAGTTGTCGCTGGAACTCACTTGATGGCCCGGTGTCCTCTTCGAGATATATATGGTGGGAGCATGGGGCTGGACTTATCCCCTGGATATCGGCTATGATCCATCCTATTTCCGTGTAGTTATTTTCAAGAACCTCCATGAAACGAGATTCTTGCTCTCTAGTCAAATCTGCTGAGATAATGACTGGGTGCATCTCATGCTCGCACGCAAGGAATCTATACTTCAACAACTGGGATAAAGGCTTCAGTTATGGACAACTGGGAGCTGGCAAATCTGGCTTCTGAAATGTCTGAGTGAATGCAACCAAATCTGTGTGGAGGAACTCTCGTTGATCAAGAAAAACTGATGTAGACTGCCCTGCTGATATATCTGTAATCTATGTCGGCTCAGTCTCCACCCTAGCTGCTGGCTAAAGAGCAAATCAGACACAGTAATAACTCATCAAAATCGGCCCAATCTGTATCTAACTTTGAGGGATCTGAATCTGAATCATAAGAAATATACGATGCCTCACTATCCTGAACACGGTCTTTAGCCTCGAATGTGTCCTCTGCCAAGAGTGTGCTCTCCAAGCTCTCCTCTGCTAGGATCTGTGAATCTGCAATATCTAAAGGTGAAAGGAGGGCTCGTGAAACGGGATCGTACCAAGCGCAAAGTCGCACTCCTGATGGACATCTCGCTCTGCCTTTGTCATCTGCTCTGAATCATTGTGCTGCACTGAGCAAGCTGAATCTCGTGCTCTGGTCTCGTCGATCGTCTCTATTTGTATACTCTCACCCTCAACGTGAAAGTATTCCTTCCCGCTATTATGGTCAGATGCCGCCTTGGTTGTGGCCAAGAATGGATGTCCTAGAATGATGGGGGTATTGATCACAGACTCAGGGATCTCCATGTCCAACACAACGAAGTCCACAGGGAATTTCAGGCCCTGAATTGTGAAGACCACGTCCTTCAACAACCCCTTCGGCCTCTTGACAGATCTATCAGCAAAGTGAAGGATTGTCCTTTGATAAATCCACGATTCATCGCCTTTATTCTTTTATTTTATCCTCATTTCCTTAGTCAAATACCTGTAAATACCCACTAATTATATAAAATTACCATTTTTCATGCATTTGTTAAATATGCATTTTTAACACTTTTTGTACATAAATAAAAGAATAAAGAAGAAAGGAAAAAGGAAAGAAAAATAAAGGGTATATTTATGCAATAAATACAGGCTAACCTGAACCCTGAGAGAAGGTCAAGAATTGAACTGATCGACCAGGAATAAAGTAGGGGGAGATAGCGTCTTCTGTCAAAAATCCAAAAAAATATTTTGTAAATATTTTTCATGTATATTTGTACAAAACTTACATTATTTTATTTGTACATAATTTGACCTCAAATTATTTTTTTTGTAAACAAAAGTTGTAAATAAAAATGTATTGTAAATAATAAAAATAATTGTAAAATAAAATAATGTACATATTACAATTAATCACCCTTAGAAAAAGCCACAAAGCGATCATTGAAATACCAATTCTAGCTGCATATGAACTCAAATTGAATAAAAATCACTTCCATTATACTCTAAATTAAATTATCTTCCAAATGGTTATGGTTTCATAATTTTGGGAGTTGCGGTTAAAAAGTAGGTTTTCTGGGTGTTTTGTGCAGTTTCACAATTATTTATGGTACATATTTTCAAATTTATTTTTATATACATAATATACATAATTGTAAATATTACTTCCATTAAAATAATTGTAAAACAAAAAATAATAAAATAATATATAAATTATTTCCTTATTTGTACATATGTATATTGTATCATATGTACATAATATTTGTATACAACTAACTTCATTATATAAAAATCACAAAAAAATTAAATATCTAACTTTAATTAATTATTTAATTTAATTACGAAAAATGTATTTACATTAAATTATTTAATTCGTTATTTGGTTTTATAACTTACCATGTATATTAGATTTGATTCTTTACCTTTAATGGACATCATTAAGGAGGTTAATTGATTTCCATAAATTACTTAATTTATTTAATTCCGAAATTCATAATTAATAAATTAATAAATTAATTAAATGATTATTTTATTTAATTAACCAATAAACACCTTCCTCATTTGTAGATACTTTCCTTTTTTATTTTTATCTTCTTTTTAATGGGCTCCTCGTCCCTCATTTCCTCTTGATCAATCTTTGGAGAGAGGAGCCCAATATCCGAGAGCTACTCATCGCAGAAGGGTGCCCATCCTCCGATCTAGTTGGTGACAGCGATTCGGTCGTCGTCGAGGCCATCGCAGCATGTCCGATTCCAAGGTGAGATCCATTTTTTCTTCTCGTTTTTCCTAGGTAAAACCGTAGTTTAAATTTTTACCTCGATTTCATTAATCTTTAGGTATCTTAAAATCATAAGAAATCCATCACACTTTATTCCTCTTCCAACATCGAATTTCTCATTTCATCTCTAAATCCCTCCATTTCACCTTCTACCTCACGCAACCAGGCACATCCGACCACGCACGGTGGTCGGGTCTTCGGATCTATCCAACACGTCTCGCCAAGATCCATCCCCATTCATGCCTCCTAATTTTGTGCATAAATAAATAGTAAAAAAATAAAAAAAAGTTAGTATTTATTTTATCTCTAACGTTTGTTCTGCAGGATCATTTTAAAGATAAAAAAATAAAAAGAAAATAATATAATAAAAAATTCTTTTATCATCTCTGTTTACATAAAGAAATTAAAAAAATTGTACATTTTCCCTCTAACATTTTTCTGCAGGTTACAAATAAAAAATTAAAAAAATAAAAATATTTTTGCAGCTGGCAACGGGCCACCACCCCCGCCGCCCGTACCTGCTCCAGTGCCTCCGTCGCGCGTGTTCGTGTGGGGCGGCGTCACCCTCACGCCACTCCAGCCGCCCAACGGTCTCCGCATTGCCCCAGGTGCCCACAGGCAGCAGCGCCGCCCCTCTCCAAGCCCTCCATTCCAGCCAAAAGTCCTCAGAATTGCGAAAAGGCCCCCGTTCTCCAAAGTATAGCACATGCGTAGCACACGCTTCTTGGGTAAATTATAGTTTTCGTCATGCAATTTATGTATGTTCATATTCAGTTCACAAACTTTTGAATAATTGCAATCCAATCCCTGTACTTCCATATTTGAACTTACTCGATCTTTTCATCAAAATAAATGTTTTTTTGGTTTCAAAAATTCTGAGAAAATGTGTGTATGCTTTTGCTATGCTGTGAATGTTGTATAAATTTTTCATAGCATTTTGTTGAACTTTAATATATTTAAAAAAATAAAAAATAGTAACTTTTTGGCTGACCGAAATTGAAAAGTTTATAAAAAATCAAAAGCTTGCCAAAAAAATCCAAAAAAATATTCTAGGTGTGTTTTGTTGCCTTTTAATTTCTATCCAATTTTCATTCATTTATCTTTTATAAAACTCCAAAAAATTACGAAAAATGAAAAATCTTAAAAAAATTGTAGACAATTCTAGAAAAATCAAAAAAATCTGATCTTGGTCTCTGTTTGTAGATATTTACTTGTAGTTTTATAAAATCACAAAAACATCAGAAAAATCTAAAAAAATTACCAAAAATATTTTAAAATATATAAACCACAATAATATTTTCTCTGGAATATTCTGAGTATTTTTTATTAATCTTAAAATTACAAAAAGAGTGTGGTGTTGTGTGTTTTTATCCTTTGTACCTTATTTGAAATATAAAAAAATAAAAATTCAATAAAAAACCACTAAAAATTCTTTCTGAAAATTGACTACTTAGTTTTTAAATCGTTATTCTTGTGTCGACCCTGGTCGCTATATCAGGTAAAATGAATAGCGAAAATCGCTTATATTTGTTGTGATTGATTTATCTTCTTTTGAATGGCTTAAAATTATTTTTCTCGATTGATTGTGCTTGGTGATTTGGGTCACAACGACCATTGTTTATTTACATACTTAACCCTTATCAATTTTTGTGTCATCCGAATGGCGCCGTTACCGGGGAGCACGGCTTTATAGTCATTTTTCTTTTTTGCTTAATTTTGTCTCTAAATATTATAACTGTTTTCTGACCATCGTTTGCTTTGATTTTTGTGCGAGGAACCGCTTGGAGGACGACTCGGATTCTTTTTGGAGGACTCGCGCAGGAGGATGAGCAGAAGAAGAGAAGAAGATAGTCGTGATATTTTAGAGAACAATTTGACATTATTCTAATAATTTAGACTTGAACACTTGTGGACTTGGATTATTCGGGGTATGTTTCGCCAAGTGCCGATGCACTTGGGGGACCTCACCGTTGTTTTTTTAGCATTTTTGATTTCATCGCCATAACTTGCTATTTGATTCCCGTGTTTTTAACCCCTAGATGTAGGATTTTTTGTTGATTGTGACGTAAATTGCTAAGGCCCAACACCTAATAGATTATATGTTCCTATATAACGTAATTGGACCTTGCTAAAAAAACTAAAAAGTTATTCACGATCAATAGAAGTTGCTCGTCTAAGGTCAATTTCCTCGTGCATCATATAGTTAGTTTACTTTCTGTATTTAATTTATGCGCAAATCATATTGCATGTAGAGTGCTGGAGTAAGGTACGCATTTTTCTATCTCTGCATGCATCATTGTGTTTGACCGTGCATCGGCTTTTTCAACTTCCTCCCCCTATTTTTGACTCAAATTAATCAAAGAGGAAATCACAAAGCTCGTTAGGAGTTATTTTTATAAAAAATCAAACAAAAATCAAAAAATAAAAAAATAATAAAAATTTGGACTGCTAATTGAACTTGACCCTTAAAATCAAATGTAATTAATTCATACCATTGTATTGGGAGAGCAATCCCCTCATTGTTTGCCTTTTTAGTTGCTCGCGTACACACTAAGGACTAGTGCCCAAAATCCCATTAAGCCTCCTAAGTGTTTGTACAACTTTTGTTGATCACCTAACTCTTAAAACTGAAAAGATAAAGACCGAACTCTCACGGTCAGATTTTTGTTGAGTTGGTGAACTGGGGCTTTGCTTTGTGTTTTGTATGTCTTTGGTGTGAGTCGGTTACGATCATTCTTTGAATCATTAGCAATCACCTTCTTTCTACTATCCCCCCTCCCTCCCTTCATTTCCCTCTCTTCATGATGGGTCGCATTCCATTCCAGCTGGATTTTGCGGCTTCTTATCTACATGCCCATCATTCCCGCCCACTCTCTTGGGAGGTCAGAACTCCGTCCGATTTCCCATCCTCCCAATCCACCCTCCCATTCTGGACATGCTGTGAGTGAAGCCCGAGGAGACCAGATTGACCAAATACGAGACACGGGTGCTCACCTTGCCGAGATGAGAGTGGATCCCATAAGAGATCATATGGTGCAATAGCGAGCTTTAGATGACTTCTATCCTAGGGTGGTGGATGAGAACCAAGATCAGGAAGCGCAGTCCGCTTCTACTTTGAGACCCTTCGTTCTAGATTTAGAGTTCATTGATCTACTGTTGAAATTTTTAGGGGAAGTACACGAGGAACCTTATTTGCATATCGATGAGTTTGAGGATATTTGTGGATCACAACCATATTCGGATATCACTTATGAGGACATGATGCTGATTACCTTCCCATTTACACTTCAGAGTAAAGCCAAGAGTTGGCACAGACGATTGGGAAGGAAAGTTGCTACATGGGGAGATTTACGATCAATGTTTTTGCAGAGATTTTACCCCAAAGTAGAGCAGAGATGATGTGGTCTTGTATTCATGATTTTTCAGTTGACCCCCAGAAGCCATTGATAGATTCATGATTGAGGTTACGTGATATTTTGAGGTGATTTCCAGATCATCGATTTTCGATGACTGACCTTATCCACATCGCCATGAGGGGGAGGACTGCAGAGCAGATTGCATATGTCATTACCTCGTGTGGTGGTTCATACCACTATCCCAACTTGGATTTAGTGGAGACCATCTTGGATACACTTTCAGACATTCCATATTCACAAGATGATTTATTCGGGACAACACACGAGGTGGATATGACACATGTTGAGTGTGTGACACATCATGTTGATCTTGACAACACACACAAATTAGAGGATATGTATGCAACTAGTCCTCATTTGATAGATGTGTTGACTACTACTGTGAGTTCCCAGAGCCGGACATTGGTCGAGTTTCCATTTGATTTACAATCAGATTTTGAGCCAGTCCCACACTTTCACGTCGATGATTCTTGGATTCTAGATCTGCTAGTATCCCAAGATATAGAGAGGGATCCCACATTTCAGCCATCCTTAGAGTCATTTCAGTATCCATGTCCAGTAGATTCAGTGTCTATTCTTCATAAGATTTTCTCGGATTCAGAGATACTTTTGGATTCATCTCAACATCGAGAGCTTGATGAGGGATCGTTTTTTGATTTGACAGATGTTGATAGTCCCATATTTGAGCCTTGTGTCCTCCCAGTTGATGAGGTTGATACATTTTTGGAGGACCTAATATTTGATAGCACAGATCCCCAATTTCCTGATGATTTGGCATTAGTCCATGAGGGTTATCTGTGGGAGGATGCCACGGACCATGTGTACTCGATTTCACTTTCTGGGAGTGCATCTGATCTGTCCGATCACGAGACCGAGTCTTCTGATATTGCTGATCTTGCTGAGTTTGAGGTTTCTCTCCGTGACAACCCTCGCGAGGATGACCCGATCTTTGAGGTATTTGATGATTTCACTGATTTGTCTACATTATATGCATCGAGTATCAGCCTTTTTAGTGAGTCTCATGTTCTTGATCTTCCTTGTCTATTCGAGACAGTGATTAACGTGGAGGATTCCCTGACAGATCCTTCCTTCTCCACGTTCGACTTCTTCAACTCCATCCATTCACTCCATTCAGATCTTGAGCCGATGATTTCTTTTGTGCTACTGGAGCCCAATTTCATCTTTCCATATCTTTACCCGGTAGCAGACACCCGCTTGATTGCTTACTTGGATGTCATCATTTACTCTGTTGAGTTCGTTGTTGTTCTTACACGGAGACTGCAACGACAGTACTGTATTCGCATGACGGATGCTATCCTGAACCTTGATACGGCATTATCCTAGCCTTTGCGCCCAGCTAGGGGCGTAAACTCTAGCGCTTGTTGATAGGCACCTCAACATTGTTCACAAATGTATAGATCCATCTGTCCATATCATACATTCATTTTATCTCACACCCCATCTCCATCTAATGATCATTCCATACTTTGGGTGTACTTTACCCTAAGTATAGGGGGGTGTCAGACTTGTTATTATTCTTTTGGTTCCTTTTACCTCTGTTTTATTGCTTATACTTAGGGATATTTTACCCTAAGTATAGGGGAGGTAAATTCTGTATATCCTATCACTCGGTACTCCCCTTGTGTACAGTCTTCTATACATAGGATTACTTGATCCTAAGTATAGGGGGAACACCGATTTCCATTGATTATATTCTTTTATTTGTCATCGTAGCATAGCATTCTTTTCACTTCCCAATACATAGTACGAGTTATGTCTTCCTTTGCAGCTCTTTGATCACTATGAGGACATAGTTTGAGCCAAGTATAGGGGGTGTCGTATATATTTTATATATACTTTAGCCATAACTCGTACTTTCATATTTTTAATATGGCTAAAATACTGTGTAAATACTAAAAAACTAACTAATAAAAAAGATGCAGATATTTCCTCAAAGTTCTTTTTGTATAATACTGATTAATAAATCTAGATAAAACATTTTGAAAAGTATTTTGAAAGTAGTTTGAAAATCTATTTGAAAAATCTTTTGAAAACTATTTAAAAAATGTTTTAAAAAATATTTTTAACCTTTGCAAAAATATTATGGTTTGTAAAAAAAATTTCTTTGTTTGGAATAAAAAGATTTTGTAAAACTATTTGCAAATGTTTGGAAAAATAGTTGAAAAATTATTTTGAAAATCTATATATATTGTTTGAAAACTGTTTTGCAAAATAGTTTTCAAATGTATGTAAATGTTTGTAAAATTGTGTGAAAATTTATTTTGGACTATTGTTTTCAAAACTATTTGTAAAATTATTTTCAAATAAATTTGAGGAATATATGCATCACAAAACAAAAAAATCCGACTGCATGTAAATTACTCAAGTTGTAAATCCTTGCATCATCTTCTTGTAAATAATTGATTCACTTCTTTGTAAATATGTGTATATAATCCCTAACCCTTATCTCAAAAAAACTGTTTATACTTGTATATATTACTAATATTTTGTTTTTAAAAAAAACATAAAAAAATTCTTTTTGCATTTACATCATTTTTTCAAAAATCCATAAAAAGTTGAACATTTTGAAAATGGTTTCACAAAAAGAATTTGTTTTCTTTGCATTGTACATATTTCTTGCATTAGCATGAGCATTTTTCAAGATGATAGTGACATTTAAACTAAGTCTTGAATAAATTTGAAGAATGGAGTTTAATTGAACCTTAATCCACTTAATTTCAGAGGAATCTTATAAGAATTGGAGTTAAGACTTTCAGGTCCTAGTGACTTAATTCATTGAGTCCATAAGACTATGTTCACATGTCATCTTGATAAGTATAAGTAGAATCTTTAACAACACATGCATGATTATTTCATACAGTGGATTACCTTGGACAATGCACTCTACAGGTAGCTCTTCCTCGAGGAGGTAGTGAGGGGGCAGAATCTTTTGGCTTGGAGTAGCATACGAGGGTAGTACATCTAGGAAGAACCTCTCGTCCTCCTCTAGGGAGGGAAGTGTGTCTCAACCTAGTTTGGAGATGTTGAGGTCTAAAGACAGGATGCTATGGGGTTGCAATAATACTTCAAAAGAGTGATAGTCTACTGACTCAAGAGGAAAAACTCCTTATGTACATGTTACACCTTGTATATATTGTTAAAAAAAAGAAAAAAAAATAAAAAATCTCCAAAAGTGGACAGGCCTGCTAGATAAGTAAAATGTCTGCCGGAGTGTATATACAAGTGAGAAAAAAAAGAATAAGAGCTTCAAAGTCAAATATTTGTGAGCTTGCAGCGGGTGACCTGGCTACACCGGTCATGCATCCAAGGATAGGTAACTACACTGGTTACCGTCCATTCTCTTCTCCATCCCCTCTTCTTGAGCTGGTTGTACTTGAACTTAGAAGGGAATATCCCCGCTCCTCGAGGAAAGAGTTTCCAGAACGGGGGATTAGAGTTACCTTGTTGAGAGAGGTTGTTTCTTTGCTACTTTTGATATGAGGAGCTATATTTCACTTACACTGTACAAGAAAAGATTCATAGTCATAAGAATTTGTGTATATAGACTTGTTCTGATCTGACCGTTGAGGAGACCTAAATAGGAGTCTTATGGAATTTACAGGCTGTTAGGTTTTAAATCAATTTCCCATTAAGGTTCCGACACACCAATAATACAAAGGTCCGCCAGATCTCCATATTACATTTTTATGAAGATAAGTTTAAAAGTCAACATTGTTCTAACTTCTTTCCTTTTTCTTTTCTTTATTTTTGTTTTCACTTATTTTCCAAATAAGTGTTTGCTAGGTACTAGCAAAGGTAAAGTATAGGAGAACGATGAATCCACAATTCATCGCCTTTATTCTTTTATTTTAGCCTCATTTCCTTAGTCAAATACCTGTAAATACCCACTAATTTCATAAAATTACCATTTTGCATGTATTTGTTAAATATGCATTTTTAGCACTTTTTGTACATAAATAAAAGAATAAAGAAGTAAAGAAAAAGAAAAGAATAATAAAGGATATATTTATGCAATAAAAACAGACTAACCCGAACCTCGAGAGAAGGTCAAGACTTGATCTGATCGATCAGGAATAAAGTAGGGGGGAGAGGGGCTTCTGTCAAAAATCCAAAAAAAATATTTTGTAAATATTTTTCATGTATATTTGTACAAAACTTACATTATTTTATTTGTACATAATTTGACCTCAATTTTTTTTTGTAAACAAAAGTTGTAAATACAAATGTGTTGTAAATAACAAAAATATTCATAAAAGAAAATAATGTACATATGACAATTAATCACCCTCAGAAAAAGCCACAAAGCGATCATTGAAATACCAATTACGGCTCCATACGAACTCAAATTGAATCAAAATCACTTCCATTATACTCTAAATTAAATTATCTTTCAAATGGTTCTGGTTTCATCATTTTTGAAGTTACGGTTAAAAAGTTGGTTCTCTAGGGTGTTTTGTGCAGTTTCACTATTATTTATTGTAGATATTTTCATATTTATTTTTATATACGTAATGTACATAATTGTAAATATTATTTCCATTAAAAAAAATAATTGTAAAACAAAAAAATAAAAAAGTAATATATATAAATTATTTCCTTACTTGTACATATGTATATTGTATCATATGTACATAATATATGTATACAACTAACTTCCTTATATAAAAATCACAAAAAAATTAAATATCTAACTTTAATTAATTAATTTAATTTAATTACGAAAATTGTATTTATATTTAATTATTTAATTCATTATTCGATTTTATAACTTACCATGTATATTAGATTTGATTCTTTACCTTTAATGGCCACCATTAAGGTGGTTAATTGATTGCCATAAATTACTTAATTTATTTAATTTATTTAATTCCGAAATTCGTAATTAATTAATTAGTTTAATTATTTTATATTATTAACAAATAAACACCTTCCTCATTTATAGATACTTTACATTTTTATTTTTGTCTTCTTTTTAATGGGCTCCTCCTCCCTCATTTCCTCTTGATCAATCTTTGGAGAGAGGAGCCCGATCTCTGAGAGCTACTCTTTGCAGAAGGTTGCCCAGCCTCCGATCCAGTCGGTGACAACGATTTGGTCATTGTCGAGGCCATCACGGCGTGTCCGATTCCAAGGTGAGATCCATTTTATTTCTTGTCATTTTTCCTAGGTAAAATCGGAGTTTAATTTTTTATCTCGATTTCATTAATCTTTAGGTATCTTAAAATCATAAAAAAATCCATCACACTTTTCTCCGCTTCTGACATCGAATTTTTCATCTCATCTCTCAATCCCTCTGTTTCACCTTCTACCTCATGCAACCACGCACATCCGACCACGCACGGTGGTCGGGTCTTCAGATCTATCCTCCACGCCTCACCAAGATCCATCCCCATTCATGCCTCCTAATTTTGTGCATAAATAAATAGTTAAAAAATAAAAATTTTTGTATTTATTTTATCTCTGAAGTTTGTTTTGCAGGATCATTTTAAAGATAAAAAAATAAAAAGAAAAAATATAATAAAAAATTTCTTTTATCATCTCTGTTTACATAAAGAAAATAAAAAAATAAAAAATTATAGATTTTCCCTCTAACATTTTTCTACATGTTAAAAATATAAAAAATAAAAAAATAAAAAAAAATATTTTTGCAGCAGGCGGCGGGTCATCCCCCCGCCGCCTGCACATGCTCTAGTGCCTCCGCCGCGCGTGTTCGTGCGGGGCGGCGTCACTCTCACACCACTCCAGTTGCCCAGCGGTCTCCGTATCACCCCAGGTGCCCGCAGGAGGCAGTGCCGCCCCTCCCCGAGCCCTCCGCTCTAGCTGCTCACGGGCAGTGCAAGCTCGTGCTGCCTCTGACCGCGCCGTCATTTACACTCCCGCGCCGGACCTCCACCTCCTGTCGCGCAGCAGCGCCGCCTTTCGCCATCCGCCCGCGTCCGCCTCGTACCCTCATGCCCAACCTCCAGCGGCCTCCCACCGCAACAGCACCGCTCCGTCGACCTCCGTCGTTGAACTTTCCATCCATCGTACTGTCCCCACCGCTCGCCGATGCCACACCGCCCTCGGCCCCCTCCTCAGTGGCGGCAGTGGTGGCACCCTCCTCCCCTCCTTGAGAAGAAATCAAGGATCACAGGAAACCCTAGAGGGGTTATTGAATAAATAAAAAATTCTATTGGAAAAGTTCATCCAAGCCCCCAGAAGTCCTCAGAATTGCGAAAAGGCCCCCATTCTCCAAAGCATATCACATGCGTGGCACATACTTCTTGGGTAAATTACAGTTTTCATCCTGAACTATATTTATGTTCATATTTAGTTCACAAACTTTTTAATAATTGCAATCCAGTCCCTGTGCTTCCAGATTTGAACTTACTCGATCTTTTCATCAAAATAAATGCTTTTATGGTTCCAAAAATACTGAGAAAATTTGTGTATGCTCCTACTACGCATGTGAATGTTGTGTACATTTTTCATAGCATTTTGTTGAATTTTGATATATTTAAAAAAATAAAAAAACAATAACTTTTTACCTGCCTGAAATTGAAAATTTTATAAAAATTCAAAAACTAGCCAAAAAATTATTAAAAAAATATGTAGGTGTGTTTTGTTGCCTTTTAATTTCTATCCAATGTTCATTCATTTATCTTTTATAAAACTCCAAAAAAATGTGAAAAATGAAATATCTTAAAAAAATTATAGATAATTCTAGAAAAATAAAAAATCTGATCTTGGTCTCTATTTGTTGATATTTACTTGTAGTTTAACATAAAAATAATTTCCAAGAACATTAGGCACTTAAAGTATTTTTAAGTTGCAAAATACTCCTGCCTGTGCGTTGTTTCCCTTGTTTTGCACTGTTTGATTTTTATAAAATCACAAAAACATCAGAAAAATCTAAAAAAATACCAAAATATTTTAAAATATATAAAACACAAAAATATTTTCTGTGGAATTTTCTGAGTATTTTTTATTAGTCTGAAAATTATAAAAAGAGTATGGTGTTGTGTGTTTTTATCCTTTGTGCCTTATTCGAAAAATAAAAAAATCAAAATTCAAAAAAACCACTAAAAATTCTTTCCTAAAATTGACTACTTAGTTTGAAATCATGCTCTGTGTTTTCGACCTTGTTCGCTATACCAGGTAAAAAGAATAGCGAAAACCGCTTACATTTGTTGTGATTGATTTATCTTATCTTCTTTTGAGTGGTTTAAAACTATTTTCTCGATTGACCGCACTTGGTGATATGGGTCACAACGGCCGTTGTTTATTTACATACTTAACCCTTATTGATTTGTGTGTCATCATCCTTCTTTGTCAAAGAGGGACAAAGTTGAATCGGTCGAGTAAGGTTGCCGGAAGGAGGTTGATGGAAGAGTTGTTGTCTAATAGAGTATGATCAAACCTCTACTCATGAATATGGCATCTGACATAGGCAGCTCCTACATCTGGCCTCTTAGCTGTCAGACGATTCTGGATGGCGAAGCAGGTGGCACGAGTGAGCACATGGATCTCTGCATGAGGGTTCCTCTTCTTCCTACGAATGGTGGTCTTCTCTCTCAGGTTCCTCTAGAAGAGGGGGATGTACTCAAGTGCCTCCTGTAGAGTCAGCTGAATCTGAAATCTATCGATCATCTGTTGGCTATACTCTAACTGTTAATTCTTTTTTTGGTTTTCTTTTTTATTCCCCTTATCCAAGCGGAGTGCTTGTGGGAAGGGAATAGATGGGCCCTCCTCAGACAGAGGGCTAGGAATGGGTCCCTTCTGATGAGAAGGAGTAGAATCCATACAAGTATCACCAAGCATCACATATGGACTCGATGAAGAACCCTTTCCTTAATTATTTTTTTGGTATTTTCTATCAAGTCCCGGGGTATAGAAACTGAAGGAAATACAACTTGAGTAGAACGGGTGGCCTCAGTACGACCCACAGCATCAAGAACTGCGACATCAGCACCACACTCTAGCTCGGCAACTAGATATCTGGTGGCATCAGTACCACCCTCTGCAACTAGGGACGCGACAGCCTCAGTACCGTCGGTTGTATCAAAATCCTTGGTGGTGTCAGCACCACCGTCTTCGTCATCATGAGCAGCATCAGCACTGCTATCCTCCTCGTCTAGCACTCCTGCATCCTCGTGGTGTCATCTCTCAGACGAGGCGCCGTTGGCTGGCATCCTACCGCTCCTAAGTGTAACAAAGTCAGCATCAAATGTATATGAAGCGATATCACCCAATAAGTCACTAGGAGTGTAACCTCTGTGAACTATACCTGCACAGACTTTCTTTTAGGTTGTTTAGGTTTGGCTCGATCTGAGCGGTTATGACGGCCTTGCCCTTGATGATATCCCTCATCTCCTAGCAGAACTCGTCCATCTCCCGCATGAATGTGGCCTGGTGATAGGAAAGAAGGCGGGCTAGATCATCGAATGTTAGGTTCTCATAGGCTGGCCCATGAGAACCAGATGGGTTGCCTCTCTAGAAGTAAGGCTACTACTGGGAAGGGTGAGGGGGATACTGAGAGTACTGCTGAGGTTGGTGCTGGTGCTGCCTCCATGGTTGTCCCTGCTGGTAGGGAAAAGGACCCTGCAGGTAATGTTGTTGCCGTGGCTATTGTGGGAGCTGGGGCTGCTGCTCAGACTGGCTTAATTGTCCACCCTGAACTGGAGGTTGTTGCTGGGATGAGGCACCTCCGGTCGACCACTTGAATCCAGGATGATCTTGGTGGATCCCAGGCTGCTGTCGGTCGTACCAAATCCCATTGACTTCCATCAATGGCTCCTGCTCGAAAGGGGGTGGAGGAAGGACTGCCAGGGATTGATCCTGCTGGTACACCACCATCTGAGTGTCCTGAGATGGTGGTGGCTGAAGGTATTGGTGATGTGGCTGCTGGAACGACTCCACCTGAACATGGTGGACCTGTCGGTATTGGGCGGGGTGTTGCGTCGAGTTGCTGTTGCTGCTAAGATCAGCCGGTTACCTGAGATGGGGATGAGAAGTCGTCTCTGCCTCTTGGAGACACATGATCTGGGTCTTCAGGTCACTCAATGTGTGTGCCAACTGATCAGTCTGTGTCATGCCCCAGCACTACTTCTTCTCGATGATCTCGATGCGGTCCAGCTTCTCGCTGATGATGCCCATATCAGCGGCCGACGACTCTGCCTGTGCTGCAGCTGCTGAAGAGGTGGATGGACCTGCATCGACCCATGATATCCTCTGATAGGACATGGCCTGGGGGCTTCCCCTAAGTGTAAAGACAGGTCTGGGACATGATAGTGTAGCTCTCGGCCATCTCCTCATATATGGCCCAGACCTGGTCTTCATCCTTGCCAAAGTAGGATCCTCCACAAGATGCGTTCGCGAGCCCCTGCTGCTCCAGTATCAGGCCACAAAAGAAACTCTGAACTAAGTTGGGCTTGGAGATGTCATGGTGTGGACACCGGTCAATGAGCTCTCGGAAGCGGTCCCATGCCTCATGGAATTGCTATTTGGGATGCATGGAGAATGTGTTGATGAGAGCTCGAGCTGCATTCATCCAGCCAAGTGGATAGTACTTGTTCAAGTACTCGTTCCGGAGCTATTCCCATGAAGTGACATATCTCCCTAGATGCTTGAGCCAGTAGGTTGCTCTGTCAACCAGGGAGAACGGAAAAGCTGTCATCTTGATGGTGTCCTTATCCATGTATCTATTGTGGATCGTGTTGCAAATCATCTCGAACTGCTGGAGATGCAGATGTGGCTCCTCGGTGGCAAGCCCATGGAATCTGGGCAACAACTGGATTGTCTGAGGAGGGAGCTTGAATTCTCCCAGTATCACCGAAAGCTGAATCCAATGATGGGTAAGAGTCGCACCAGGGTTGTGCGACTCTCTCATCGGCTTGGCTAGTCGGAATGGCTCCTGTGGCTCATCTAGATGTCCTCCATCTCCTCCTCCAAGCTCTAGTATCTCTCCATCGTCTGGTCAGTTCAGCTTTCTGCAGTCAGCTCGAATCTGGGCCATCTCTCTACGCATATCTGCCATGAAAGCCCCTTGGTCTCTGACCTGTCTCTGGATCGTCTCCAAGGAAGCTAACAGGGTGTTGTTGATGGCGCCCTGATCTAGAACATGCGTGGTAGTCTAGGGCTTCCCATCTGTGTGCTCCTTGCTGTTGGCCATCTCGTGGGTCTCTACAAAGGCAAAAGACCCGAACTCGGGTGCCATCAAATGAACAAATATCTACTCTGATTTCTTCTTGGGCATCTCGGGACTGGAAGAAGGGTAGTCAAGGGGGAACAGGGCGAAATCGAACTCGGGTTCAGAGAGCAGGTATGGGCTCTCACGAACCAACCAAGATGAATGGGGCGAAGTGCTCGAAAGTGATGCAACCAAGGGTTTCCTAAGGGAGCTCCGACCCATCATCGTGATCTGGAGAGGAAGGCGGATGGGATCTGGAAACAAACAAGATTAGCAAACAAACCCCCAATTCACCTACTCAACACTGAGAGCTGATGACCGTAAAGGTTCAATCTTTTATCTTGTTGATTTTATTTAGGTGATAATTCAGTCTAGCAGGGTGATTAAGCGAGCGGCTAGGAACATGATGCTCTCAGGAGACTGGCCCAATCCCGAAGTTAGATCTTTCCCAACCAGTACAAGTTGTGGATTGTTTACCGGCTACCCGATCAACTCACTCTGTTAAGGATATCGTGGCCCGCTTTACCTGAGATCGGAGCAATCCTCACTGGCGAACGACTAACCCCAAGACTAGTAGTCTGATGAAAGTTCAGGTATGGCTCTAGCCTAGTGTGCGGATCACTCTCTCGCGAAAGCAAACCAAACAATGAGGGGAATGCTCTCCCAAGACAGACTTTTAAGTCGAGTGTCTTTTATGGTCAAGTTTGTTTAGCAGTCCCAATTTTATGATTATTACTTTTTATGTATTTTTCAATAAAAAACAAATGCCAAACGAATTTTTCAATCTCATGGTTATTTAAAGTCCAAAAATGGGGCAGAAGTCAAAAAAGCTGATGCGCGATCAAACACGATGATGCATGCAAAGTAAGAGATGCGTACCTTTCGCCAGCACTCTACATGCAGGGTGATCCGTGCATAAATTAAAAGACTGAAATAAAAGTACCCTATATGATGCAAGAAGAAAACGACCTTAGATGAGCAATTTCTATATGTGAAGAATTGTAGCTTATTGGTTAGAGAGAGAGGACAGAGTCCAGTCTCTGATGTCGATTGGTGTCCGCCACAACGGATCCTGTACGCGTTGTATACGACCTCTAGCGGCACGTGACCTCTCAAGCGACCAAGTTAACTTTTTCTTGTGATTTAATTAATTAGGTCCAATTATGATCAATATGCAAGCAAATAATTATGGGTTGGGCCTTAATTAATTACGTCACAGATAGAGAAATCCCTAGATCTAAGGGTCAAATTCTTCAAGAATCAAAATAAATATAAAAGGCAAAGGAAAACAAAACCGACGAAAAACGCGGTGAGGTCCCCCGAGCACACCAGCGCTCGGCGAAACAGACCCCGATACGCCAAGTACAAACTGTCTAAGGTCCTGTATTATTACAATTATAATAAAATGTGCTAAAAATAAACTAGTTACTCTATCCTATATAATTATGCTCCTCATGTCCTCCTGCTCCTCCTCGGGCGCGGGTCCTCCTACCAAAAGCCGCAAAACTCCTCTAGCGGTCCCTCGCACAGAAAAGAGAAATAGAAATAAGTCAGAAATCAGTTATAATAGATAGAGGGTAGAAATATACAAAAATAAAGCAAAAAGAAAAAGAAAGAAAAAGCTGAAAAACGACTACTAAGTCGTGCTCCCCAGCAACGACGCCATTCTGATGACGGCTCCAAGCAACTCGGGTTATGTAGAATTTAAGGTCGTTGTGACCCGAATCGCAAGGCATGATGAATCAGGAAAAATAAGACCACAAATCAAAAAAATGAAAGCATGAAATCGAAAGGAGCGGTCTCCGCTATTTATTTAACCTGGAATATCGACCACGGTCGAACACAAGGGCACGAGCTAAGCATATGAAGTAGTCGAGAAATCAGAAAAGAAAAGGGGAATATTTTGGTGATTTTTAATTTGCAATTTTTTTTATTTTCTAATAAGAAAATAAATAAAAAGGTAAAATGAATCGCACTTCAACTATTTTTATTGGGACCAAAAATGCTCAAAAATTAAATATAAAAATATTTTTGTATTTTCAAAATATGTAAATGTTTTTTGGCGAATTTATAGGATTTCTCATATTTTTAAATAATTTTCTAAAAATGAAATAAAGTCAAAATAATAAAACAGTGTACAGCTTGGACTAGAAGGCAACTTTAAAATATCTAAAGTGTCGCAAATGTCCTGGTTGCAATTTTGTGTGAAAATAGATGAAAATATCTAACTACAGAAATTGAAAACTATTTTTTTTATTTTTGTGGAATTTTATTATTTTTATAATATTTTAGGTCTTTTGCAATTTTCAAGGGTTCTATAAAAGATAATAAAACCAAAATGTTGTAGAAATTAAAACAAGACAAAAGGCACACAAGAATTTTTGTATTTAGGGTTGTCTTATGTTTTTTTATGGATTTTCTAAAATAGACAGACACTTTTTTATGGGTTTTTTATTTTTAGAAATATCAAACAAAATCAAATTGTGTCACAAAAACTACCAAAAATATTACACAATAGCAGAAGCTACTGGTAATTTTTGGGTAAGTTTTGGAGCAGATTTGATATTTATTTGACCAAAAATAAAACACATAGGTTGTAGGGACCTATTTGCAAATAGTCTAAGTTTCCAGACCAAACAGTAATAATCATAGAAAGTCCAAGCACATCAATGTAAAATTCCCAAGAAATAATGCACATGCTCAATAAATCGTTCACAAGGGCATAAATGCAATTCCAGAAAATATTTCATTCAAATATTAACCATCAAAAAGTACAGGACCAAATATGCAAAAACACCACCATGCATGTGATCGAGCACGTGTCTCCAAACATGAAGGACTAAAGTACAAATACTAGAAACCTTAGGGACTAAAGTGCAAATAGTTCACACTACAGCTTTATTTAATAGACTAGAAAGTAAAGCATAAAAAGTGTGGGGTAAATGATGCAATATACCCTTGATGGCATGTGAGGTGCGCGTGAGGGACACGTGGAGGCCGCTGGCTTGGGTAGACGTGCGGCTTTGATTCTCTACAGATGTCAAATCTGACGCCTCAGATATAGTCGAGGACGTGGGGCGCAGATGCATCAGAGCTGCAATCTAATAGTCGAAAAGCATGCTGATTTTGGCGGCGTAGATCTGATATGGAAGGACAGGGGCCAATTCGACGGTATTGAAGATGCCTGGAAGAACAGCGTCGGGTGAACTTCACTATAGCCAAGGAGATGATCCTCGTCTCCGATGGTCGATTGGGAGGAACATGAATGATCGTGGAGGGGTTCAGCGTCGACTGAGCGAGACCGATGGAGGAGCCACTGGCCGGATGCACGTGATGGTAACGATGGCCTGGAGCTGCTCCGGCGAACCTCAGATGGATGAAACAAGGGGTCCCAGTGTGTGTTAATGCCTGCAAAGGAAAACTAGGACTCGGGGCAGAGCTCCGGTCCGGCTTATTGAAGCTAAACACCAAATAAGCGGGGGCGAAGGTTGATCTCCGGCGAAGGTGGTAGAGGAGATCTCAGTCCTAATCTTGACCGGAAGATCGAGGCTAAGGATGGTTGGGTTACGGTGCAAGATGGAAGGCGAGGCTGCGGATCGATCTAAATGGTAAGATGTGGGAATCGGGGCTCCAACCGGCTGGTCAGAGCAGATGAACACGCTGCGGCGATGAACGAAATGATTGGATCGAACAAGGAAATGCGAAGGATATAAAGGGTACCTGAAGATCTGGGAAAGCTCCTGAACTTCTGGCGAAGATGACTATCGGGATGATGGCCTCAACCTCGATGTGGAAGGAAGGGGAGGCTGCTCACGGTGGAACTCCGACCATGAAGGGTGAGCGTCGTCCCTACTGCACCAAACCAAGCTCCGAGCGATGCTCCGAGCAGCTGTCACTCAGCTGGAGGTGGCTAGGGTTCGAAATGGGAGCGAGGCATGAGCTACCGCTCCTGGGAGGCGGAGAAGAGACTTTATAGGGATCCCAGGAGACTAGAGGAATCGGGCAAGGGCACACAAACCGAGGGAGACACACGCTTTCCTAGGGATCCGCAAGGGTCCTGGATCCATGGAGAGACTACGGGCGAAGAATCGAGGCAAGGGATTGCGTGACTCGATCGGGAAAAATCGAAGAAAAAGGTCTGGCGATGGGTCAGGTCAAGCCCTGGAAGAGGACGTTGACCCGGGTCAACAACGTGACATGGACCCATCAGAAAAATTGAATGTGCAAAATACATACAAATTAAATAAAAAATAATAAATGATCTGAAATTAAAAAGTGTATTAAATGAATAATGTTTGTTATTTTTAAACTATTTCTTGTGATTTTTATTTATTTTTTTGAAAAATAAATTAATCTATACACAGTATAGTGTATTATATACAGGTATAATATACCTATGTATTTTGTACAATTATTTTTATTTTGTTATTTTTACACAAATACCCTAATTTTATATTTTAATTATTCACAACATAGATTTGAAGTACAAAGTAATTTTTATTTTATTTTTATTATTTATTTATAGGTATATAATAAATAGAGAAGAAAGCATATTTATACATGTATTATGTACAAGGGAGAGAGAATTTTATTTTTCTGATTTTTGTTTTATTTTTAGGATTATATGTAAGAAGGTAAAAAGAAGCTTCTTATTTTTATTTTGTCATAAATATTTGTTTATTTACATAAATATTATGTACAATATAGAGTAGGCCCTATCTATCTCTACTTGTTTTATTTGGCGATAAGGTCAATGCTTGGCCTTCTCTTGGGGTTCGGGTCACGTTGTATTTATTCTAAATACGTCCTTCCTTTTTCTTTTTCTTTTTCTTTTTCTTTTTCTTTATTCTTTTATTTTTGCACAAATACATGCTAATTGTGTATACTTAACACATGCATGCTAAATGTTAACTTATTGTATTTACATCTATTTATATGATGCATTGCCATAATAATTATCTAAAATAAAAGAATAAAGAGTGATGATCAGATATTCATTACCGATTGATCAATCTGGTTCATGCCTTGGCATTGCTTCATCTCTATAATTTTGATGCGGTCCAACTTCTCACCGATGATACCCATGTCAGTGATTGAGGACTCGGCCTGTGCGGCTGCTGAGGAAGAGTAGAAGGATTGGCATCAACCCATGCAATGCTCTGATAAGACACAACCTGTTGGAGGGGCTTCCCCTGAGTGTACACCCTAGTCTGGGACATCACCATGTTGTTTTCTACCATCTCCTCGTAGATGGACCAGACTTGGTCCTCATCCATGGCAAAATAGGACCCTCCACACGAGGCATTTACTAGCCCCTACAGCTTCGATGTTAGCCAACAAAAGAAGCTCTGAACAAGATTGGGCTTGGATATCTTGTGATGTGGACACTGGCCGATGAGCTCTCTAAATTGATCCCAAGCGTCATGAAACTGCTCATTTGGGATCATGGTGAATTAGTTGATCATAGCTCTTGTTGTGTTCGTCTAGCTAAGTGGATAGTACTTGTTCAAGTACTTGGTTCAGATCTGCTCCTTGGTGGTGATGTACCTCCCCAAATGCTTCAGCCAGTAGGCTGCTCTGTGGCTTGACACACTCTTCTGTTTTCTTGCGAGGCCCCGAGGGACCGAGGCGGTGACTTTCGAGGAGCCGGCGCAACTGCGGCTTTCGGAGGCAGCTCCCTTCTGCACGGAGCCGCAGGAGAGAGCGAGGAGACAACCGAGTGCGGCTTTTAGTTTAGTTTAGTTAGACTTTATTTTCAGAACTATTTGAATTATTGTAATAATACAGGGACAGCACACTTGGACTTGTGAGACTCTTGGGGTCTGTTTCGCCGAGCACCGGTGTGCTCGGAGGACCCCTTTCTTTTTACGCATTTTTCTTCGCGGTTGTGCTTTCTTTATTGCCTTTTCTGATTTCTCACGGATTTCCAAGCCCCTAGCCTTAGGATTTTCTGCTTGATTGTGACGTAATTCATAGGATCCAAACACCCTAATATATCTGCATGTTCCTATAGTTCGGTAATTGGACCTATAATAAAAAAGATTAATAAAATAGTTGATTCACTTCCTTCGAGCCTACGTGTCGCAGCCCACCCTGCCAAGCGCTACTCCTGAACCCGATTTGTCGGGAGGAGGAGGGGTGGACCGAGACCGGACCTTTTGGATTGGAGGCTGGTGGTCAACTAGTTGTTCTTTCGAGTAGAAATTTCTATTTAGGGACTCGGTTTTCTGCCTGCACCATTTAGGTAGTTTATTTTCTGTCTTTCAATTCTGCACAGATCATTTTGCATGTAGAATGCTGGAGTCAGGTACGCATTTCTTACTCTACACGTATCATTGATTTCATCGCGCATCGGCTTTTTCGACTTCTCCCCCTTGATTTTTGGACTTAATAACCAGGAGAACCGAAAAATTCATTAGGCGATTTCTTTTTATTTGAAATATACCTAAAAAGAAAAACAATAAAATTTGGGACTTCTAACTCTATCGACCCTAAAAGACACTTCACCTAAAAAATTTATCTTGGGGAGAGCAATCCCCTCCTTATCTGGTTTGCTTGCACGAGAGAGTGACCACGCACACTAGGTAGAGCCCTCCGATATTTTTCTCGACTGATTACCAGCTCTTTCTGTACGGGACAGACGGTTGAGAAAATATCGGGTTACCCAACAGGTCACGTAATCGCTCAGCTATCCTGACTACACCAAATAAAATTGACAAGATAATTGACCGAGCCTTTACGGTCTTCAGCTCGTGTTGCGTTGGTGAATCGGTGGTTTTCTTGTGATCATAGTTGTTACCAGATCTCATCCGCCCAACTCGCCACATCAAGATGATGGGCAGACGGTCTCTTAGGTAGCCTCTGGCTGCACTGCTTTCTAGCACGTCTGTCCGCTCATCTACGTTGGTTCGTGAGAGCCGAGACCCGCTCTCCGAACCCGAGTTCGACTCCACCCTATTCCCCCTCGACCCCCCTTCTTCTGAGTCCAAGATACCAGTGCCAGAGGAGAGACAGACAAATGATTTATTGGCACCTGAGTTTGGATGCTTTGATTTTGCAGAGACTATGGCCGGCAGCAGTGACGACCGCACCAGAGGTCCCCAACACGATCATACTTTCATTATGGACCAGGGTGCGATCAACTCCACCCTGATCGCCTCCCTCGAGACAGTTCAGTAGTAGTTGAGGGATCAGGGAGCATTCATGTTGGACATGAGGCGTGAGATGGAGCAGTTGAGAGCCGCTCGCGACCAGCGTGAGCCCCAACACGCGCCGAGGATACCCGACGATGCGGCAGCCGCCGCAGCAGCCGCAGCAGCAGTAGAGGCACCGAGACCGATGCGGGAGTTACACAACCCCGGGTCGACCTTGATGCATCATTGGATTGTGCTTCAAGCTATCGTGGGGGACTTCAAGTTCCCCCCGAACACTTTGTAGCTTCTCCCCCGATTCCATGGGCTCGCCACAGAGGAGCCCCATATCCACCTTCAGGAGTTCTTGATGATCTGCAACACAGTCCACGACCGTCAGGTGGACCAGAATACCATATGGATGATTGACTTCCCCTTCTCCTTAACAGACAGAGCAGCCACCTGGCTGAAGCATCTGGGGAAGTTCGTCTACACCTGGGAGCAGCTCCGCACCGAGTACTTGCACAAGTACTACCCACTCGGGCGGACGAACGCCGCTAGAGCCCTGATCAGCAACTTCTCCATGCTCCCCAACGAGCAGTTTCACGAGGCATGGGAGAGGTTCAGAGAGCTGACTGACAGATGCCCGCACCAAGATATTTCCAAGCCGAACCTTGTTCAGAGCTTTTTCAGCGGGCTGACACCAGAGCTTCAGGGCTTGGTGAACGCTTCTTGTGACGGGTCCTATTTCGCCAAGGATCACGATCAGGTCTGGGCCATCTACGAGGAGATGGCCGAGAACTACATGGTGATGTCCCAGACCAGATTGTACACACAGGGACGCCAGTAGCCACAGACCGTGCAGTACCAGAGGATAGCACAGGTCGACGCCGGTCCTTCCAGTTCGTCCGCGACAGCAGCACGGGCAGAGAGTTCAGCCACATACATGGGGATTATCAGCGAGAAGCTGGACCGGATGGAGATTATTGAGAAGAAGCAGTGCTAGGGCATCACGCAGATAGAGCAGATGGCACAGACTCTGAGTGACCTGAAGACACAGCTCATGTGTCTTCAGGAGGCACAGACGGCTTCACAGCCTCGTCTTCAGGCACGAGGCGATCCGAGTAGCAGTAGCAGCTCGTCCCAGCGCTCCAGCTCCCACCAGCAACCTAGACAGGTCCATCTTGTACAGGCGGAGACGTACCAGTATCCGCAGCATTCCTACCAGGCACCACCATCCACTGACACTCAGATGGTGGTATACCAGCCGGATCAGCCTCTGGAAGTACTCCCGCCACCCCAGTACGATTCAGAGCCGTTGATGGATGTCAACGGGATTTGGTACGACCGCCTCCAGCCCGGTATCCGACGAGACCATCCCGGATTCCGTTGGGCGGCTGGAGGTGCCCAGCCCCAGCAGCAGCCGTCAGGACAGGGTGGCCAGTACATCCATCAGAGGGATCACCAGCAGCAGCAACCCCCAGCATACACTCAGCAGCAGCCACAGCAGTCACAGTCGTATGGTCCTCGTCCCTATCAACAGGGACAGTCTTGGAGGCGTGATCAGCCTCATCAGCCACAGCATCATCCACAGTCTTACCCCTCTCACCCACAGCAGCAGCAGCAACCTCACTACCAGAAAGGCTGCCCGTCAGGTTCTCATGGGCCATCCTATGAGAACCTTGCCTTGGATGACATAGCCCGCCTCCTCACAGATCAGCAGGCTACATTCCGATGGGAGATGGATGAGTTCCGCCAGGAGATGCGGGACATAGTGAGAGGGAAGGCCGCCATCCCAGCCCAGATCGAGCCGAATCCCAACAATCTCAAGAGGAAATCTGTTTCTACTGAGTATGCCACTCCTAGTGATACATTTGGAGATATGTCTTCATATTTGTTTGATACTGATTTTGTCACACTTAGAAGTGATAGGATGCCAGCAGGCGGCGACTCGTCTGAGCGACACCCTGAGGATACTTCTAGAGCGCCAGGCAAGGAGAAGAGCGGTGCTGAGGCCGCTAGAGATGATGACGGTGGTACTGATACCACCACGGATGCTGATCCCACCAGCGGTACTGAGGCCGCGAGTCTACCAGCCGAGGGTGGTGCTGATGCCACCAGTTCTTCTGAGAGTCCTGTAGTTTTTCCTTTTGCTGATGTATCTCGAGACATTTCTGGAAATAAAGGAAAGGGTTTGTTTTCTTCTGGTCCCACTGTGGTGCATGATGTATGTGTGGATCCGGCCGTCGAGCCGTCTAGACCCTTTCCTAGTCCTTCATCTGAGAAGGACCCTGTTATCCCCTTCCCTAGAGCTCTTCAGATGGGGAAGGGGCAGATGATAGACCGTTTTCACATTCAACTGACTCTTCAGGAGGCTTTGCAGCACATCCCTCTACTCCAGCGTTCACTTAGAGACAGGACCACAGCTAGGAGAAGAGGAGGAACCACCACTCATAGATTTATGTGCTAACCAGAGCTACTTGTTTCGCGATCCAGAACTGTCTGCCGGCCAAGAGGCCAGATTCCGGAGCCCCGTATGTCAGATGCCATATCAGTGAGCAGAGGTTCGACCGTACTCTATTAGACAGCGGATCGTCGATCAACCTACTTCCGGCAGCCCTTCTCGACCGCTACGAGTTGGGCACTCTTCGACAGAGCAGGATAGTCCTTCAGTTTGCTGATCGATCTGTCAAGAGGCCGAAGGAGTTGCTTAGAGACGTTGTCGTCACTATTCAGGGCATGCAATTCCTCGTGGACTTCGTAGTGTTGGACATGGAGATCCCAGATTCAGTGACCGATACCCCCATCATTCTCGGTCACCCATTCTTGGCCACAGCCAAGGCAGTGACCGACCATGATAGCGGGAAGGTATACTTTCCCGTCGAGGGAGAAAGTGTACAAATAGAGACGGTCGAGGACAGCAGAGCCAGAGACAGAGCATGCTCAGAGACTACTTCAGATACAGAGCAGATGACAGATGTCGGGCCAGACATCCACCGGGACTGCGACTTTGTGATTACAGATGATAAGGCAGTATGGGCATATCCAGATGCACAGGCCATCTTCTCACTTTCAGAGTCCGCTGATGCAGAGATGTCAGCAGAGGAGAGCTTGGAGAGCACATTCCTGGTCCAAGATACTTTTGAGGCAGCAGAGCCGGTTCTCGACAACGAGATTGATTTCTTTTGTGATGACGGTGGTACTGAGGCCACCATTGATGATACAGATCCCTCGGAGTCAGATTTTGACTGGGCAGATTTTGATGATTATATACCAGATCTGACTTTCACGGAGCCTGTAGCTAGGGAGGAGGTAGATGCCGAGCAGAGTAGAGACAGTCCAGCAGGGCAGCCTTCTCCAGATTCAGAGTGTGACAGAGAGTTTCAGTTCTCCCATGCTGATTTGGCAGCGTTCACGCAGAGTTTTCAGAGGCCAGATCCACCAGCACCCAGTTGTCCAGAGATGAAGCCACTTCCTGTGTCGCTGAAGTATAGGTTCCTTGCGGGTGAGCATGAGATGTACCCAGTCATTATCTCCGCCGATTTGACTGGAGAGCAGTAATCCCGTTTGATGGGGGTTCTTGAAAAGAACTGCAAGGTGATAGGATGGAGCGTAGCAGATCTCCAGGGGATACGTCCGACCCTGTGCTCCCACCATATCTATCTCGAGGATGAGGTGAAGCCGTCGCATGAGTTCCAGTGGTGACTGAACCTGAATCTGAGAGAGGTTGTCATGAAGGAGATATCGAAATGGTGGAGCGTCGATTTTATCTACCCCATCTCCGACTCCAAGTGGGTCAGCCCTTTGCATGTGGTGCCCAAGAAGACGGGCATCACTACAGTAGTCAGCGAGTCTGGAGAGGAGATTTCTACACGAGTACCCACTTCTTAGCGAGTCTTCGTGGATTACAGACGACTCAACCATGCCACCAAGAAGGATCATTTCCCCATGCCCTTTATAGATCAGATCATTGAGAGACTGGCAGGGAAGAGCCACTATTGTTTTCTGGATGGGTACTCGGGCTACAACCAGGTGGCCATCGCTCCCGAGGACCAGGACAAGACTACCTTTACCTGTCCCTTCGGCACATACGCCTTCCGACGCATGCCATTTGGGCTATGCAATGCCCCTGCGACTTTTTAGAGATGCATGCTGTCGATCTTTTCGGACATGGTAGGGGAGTGCTTGGAGGTCTTCATGGATTATTTCTCGGTTTACGACGACGGATTCGACTCCTGTCTTGACTGCCTAGACCGAGTCCTTCAGCAATGTATAGAGGTTCACCTAGTGCTATCTTGGGAGAAGAGTCACTTCATGGTGACTCAAGGGACGGTGCTTGGCCACATCATCTCCAACAGGGGCATGGAGGTTGATCCACTAAAGGTAGATGTCATTAGAAAACTCGCACCACCGTCCAATTTGCGGCAGTTACGGTCTTTCCTTGGGCATGTCGGTTTCTACCGGTGATTCATTCATGATTTCAATAGGATTTCCCGACCGTTGACTGACCTGCTGATGAAAGACACCGAGTTCCTTGTCGATGACAAGTGTCTTTCATCGTTCGAGACTCTCAAGCGATGTATTGTTGAGGCTCCTGTTCTCCAGCCGTCCGATTGGTCTCTCCCATTCGAGATCATGACGGATGCCTCCGATTTTGCCGTGGGGGCCGTGCTGGGACAGAGGAGGGATGGAGTTCCATTTGCTATCCACTACGCTAGCCACACATTGGATTCCGTGCAGCAGAATTACATAGTCACAGAGAAGGAAATGCTAGCCGTAGTCTTCTCCCTAGATAAGTTCAGATCATACATTATTGGATCTAGAGTGACCTTGTATACTGATCATACCGCCATCAGGTACCTCATGGCAAAGAAGGATGCCAAGGCCAGATTGACCAGATGGATCCTTCTACTCCAGGAGTTTGACATAGAGATTAAGGATAAGCCTGGAGTCAAGAATGTGGTGGCGGATCATCTCTCTCGATTAGAGCATCTTGAGGATTCTGAGCAGATTGACCCTATTTGTGAGACCTTCCCAGATGAGGCGATCCTTGCTATCGCCTCTCTCCTGTGTTATGCCGATATTGTGAACTTTCTTGTTGCTAAGAAAGTTCCACAAGATTGGCCCAGGCAGAGGCTTGAGACCTTCCTCACGAAGGTCAAGTCTTACCACTGGGAGGATCCCATCCTTTACCACGAAGGAGGAGATAGCATCTGGCGTAGGTGCATTCCTCAGGAGGATCACCATAGCGTCCTCACTTGCTGCCACAAGCTTGAGGCAGGAGGACATCACTCTGGGAGGAGAATGGCACAGAAAGTGCTCCAATCCGGCCTATGGTGGCCTACCCTCTTCAAGGACTCTGATGAGTTCGTGAAGAGGTGTACTGACTGTCAGAGGATGGGCACTTGTGGACAGCGTGATATGATGCCGATGCAGCCCATTCATTTATGTGAGTTTTTTGACGCATGGGGAATCGATTTCATGGGTCCGATCCCTAAGAGTCAGGGATTTGAGTACATTCTGTTGGCCATTGATTATGTGACTCGTTGGGTTGAGGCCATCCCCGCCCGAACCGCTGATGCCAGGACTGTTTGCAGATTTTTTAGGAGGCATATCATTACACGGTTCGGGGTCCCTCGAGTATTGATATTTGACGGGGGGTCTCATTTCATCAACGACCAGGTGAAGGCCCTTGCTAGCGAGTTCGGCATAGACCATCGAGTTGCCACTCCATACCATCCACAAACAAATGGTCTAGCCAAGGTGTCGAACAGGGAGATCAAGACTATATTGCAGAAAGTCGTCCGCCCTGACCGAAAGGATTGGTCACAGCTTTTGGACTCGGTCTTGTGGGCATATAGGACGTCTTTCAAGACATCTTTGGGTACATCTCCCTTTATCCTCGTTTATGGCAAGCCGTGCCATTTACCTATTGAGTTGAGACACAGGTCACTTTGGGCAGTCACAGAGATACTTCTGGATCCAGATAGTGTAGGAGACCAGAGGAGGGCAGAGTTAGCAGCCTTGGAGGAGCTTCGTGATACCGCCTTCTCAAACAGCCTACAGTACAAGGAGAGAGTGAAGGAGTGGCATGATTCTCATATCAGCCACAAGCATTTTGAGCCTGGACAGAGAGTATGGCTGTTTGATGCTAGGCTTCGTCTATTTTCAGGGAAGCTACAGAGCACATGGAAGGGACCTTATCTAGTGAGAAAGGTACACAACAATGGAAGTATCGATATATCTGAGTTGTCTTCTGAGAGTACCTTTCGAGTGAACGGCCAGCGGCTCAAGCCATTTCTAGATCATGAGCCGCAGGTCGTTGATGTTGCCCCTATTCATTTTGCGTGAGATGTGGTCTCTTGACTCACATCTATTACATTTCACACCTGATTATCACTGTTCTCCCGACCTGTATAGATCCAGTTGTCCATATCATTCCATTCTTTAGTCCCACATCCCTTTCCTCATCTTTTGATTATGTTATACTTAGGGTGTACTTTACCCTAAGTATAGGGGGGATGTAGGACTCTCGGGTATTTCTTTTGATTCTTTCTACCCCTGTTTTTGCTGCCTATACTTAGGGATATTTCACCCTAAGTATGGGGGGGTAGGCCCTGTACATTCTTCACTCGGTTTTCCCTTTGTGTACAGCCTGCTATACTTAGGATTATTTGATCCTAAGTATAAGGGAAAAGCTGAGGATTTTTTGATTTCTATTCTTTCATTCGTCTTTGTATATAGCCTTCCTTTTCACTTCCCTATACTAAGCACGACTTATGTCTTCTTCATCGCTCTTGACTCTGAGGACATCGTTTGAGCTAAGTATAGGGGTGTGTATATATTTCATATATACTTAAGCCATAATTCGTACTTTGTGTGAGTGTGTTAATAAATAAAAATAGGCTAAAAACCCAAAAATCCATAAAAATTAAAAAAATGTCCCTGTAAATAATCATTCTTTTATTGCACATACATAGCTATTGTATAAAATTATTTTTGCAAAAATGTTTTCAAAAACTTTTTGTGTAAAGGTTGTGTAAATATGTGCATATCAAAACTATGTATATTGTACAAATTTTTTCCAAAATGTTTTGAAAATCAAAAGTTTGCAAAAACCTTGTGTAAATTTGTGTAAATATTTTGCAAAACTTGCATTCATGCATACATCCATGATTTCAAAACATTTTTCAAAAATTTTTGCATGATTGTAAATATTGTGTAAATAGCATCTTTGTATATACTTGTATATAGTTTTTCCTGGATTATAGTTGACATTTAAACTAGCCTGGAATTAAATTGGAAAATGGAGCTTGATTAAGATCTTAATCCATCTAATTCTAAGAGGAACCTTATAGGGCTTAGGGTTAAGGCTTTTCAGGTCCATGGTGACTTAATTCTTTGAGTCCACTAGGCTATGATCACATGTCATCTCAATGAGCCTAAGTAGAGCATTTAACAACACACACATGACTCATATAGACAATGGCTTTACTTGGACCCGCACTTAGCACCGAGCTCTCTGCGGATGAGGTGGTGAGGAGGCAGTCTTTCTTGACTTGGGGTAGCATATGAGGGTAGTACTTCTAGGCGGAACCTCTCTTCTTCTTTTAGTGAAGGAAGTGTGTCTCAACTTGGTCTTGTTGCCATGAGGTCTAACGATAGGAGTTGTGGGTTGCAATAATGCTTCAAAAGAGGTATAGTCTACTGGCTCAAGAGGAAAAACTCCTTGTATATATGCTGCACATGTATATGTTGTATAGATGCACTTGAAAAAAATGCACAAAGAAAATAACTCCAAAAAAATAGTGGGTCTGAGAGAAAATAATAATCCCACCGGAGTATGTACATAGTACAATAAGCAAAGCTTGAGACTTATGGATTCCATCTTATGTAGCTTGCAGCAGGGAGACTTAGCTACACTGGTTGAGCTCCCAAGGATACATGGCTACACTGGCCATGGTCCATTCTCTTCTTCCCCCTCTTCTTGAGCCGGTTGAACTTGAACTTAGAAGGGAATACCCCGCTCCTCGAGGAAAGAGTGGCCAGATTGAGGTCATAGAGTTACCTTGTTGGGGAGGGTTGTCAAGTTGCCACTTCTGAGGTGGAGAGCTAGATCTCACTTACACAGTACAAGGAAAGACTCATAGTCTTCAGGGTTTGTGTATGATGACTTGTTCTGATCTGGATTATTGAGGAGTCTTGATTATAGATTAGTGGATCTTAGAGGCTGTTAAGTTTTAAACTAAAGTCCAAATAAGGTTCCGACACATTAATAATCCAAAGATATGATCGAGCTCCATAATTCAATTTAATAAAGGCAAGTTTAATAATCAACCTTGATCCATGCATATTCTCCTCTTTTTCTTTTTCTTTTTCTTTCTCTTTTTCACTTCTTTTTCAAATAAGTGTTTGCTAAGGGACTAGCAAAGTTAAGTATAGGGGGTGATGAATACCCATTCATCACTCTTTATTCTTTTATTTTAGCTACAAAACCTTTGACAAACACATGTATATATTTGTAAATAACAATAATTATCAAATTGCATGCATTGTGTAAATATGCATAATTAGCATGTTTTTGTGCATAAATAAAAGAATAAAGAGATAAAAGAAAAAGAAGGAGATATTTAGAATAAATATTGAGCGACCTAATCCCAAGGGTGGGCTCAGCATGGGCCTGACCGCATAAAGACCAAAGTAGAGGGAGATAAGGAAGCTCATGTGTGTAAATATACATGTATATAAAAATAAATATTTTCCTCTAAATAAAAATGGGTTGTATTTATTTGTATATATTTGTAAATACAAAATCAAAATAAAAATAAGAAAATAAAAAGAAAATAAAAAATACCCTTCCTTGTATATATTCATCATATACATAAGATCACATACTTATTTATTTATCTCTATAAATAAATAAATAAAAATCCCATAAAAATAGTATATATTCTATATTTTACAATGTAAATAAATAAAATAAAAAAATCAAAATAAAATAAAATGGAATAAAAATAAAATCAATTTCCTTCATTGTATATATACCATATATGTATATAAATAAACCTATTTATTTACCCCTTGTAAATAATTTATAAAAATAAAATAAAAATACCAGAATATTCCAAATTTTATCCTATAAATAAATAAAATATAAAATTGGAATAAAAATTTATAAAAATAAATAATTAAAAATAAAAATAAAAAATACAATATTGTATATACCTATGTATATAATACTATATTGTAAATACCTAATTTTTATTTCAAAAAAATAAATAAAAATAACAAAAAAAATAATATAAAAAAAAGAAACATTTTTCATGTTTTGAGTTTTTCTTAATTCGTCCACTAATTATTTTAAATTGAATTTCCAAATCTTTTACACGTGGCCGCATCCCTTGGTCCACGGGGGATGTTGACCCCCCGGTCAACCCCCCCGGACCACAGCCCCTCGGATCTGCACGCCCGACCCGATTTCTCCCATTTATCATGTCACGATCCGATCACTAAACCCCTTAACCCTGGGTCCTACTTCTTCCTGATTCATCTCTGATCCAAGCCCCGGGTGGGTTTAAGGGGTCCGAGCTCCTATAAGCTCGCCCAACCCTCTCTCAACCGGACCCCTAGCCATATTTAATCCGAGCTCCTCCGCGCCTTTCATGCATCTTTGGCTCCCCATTCCCCTACCCAGGACCTCCATCACCTTCGCCTGAGTGACAGCTCGCGTCCGGTGGTGTTGCAGCGAGGAGAGAGTGCTTGGACCATCGATCCGGCGACCTAGCGCCGTCGTGCGCCGCCCTTGCGTGGTGCTCGAGCCTCGGGCGTCGACGACCCTCGAGGCAAGGACCTAGAGCTTCAGCAGCTCGTTCCCAGTCGACCTCGACCATCAGGTAACCTTAGATCTTCATATCTTTTGCTAATTTCCGTTTACTCCCAAATCGCCCTGTCGCCGTTGACCTTCGATTCCTGCCACACCCGTCACTATCTTGATCATAGGAGTCGACCTTCACCTTCTCCCTTTTTCCCACACACATTCTATACCCATCCATTCAACCCAGTTCGCACAGGAACTGGGATTCGAGCTCCTTCGTCGTCACATCGCCGGAGCTCCTCCATTCCAACGCATCGACCACCCGCTTCACCCCTAACCGGGTCGAGGCATTTTGCCCTCGACCCAGGAGGCTATCTGTGCTACTTTGTAGGTCAGAGGAGGACCATCTGAGGTCCCCCACATTCAGCACAGGAGCTTGAGCTCCGTCGTCGTCTCCTGGGCTCATCGAAGCTCCTCGGCACCATCGGAGGGGTTCCTCAGACGCGGGAGGCTCCGGCGCATCTTTTCCGATCATCAGCAGCTCCTGCGGAGGTCCAGCGCGCTCCCAGTCCTCCGGCGAAGTTCACCGGCGAGGAGTTCCTCCAGGACCCTCCTCTGTCGTCCGTTCGACCCCGGAGGCCCAGATCACTTGTGGACCGTTCGATTAGGGTGAAGAAGAGGCCAGCAGCAACCGTCAGATCAGACACATGGCCCCTTCTCCACCCTCCATCCAGCGATGTTTAGCCGCAGCGTTTCTCGACCGTCGATTCCCCCACGTGGCGCACCCTCCACCGTTGGATCATCACCGAGGCTTCTTCGTTGAGGCGCCACCACTCCTGACCGTTGGATATCACACGTGGCGTGCATCTGGCCCTCGGATTATAATAAGGGGTAATTTCCCTTAGGCCCTCCGTCTTTTCATTTTTAGCATTTAGTCCTGTAAATATTTTTTAATGTTCATTTTATTTTGGAACATTTGCATAGTGGACCTGGTAGTTGATGTTATTTGCTTTTATACCCCTGTACGTTGTGGAACACGTGCTTCGTCACATGCATTTTGTGGTAAATTGCATATGAAGGGCCTGTAGTTTCTGTTTGATAATGGAATAAAAATATTTTTGGTTAATTGCATTTATGCCCCTATGAGTGGTTTATTTCTGTATGTGCCGAATTTAGTGGGCTATTACACTTTCGCCCTTGGACTTTTAGTACGTGTTACTAACAGGTCCAGGGACTTAAGTTTCATTACAAAAAGGTCCCTGAGTGCCCAGATCACGTGCGTGGCGTGTGAGATCATGGACATTTTGCACCTGGACCCCCTGGGTTTTCGTTCTCGTTATTTCTAGGCCCTTAGAGATATTTTTATTAAGATCTGGTCCCTCTGCACCGTGGGCTCTTGGTTGTTTTAAATAAAATATCAAATCTACTCCAAATCAAGTGAAAATTTGATACGTGGCTCCTGCCACTGTGTAGAATTTTCACTGATTTTTGGGAATTTTTTGGAGCCTTTTTATTATTTTTAAAAAATCAAAAACATCCCTTTTTTAGCCTGTCCATATTTAAAATTCACAAAAAAATATTAAAACATCTTCAAAAATTACAAAAAATTAGATTCTTTTCATTTTAGTGTGTTTGATTTTCTGACCAATTTTGGTCATTTTTGGACTTATAAAAATTATAAAAATTGAAAAACCTTTAAAATCTTATAAAAATTCTAATAATTAATAGAAAACTCCAAAAATAATAAACTTTCTTTATGATTTTTTCATTTTTACTTCTTTTATTCAGGAAAAATACCTTTAGGTTTTATTAGGTTCATTTTGCATTTTATTTTGGCCCTTGAATCCTGACTGGACATTGTCTTTCAATTTGTGCCTTGTTTTATTTTTAGAAAAAAGATATAAAAATCAGAAAATTACCAAAAATTCACCAAAAACAGTAAAAAATACAAAAATTCTAAGAATATTTTTGTTTGATTTTTTGGACCTTTTTAGAGTAATTAAATAATTATTGTAAGTTGTTGGTTTTCTTTGTTTTATTCTTTTCTTCATAATTAAAATTTTCTAAAAAAATGTAAAAAATTAAAAATCTACCAAAAATAATTTTCTTTTATTCTTCTTTATTGTTGACTACTTCGTAGGCCGCGAGGCCAACCCGTGCTCCTTGAGTTCGACTCTGGTCGCTATACCAGGTTAATCTAATAGCGAGACCACTACCTTGAGTTTTCATTGATTTTTGTCTTTGTTTGGTGGTCTGAATTTTTCTTGATTGAGCTCTGAGTCCCGGGCGACTGAGGTCGCAACGACCGCAGATATACCTGATTTACCTTAGTTGTTCGGGTGGCTTATCAATGTCCATATCACACTATTCTTCATTCCAACACCCCATCTGCGTCTTTGATTATGCTATTCTTAAGTTGTACTTTACCCTAAATATAGGAGGGTGTGAGACTTTTGATTTTCTTTTGATTCTTTTCTACCTCTATTTTGCTACCTATAATTAGGGACATTTTAACCTAAGTGTAGGGGAGGTAGACTCTGTACATTCTTCCCCTCAGATTTCCCTTTGTGTACAGTCTGCTATACTTAGGATTACTTGATCCTAAGTATAGGGGGAAACCCCGAGAGCCTTTTTCTATTCTTTCATTTGTCGTTGTAGTATGTTTTTCCTTTTCACTTCCCTATACTAAGTACAAGTTATGTCTTCTTCATCGCTCTTGATTCACTCTGAGGACATTGTTCGAGCTAAGTATAGAGGGTGTCGTATATATTTCATATATACTTTAGCCATAACTCGTACTTTGTGTGTGTGTGTGTTAATAAATAAAATGGCTAAAATCCGTAAAAATCCATAAAAATTTAAAATTTTTCTCGTACATAAAATTCTCTATTACACATACATAGCTATTTACAAAATTATTTTTGTAAAAATGAATGTAAAAATATTTTGTGTAAAGAGTTTGTAAATATTTTGATATCAAAATTATGTATATAGTACGAAATTTTTGTAAAATGTTTGAAAAACAAAAAGTTTGCAAAAACCCTTTTGTAAATATGTGTAAATATTTTGCAAAACTTCTGCATTCATGCATACATCCATGTATTCAAACATTTTCAAAAATTTTGCATGTTTTCAAAAATTTATACAAAAGCATCTTTGTATATATATATGTACATTTTTCTGAATCATGGTTGACATTTAAACTAGCTTGGAATTAAATTGAAAAATGGAGCTTGGTTAAGATCTTAATCCACCTAATTCAAGAGGAACCTTATAGGTCTTAGGGTTGAGACTTTTCAGGTCCATGGTGACTTAATTCTTTGAGTCCACTAGGCTTTGATCATATGTCATCTTGATGAGACTAAGTACAACAACACACACGTGACTCTCACAGACAATGGCTTTATTTGCACCAGCACTTTACACCTAGCTCTCTACGGATGAGGTGGTCAGGAGGCAGTCTTCTTTGACTTGGGGTAGCATATGAGGGTAGTACTTCTAGGCGGAACCTCTCTTCTTCTTGTAGTGAAGGAAGTGCATCTCAACTTGGTCTGGTAGCAGTGAGGTCTAAAGACAGGAGTTGTAGGTTGTAATAAAGCTTCAAAAGAGGGATAGTCTACTGGCTCAAGAGGAAAAACACCTTATGTATATATGATGCACCATGTAGATATGTTGTACATATGCACATCGAAAAAAATGTGCAAAAAGAAAAACTCCAAAAAAGATGTGGGTCTGATAGAAAATGAAATACCCACCGGAGTGTATATAGTCAAATAAAGCAAAGCTTATGTTACCCATGCCCATCTCATGAAGCTTGCAGCAGGGAGACTTAGCTACACTGGTTGGGCTCCCTTGGATACATGGCTACACTGGCCATGGTCCATTCTCTTCTTCCTCCTCTTCTTGAGCCGATTGAACTTGAACTTAGAAGGGAATACCCCGCTCCTTGAGGAAAGAGTTGCCAGACTAGGGCATTAGAGTTACCTTGTTGAGGAGGGGTGTCATTTTGCTATTTCTGAGGTGGGGAGCTACATATTACTTACACAGTACAAGGAAAGATTCATGGTCATTAGAGTTTATGTATGTAGACTTGTTATGATCTGGATTGTTGAGGAGTTTTGACCATAGATTGGTGGAACTTAGAGGCTGTTGAGTTTTAAACCTAAGTCCAAATAAGGTTCTGACAAATTAATAATCCAAAGATCTAACTAAGCCCATACTTCAATTTAATGAAGAAAAGTCTAATAATCAACATTGATTCACTTTCTTCTTCTTTTTCTTTTTCTTTCTCTTTTCACTTCTTTTTCAAATAAGTGTTTGCTAAGGGACTAGAAAAAGTAAAGTATAGGGGGGTGATGAATACTCATTCATCACTCTTTATTCTTTTATTTTAGCTACTTATCTTGGCAAAACATCATGTATATAGTTGTAAATATAATAAATTACCAATAAGCATGCATTTGTTAATGATTAATAATTAGCATGTATTTGTGCAAAAATAAAAGAATAAAGAATAAAAGAAAAAGAATGAAATATTTAGAATAAATATTGAGTGACCTAAACCCAAGAGAAGGCCCAACATGGCCCTGACCGCCAAATAAAATAAATAGAGAGAGAGATAGGGCCACTCCACCTTGTCTATATTCCTTCTTATATGTATATATATATATATATATTATTTTCACAAAAATAAAAATAAAAATGTGTTTACATTCCCTTGTATATATTTCTAAAAATAAAACAAAAATTAGAAAATAAAATAAAAATAAAAATAAAATAATTTCTCTCTCTACAATCTTGTACATATTACATGTATATATGTATCATATCCATAATTATTTTACACTTGTAAATAACTCATAAAAATAAAATAAAAATTATTTTATACTCCAAATAATATGTTGTAAATAAATAAAATATAAAATTGTGGTATTTGTACAAAAATAAGAAAATAAAAATACATGTATAAAATACATAGGTATTTTATACCTGTATATAATATAATATACTATATATAGATTAAATTATTTTTCGTAAAAATAAATAAAAATCACAAAAAAATAGTTCCGAAAATAAGGAGTATTTTTCATCTTAAACACTTTTTATTTTGAAATCATTGTCTATTTTAATTTATTTTACAAATAATTTTGACCAAGTTATTTTTTGATTGGTCTAGAGGGATGTTGACCCCGGCCAAGTCCCCCTCCTGGACCATTCTTCGTCCGAATATGATTTGTGCCCCATTTTCTCCTAATTTTCCCACTCGGACCTGACTCTCCCTTGCCCTGATTCCTTCGCCCGCACCTTCCGCTTGGATCCAAGATCCTCGCAGATCCCTAGGAAAGGGTGAATCCTTCTTGGATCGCGCGCTCACTCTGATTCTCTCCAGCCACCTTGACTACCTATAAAACCTTCATTTGATTCCCCAGAGCCTCAGATCGTGCCTCACACTTCCCTTCTACCCTAGAGCCCTTTCCCTTGGTGATAGCAATCGGACAGAGCATTTGGTGGTCGGAGAAGGCTGCTGCAGCCGACGCTCGAGCTTCGTGGCCAGAATTCCGCTGCGACGAGCCTCCCCCGCCTTCCGCGGCGAGGTCGAGGTGAAGACCCCCTTTGACCTCATCCCCTGGAGCTTAGGATTCATCTCGGACCCTCAGGTAGCCTCCATTTCGATCCTAGTTCCATTAATTAGTTCGATCATCCATTTTCGCTCCGCCGCACCTCCGCCAGCTCCGACCCGACGGTCGGAGCCTCGTCATCCATCTTCACCTGCTTTGATCGACTACCATGTTAACCATCGCCCTCCGTACGTGATCTGATCATCCAGATCTTGGTTTTATGAGACAAGATTGGGCCATCGGTTTCCTCCCTCAATCGCCCGAAACCCCCATCTCCATCCACCAACGCTTCTCTTTGGTTTCAATCAATAACCTTGGCTGGAGCGCTCCTCCGAGCTATTGCTTTATCCTGCAGGGTTTTACGTGCGTGGATATACCTCATATCGTCTTCACCTCTTCTCGCCGGAGCTCGCCCAGGTCACCACCACCCTCCAGGAGATTGGACCGTCCGCGAGCCCATCGTACCCATCTACCCGACGCGGAGGGGCAGTGCGAGTCGACCACCACCGTTCGATCGGTCATCGGAGCCGCCAATCTCCCTCGGTGCTCTGGTGAACTACGCCCAGGCGAAGTTCGTCCAGTACCGTTCTCAGCATCGGATTACGCCCGTCGCCCATATTCGATCACAACCGTCTAGAGCCTGTCCTTGTCAGGCTGTTAGATCTAACATCTAATGGTCTCCGTACGCCCACGTTCGCACCTCCGGACAACCATTGTATTTGCCAGCTGTCAGCTCTAGAGCCGCACGTCATCATCCAGTTAGAGTGCGCCACCTGTCCCCCCACGCGTGATGCACGAGCCGCCTGGGTAACTTGTTCCGCTACCCCTGTAGTCATTTCTTTTTACTAGTTAGTCTTGTAAATATTTTTAGCCATTGTATTTATTTTGGATATTTTGCACTGAGGACTCTATGTTTTTGGTATTTGCACTTTAGTCCTTCCATCTATGTAGCATGTGGTTCCCCCACGTGACTTTGGGTTATTTGCATGTTTTCACCTGGATTTTATTGATGTTATGGAATGGATGTTTATAAATAGGAATTGCAATTATACCCTTGCTTGCTTGATTCACGTGTTATTCACGTGTAACATTGGCCATTTTGCATATTAAGCCGTGTGCTTTCTCCACGTGTTATTGTTTGGCTAGATACTTTTCCATAATTGCATATAGGTCCCTATGTGCTGTGCCTCTTGTGTTTTTTTTAAATAGTATTTTTAGTCCAAAATTCATAAAATTTCGACACATGGGTCCTGCCATGGTGTAGGAATTTATGTGAATTTTTGGTTGCATTTTGTTTTTATTTAGTATTTTTAAAAATTCAAAAACCCTAAAATTTCTAATGTATATTTTTAAAAATCAATTAAAAATATTAAAAACCCTCTAAAAATCCAAAAAGTTATTGATTGCTTGTTTTGGTTTGTTTTTACTTATATCCAATTTTTGTAGCATTTGCATTTATAAAAACCTTAAAAATTAAAACATTAAAAACCTTAGAAAAATCATTAAAAATTCATAAAAATTCAAAAAAAATCATTTTAAGTTTCTATAGTTAGCTTTTTTTAGTTTATATAAAATTATTTTTCGAATTTTATAGGCTTTTTAAGTATTTTTAAATAGCCTTTAGATTCGGGCTGTACACTGCCTCTTATTTTTGGCTTTATTTTATTTTTAGAAAATTATTTAAAAATCATAAAAATCCAAGAAAAATACCAAAAAAATTGAATATTTCTAAAAACCAAAAATATTTTTATTTTAATTTTCTTATCAATTTTGCTACCTTAAATAATGGTTTCTTTGTGTTTTTTATTTCTTTTACACCTTTTCTTAATTTAAAAATTAAAAAAAAATTAAAAAATATAAAATCCACTATTTCATTTTATTTTCTTTATTTTATTTGGATCCCCGACTACTTCGTAGCCTAGGCATACCGTGCTCCTTGCGTTCGACCCTGGTAGCTATACCAGGTAAAATAAAATAGCGAGACTGCTATTTGTTTGCTTGATTTATTAATCTTTATTTTGACGGTCTTCTTTTTCTTTATTGATTCCGATCTGAGTGGCTGAGGTCAAACGACCATTGACACATTTTACCCTTAGTCTCTCGGGATTCCCGGGGCATCAGGAGCTAAAAGAAATTTTTAGATAATTTTTATAATTATTTTAATATTTATTAAGTTTAATACAAAGCTTACAATTAATCACTGTTCACAAGAACCTATTCGCAAAAATTTTAAGTTTCTGGACGAAACACATACCACAAGATGAAAGCTTAGGGTAAATATTACAAAATAGCCCAGTTAATTCTCGCACATGCTCAATATCCAACGCATAGGGGTATAAATGCAATTTCTAAAACTAAATATTCAAGAAATACAACATAAAATTTCAACGAAGGAACTGCAAATTACCCAAAATACATGTGAGCACACACATGCTTTAGACTCGAAGGGACTAAAGTGCAAATACCACAAAATATGAGGTCCAAACTTTAAATGTACTTAACTACACATTTTATTTAGAGGACTAAATATAAAAGCAAAAACATACGAGGGCACGAGGGAAATATACCCTTGGAAGGGGCACGTGGCTACACTGAGGAAGGTGCTGGCGTACAGTTCTGATCTGATGCTCGGGTGGATTTGACGGCTTCAGAGAATGTCGGGAATGTGCGGGGCAGATGCGTCAGAGGATCTGATCCAATGGCCCAAAGACTACCATTATCGGGTGGCTCTGATCTAATCTGGCACGAGGGTGCTCATCCAACGGTAGGGGAAGGGTCAACAAGAACATGCCCAGGGGGAACTTCAATCGAGCAAGGTTAGGGAATCCATCGACTCGATGAAGGATCCGAGGGCTCCGACAATGTCGTAAGGATGTTCCACTTCGGGTGGAAGGGTCAGATGAAGGATGTGTCAGTCCGATGGGCACCCCAGTGACGGTGCTCCTGGAGGTGCCCTGCTTGAGCAAATAAGCATCCAAATGGGGCTCCTCACGCAGGTCAAGGCCTGCAAGGGATATTATGCTTGGAGATGGAGCTCTGACGGGGGTTATTGAAGCAGAACATCAAGTAAAGCACGGTGGAATGGTGTTCGATCTTCTGCGTAGGCGATGGAAGGAGTCCTAGGCCTAATCTCAACACAATTGTGGAGCCTTAGGATGATCAAGTTGCGTGGGAAGATGAGTGATGCATCGAGGGTTTGATCGGAACGAATACTGTGGGAGGCAGAGCTCCGGTTGCGATGGCAGGAGCCAAGACGGTGGAGGGTGGTAGATGATCAAAATCGAGTCGAACAACAAAATGAAAAGGGAATGGGGGGTACCTGAGTGGTCTACGGTGATGGTCGGGGTGTTGTGAGGGTGAAGGTGAGGTCATGGCCTCGATCTACTGCGACGAGCAAGAGAGGTTGTACGCGACGGATGTCTCCAGCTATATTGGTGAGCTGCGGTCGTTAAGCCACCAACCTTCGCTCTGAGAGCTCCTCCGGGCTGCTATCACTCAGGTGGAGGTGGCTATGGGGGAAGAAAGAGGTGAGGCATGAGTACCCCGCTGTGGAGGTGAAATGAGATGCTTTATAGGCTGCACAAGGGTCCTAGAAGATCGAAGCATATTGCAGAACCCTAGGCAGATCTAACTGTGCCTAGGGATTCACGAGGATCATGGAAGTTAGGGGTACAATTGGGCACAGGGATCGAGTTAATCGGAGCTCTGGGGATGGCGCCAAAAAGTAGAGAAAATGCTTCGGTGAGGCACGTCCGACCTTACCCAATCTGGAAGAGGCCGTTGACCGGGGTTAATGGTCCGATGTGGACCAATCAGAAAATATAATTGACAAAAATCAAAGAAAATAGGATTAAAAACTAGTAAATGAAATTAAATCAAAAAGTGTATAAAAGAAAAAAATGTTTGCTATTTTATAAAATATTTTTTTGTGATTTTTAATTGTTTTTATGAAAAATAAATAATATATATACAATATATAGTTTTATATACAAGTATAATATACCTATGAATTATGTACAAGTACTTTATTTTATTATTTTAAAAAAATAATTTTGTTTTATATTTTATTTTTTACAACATGATTTTAAGAGTATAAAATAATTTTTTTATTTTTTAGAAATTATTCAAGGATATAAAATAAATAGTGAATGTAGTATATACAAGTGTATTTTGTACAAAGGTTTGATGATTTTATTTTTATTTTATTTTTCTAATTTTTATTTTTTTATATTATTTCTAAAGCTATATACAAGGATGTAACATAATAAAATAATTTTATTTTGTCAAAAATAAATAAATAAATAATATGTACAATTATAGGTGATAGTACAATTCATAGTGAAACCTTATCTCTCTCTACTTATTTTCTTTTGCGGTTAGGTCAAGTCTTGACCTTCTCTTGGAGTTTGGGTCAATCTGTTTTTATTCTAAATATATCATTCTTTTCCTTTTATTCTTTTATTCTTGTAGAATAAATGCTTAAATAAGAAATATTGGCAAGGGCATGCAAAAATGCTAAGTTATTGAATTTACAGGTATTTACAGGTGGTTTTGCCAAAAAGAAGAGCTAAAATACAAGAATAAAGAGTGAAAATCATGGATTCATCAGTTACCTTGGTGTAAGTTATTTGTTGATGATATTGTCTTGATTAACGAGAATAGAGATAGAATAAATAAGAAGCTTGAGGTCTGGAGACATGCATTGGAGACTAAAGGATTTCTTATCAGTAGGGCTAAGACGGAATATATGGAGTGCACCTTTTATGGAAGCAATAGTGAAGGAATTGAGGTGAAGATTGGTGATAATAACATTCAGAAGGGAGATTCTTTTAGATATCTGGGATCTATTTTGCAACATGATAGGAAAATTGATGGAGATGTTACTAATAGAATAAATGCAGGCTGGCTAAAGTGGAGAGGAGCCTCTGCTGTTCTCTGTGATAAGAAAATTCCTTTAAAAATTAAAGCAAAGTTTTACAAAGAAGTCATGAGACCTGCTATCCTCTATAGATATGAAAGTTAGCCTGTGAACCATAGACATGTGCAGAGAATGGCTGTAGCAGAAATGAAAATGCTAAGGTGGATGTGTGGACACACATGTAAAGATCGGTTTTCGGAATGATGTAATCAGAAATAAAGTTGGTGTCGTTCCGATCGAGGATGAGATGCGAGAAAACCTCTTAAGATGGTTTGGTCATTTGCAAAGAAGATCAACGGATGCACCAGTTAGGAGATGTGAGTGTTGGTATGTTGAGCCGGCTAAGAGAGGGTGAGGACGACCCAAGAAGTGTGGAAAGAGACTATACAAAGTGATCTTAATCTTTGGATATAAGGTCGAAGAATCCATGTAGTCGACCCTACTTAATTGTGGGAAAAGGCTTTGTTGTTATTGTTGTTGTTGTATTTAAGAAAAGAAAATAAATTTAAACCCACAATAACTTTGAGTAGATATTGTGCATACTTATGCATACATACAAACAAACTTGTATTATTTATTTGTACATAATAGACCTGCTACGTCTCTTCTTCCCTCTATTCGACACCATACTCTTCTTGTCACTATACACATACTTGTTTATAGGGTTTATAATAAATTTTGATTCACAATTTGCTTGCATTTCTTATTGATTACTTCTCTTGTGGGTTAATTATTGAAATTGTCTATCTGAGCTTCGCGTTGATCATCACAGTGACTATGGTCCCGTCTTGTGTCGACCACAAGATCGCTCCGCCAGTTTTGGTAGCTTTTCAATAGTATATATTTTTTAGGTTATATATGGGGTTTGCTCATGCACATGAATCATACCCTAGAGCCTCAAACCAACTCCCACCTCCTCTCTTCTCCTATCATCTACTGCCATGGCGGAATACCTCCTCACTCGAAGCTCTTCATCCTCTACCCTCCTCTCCCAACATTCCACCAGCTCCACCCCCTTCTCCACCCCAACCAAAAAACCAATACCCAACAGCACCACACGCTCTCTCCTCGAGAATCTCCTCCGGTCCGTCCCCGAGTGGTGGTCCTACGCCATTCTCTGGCGTGCCAACCCCGGCCCCCTCGGCATACTCTCCTGGGGCGACGGCTTCTTCCGTGGCGATCGTCCCCACACCGTGAAACCACCAAACACTCCCCTCCCGTCCTTCTGGGGCGTGGACTGTCCGGATTCCCACGACGACCTCATGAACTCGACAGACGGCGCCATAACTGCTATCGAGTGGTTCTTCGTCCTATCTTCCCCACGCACCTTTGCATCGAACGACCAGAGCGTCGCAATTCGCGCGTTCAATTCCGGCATGCACGTGTGGCTGACCGGTAGTTTCGAGCTGCAGGAATTTGGCTGCGGGAGGTCCCGTGAGGCTGAGCAGCACGGCATCAAGACCTTCGCGTGCATCGCCGTGGGCACCGGTGCCGTCCTCGAGCTAGGCTCCTCCGAGCTTGTACCCGAAAACTTTGGTCTCCTCCAGAAGGCCAAGGCAGCCTTTCTGAAAACCTCCACCATCAGCAGTACCATCCCGATCTCAGAACCCGTCCTTGCGGGTGCAGATGCCAAGTTGCTGCCCTCCGATATTATGGACTTCCATGCCGTGGTCAATCAACCTACTACTTGGATTGAAGACTCGCAACAGACCGATCACAGTGACGGAGTTCCTCCCATTCGCCCCACACTGCAGCATCAGCAGATTCAGCCGCCAAAGAAACGAGGGAGGAAACCGATGCAGCATACGAAGGACTCCGAACCCTCGAACCACGTGGAAGCGGAGCGGCAGAGAAGGGAGAAGCTCAACCACCGCTTCTACGAGTTACGCTCTGTCGTCCCCAACGTGTCCAAGATGGACAAGGCTTCCCTTCTCGCTGACGCCGTCACCTACATCCGCAGCCTGAAGGTGAGGGTGGAAGAGCTGGAAGCAGAAGCAAAGAAGGCCAAAGAGGAGGGATCTGTCGTAAACCCACCCAAACGTGCCGCCTCCAAAGCTTACAGCCACGAAGATGGCGACGACAATGACAATGAAAATAGGTCACCCCGATATTGTGGAAGGACTAAACCGTTAGCAATCGAGCTGGAGGTGAAAATCATACGGGGAGAGGCGCTGATGATGTGGCGGTCCGAGGATAAGGACCACCCAGCGGCGCAGCTTATGGACGCCTTTCGTGAGCTCGACATGCTCGTGCGCCATGCGAGCATTTCGAACGTCGGGGAGTATCTGTTTCAGGACGTCGTGGCGAGTGTTCCCACGGCGCTGGCCGACGCGGATGCGGCTGCCTTGAAGGCAGCACTCCTCGCCGTCCTGAACCACAGGGTAGAAGCCTCTGATTCTACCAAGTAGTTTCACAGATATGTTGATGGAATTTAGTTTCGTTTTATCGTCTGCTTTTTTTTTCACAGATATGTTGATGGAATTTAGTTTCGTTTTATCGTCTGCTTTTTTTTCTTGGTTGTAGCGAAGGAGTACATAATAAGTATCCAAGTTATGAATGAGTGTCGTTAGAAATACATGCACTGACGGATTTACGTAATGAAACCTATAAACAGCTGGGTCCGAATCCATGTGATCTGATCGAGCATCACCTCGTCAAAGATCACAGACGTTCAAGGGAAATTATCAAACACAACCAATCCCATTAACAATATACGATTTAAAAAAACAGACTAACGAGCAATGCCCATGTAACTAACCGATACAAAGTAAACCGTGCTTTAAAACGCAAGATAGAAATAAAATAAGTCCATTGATAAACACTTGGAAGGGCACTCAAGCACGTATTGGCATTTCCTCAACAAGATAATCACAAAAATAACTACTCAGAAAAAATATATCACTGAAAGACAAACTCCATCATTGACGAGTAGCGAAAATCCTGCTTTAATTTGCGTGAATTATAGTTCAAATTTGTCGTTTCATTGTAGGTGAGAATTCGGAATCAGTCAATAAATAAGTACATTTAATTAATCAATTTTAAATCGACGTGGTTTTATTTTTATTTTACTTGTGCAATTCCCAAGGTCGAACTCAAGGAGGCAAAGGAACAACCTAGAATTTTGTCTATCAAAGTCCGTACATGATTTCCGAGACGGTATTTTTAATGCAATTTTGGGATGCAAAATACAAATGTGGCCAATTTTAGGGACTAAAATACAATTTCAATCAAACGATGTCTAAAAAATATGAAATTCAACTGAGATGTCAATTATGATGAAGTGAATGCACTATATTTTTTGGAATTTTTTGATGCAAGATAAATATTTTAAGAATTTATGAATGTAAATGGTGTTAATTTCAATATTTAATTATAAGAAATAATAAACCTATTTATTTTCAAAGAATAAAATTATTCAAGATCTACCACTAGGTGAATGATCTCAGAAAAATCTTAATATGTAAAGATACGAGATTTAATACCTATCAAAAATTAAAGATTGAAATATGCAAAATGATTTTTATATGACAAACTATTCATGTAAATGCAATTCTATTTGGGCACAATGTGAAATACAATTAATTCTACAATCCACGAGTTTTTAGCAATTTTTTGGCTGATGGTTAATTACTTATGAATTTATAAGCACAGATCGGGTAAAATATCAATTTTCCACAAGAAAATTAATCATGAATTAACTACAGATCACAAAAATATCACAAGCAAGCCATGATGTACAGAATTAATTGTAGAACAAAATACCTATTTTTAATAATCAAAATGATGCAATGTAGAGGTTCAAAATAAAGGGGGAACACAGTGGTATGTTTCTAATTATAATAAATAAATTAAAATAAAAATATGCAGAGAGGGACTGAGGTGTAAATACCAATACTACTGGGATAATATCTGCAAAATTACCAGAGGGGCACGTGAGTCGATGATGAATCCGCATTTCTAATTTGCATCTGTTTGTAAATATTGTATACTTGTTACCATTTTAACCTAAAATAAATAAAGAAAGAAAGAAAGAAAAAATAAAGAAAATACAAGAAAAGATAGAAGAAGATTGTATATATGTAATAGATACAGGCTAACCCGAACCTCGAGAGAAGGTCAAGACTTGACTTGATCGACCAGGAAGAATATAGGGGGAGATAGAGTCCTTAGTCAGAAAGTCCAAAAATAAAATGTGTGTTGTGTATATTTGTATACTTACACTATTTTATTTGTACATAAATTGATCTCAAACAAAATAATGTTCAAAACAAAAGGTTGTAAATAAAAATATTTCATAATTAATAAAATTTTTGCACAATCAAATCATGTACAGAATAAAAGCAACCACACTTGGGAAAAGACACTAAGCGATAATTGAAAGATCAATTCCGGCTGCATATGAAGTCAAATTGAATCAAACTCACTTCCATTGTATTCCAAATTAAATTATCTTTAAAATGACTGTTATTTCATAATTTTTGGAGTTACAGTAAAAATGTTGATTTTCTGGGGTGGTTTGTGCAATTTTACCATTTATTTGTACATATTGTATTTGCAAATATTTGTAAATATTTGTACTAATTATTTAAAACAAAAATTAAAAAATATAAAAATTTTAAAACAAAAAAACTAACTAATTTCCTTATTTAACTATATATATAATGTACCATATGTATATAGTATATGTATATAGTATATGCATATAGTTCATATTCTTAAATAACCACCACCCAAAAATAAAAAATAACATTTTTTATTCAATTTAATTAAGTGACGAAAATACATAAAAAAATTAATTATTTTTTGTAAAAATTTTTAACACTAATCTCTCTCTTTATCTTTATTTCATTTCAAAATTTCTCTCTTATCTCTTATCTTCATTCAAAATTTCAAAAAAAAATCAAACTCCATTATCTATCTATAAATACGGCTCTCTCTCCCTCATTTCAACTTGATCATCTTTGGTGAGAAGAGCCTTATCGCCGAGAGCTATCTTGTCGCAGAGAGGTGCCTAGACTCCGAGCCGTCCGGTGATAGCGAGTCGGCCTTCGTCGAGGAAATCACGGTCTTTTCTGCTCCTAAGGTGAGATCCACATTTTTCTTATTTATTTTTATCTTAGGTTAATCTTAGTTTTATTTTTATGCCTATTTATTTCGTCGTCATTTTTTTATCTTGATCTTATAATACATCACGATTTGATCAGCCACCGACTCGATTTTTCATTTCACATCTCGATCTATTCGCGTTCTTTTCTACCTCCCACGATCTCTCAACTCTGGCCACGCACGGTGGCCGGAGACTCGGATCCATTCCTCATTTTCATCAGATCCCTATTCAAGCATTCCGGTTTAATTTTGGGATCGAATCATCATGCTCGCGTCCTAATTTGTTTATAAATAAAAAAATAAAAATATATATACAAAAAAATATTTTCTTTCTGCCTTTCTAACATTTTTTGCAGGAAATTAAAAAAATAAAAAATATTTTTTAAAAAAAAATTGTCGTTTTTGTTTTGTCTAATAAAAAATATATAAAAACGTTTTTTATTTATCATTTCTGATTTACAAATATATATATATATATATATAATAATTAAAAAAAGCAGCCACGCGGGGCGGCCGCCGCCCGCCTCTACATCCGCCGGTCTTCACCATCATCATCCGACGCCACCGCCGTCCTCCCTCTCCGCCTGGATGCGAGCCCCATCGACCGGTGCCATCGCTGTCCAGCCCTTGGCTCACCGAAGATCTGCCAATCCCGTCGTCCTGCCCACCAAAGCTCCTCTGCCGCCCGTTTTTACAAGCTGCGCCCTTATGCTTGAACAACCATCGGTGCAGCCATCGCTCTTCATCCGCCACCATCCAACCACCATGAGTGACCGTCGACATCACCTCGAAGTGCGTCCCCACGCAAGGCCCTCTTCATCTTCACCGAGACCTCCTCCGTCGCAGGTTCCTTCGCGCTGCGTCATCCCCGTCGTGTCGACCCGTACCATAGCGTGAAGGAGAAACCCACCACCGTTCAGCACCCCCGCAGTCCGAGCTTCCTCGTGCAAAACTTCATGCTGACACCATCGCTGATCGACAACCAGTCCATCGTCTTCTCCCTTGTTGTCAACCAGCATCCATGCCTCCGTCGCCCCTTGTGTGTGGGGGAAGAGATAGAGCCACACCGCCATCCCTTGGCTTCCTTTTATTTTGGTTGGAAATGAAGAGAACCCTAATAGGGTTTTAAAATAAAAAATTTTGGAGACATTTCATTTCAGGCCTCCAAAGTTCTGAAAATTGCACGAACGTGCCTACCAACCAGAGCATCACGTGCATAACACGTATATACTAGGTAACTATCAATTTCAATCTGCTTAGTTTATTATTATATTTTGATACAAAAAATTCAAACAAATTCATTTCAGTACATCTTATCCAGACTTTATTTATTTAGCTTTTATTGTTCAAATAAATAACATTTGTGCCTAAAAAATTCTCATAAAATTAAATTAGATTCATGTTGTGAGCATGTTCATTGTCTAATTTTGCGCTGCTTTTTATTTCCATTTGATATTATTAAAAAATCAAAAACATGTCATTTTTCTCTATTTGAACTTTGAAAAATCATAAAAATTTGAATATTGCTTAAAAATTCCAAAAAATAGATTAGTTTTATTTTGGTGCATTTTATTTTCTGTCCAAAAAATGCAAATTACTAAAAATCTTATAAAAATCATAGGAAATTTTAGAGAAATCTAAAAATAGTGACTTCAGTTCCTGTATATAGATATTTATCTATATTTTAGCATAAAAATAGTTGCTAGGAGTTTTGGATATTAAAATATTTTAAGTTGCAAATTACTCCAGGCTGTGCATTGTTTATCATTTTTGCCACTGTTTGATTTTTAGAAAAATACAAAAACATTTGAAAATTCTATAAAAATTCCCAAAAATATTTCAAAGCCTTTAAAACCCAAAAAATTTTCTATGGATTTTTCTGAGCATTTTTATATACATGAAAAATACAAAAAGAGTGTAGTGTGCGTATTTTTTCCCTTGTGCATATTGTTCCTTATTTGAAAATTAAAAAAAGATTGCAAAATAAAAAGCACTAAAAATTTGAAAAAATAGGAATAAAAAATAAAAAAAATAAAAAGAGAAAAATTCCACAAAAACCAAGGATAGATGCATTTGAGATTCCTGCTTTCTCTTAATTGACTTCTTTTGTTTATTTGAATAATCCTCGAGAATTGTAGCCTTCCTGAGTTCGATCCTATCTGCTATACTGATAAATAAGTAGCAAAATTTTCTCTCGCTTCATTATTCTTGTAATTATTTTTGTAGCTTGAGAAGAATTTTTTTGTTGATGCTTGATTGGGTTGCAATGCCATTGTTCATAATTAATATAATAAAAAACCTCAAAAAGCGTGTCAACAAAATACTGCCATTGCCGGGGAGGCACGACGAGGGTAGTTAGGTTTCTCTTTTGACATGCTATTCTTGGTTGTACACATCTGTTTATATTTTTTCACATTCACTCCATTGTTCACATTCACCACATTTATTTCATTTTTTTCTTGCTCATATTTGATAATTGTGTTTCTTACACATTCTCTCTTTTCTTTTTCTTATAAGGGCCTGCGGAGGGAAGGAGGCGATCGTAGGAGAGCTGAAGCACCCAAGCGAAGTGGAGGCGGCTTGATTCTTCGCCAAGACGTAGGATAGCGTGAGAGGAGGAGGAGAAGAATTGAAGCAGACCAAAAAAAGACTTTTTTTCATTTAATTTTTTTAGCATTTGAACCATTGTAAACAGGCATTCATTTGTTGCGGGGTCTATTTCGCCAAGTGCCGGTGCACTTGGGGGACCTCACCGGTTTTGTTTCCATCGCCTTATTTTTCTTTGTTTCACTCGGATTTCGTTGGCTACCTATTGATTGATTTAATTAATTTGCTTGAGCCAGGTAATTAATTAGGTCCAAACACCCTAAACAAGAATGTATGTACCTATAGAATAGAGCGTAATTGGAATTAGTCAAATTAACCTGTTCTTGACCGTTAATAGAAGCTATTGATAGGATGATTCACTTGCATTTGCATATAGGTTAGTTTATTTTTCTGTATTTCAATTTTACGTGGATCACCCTACATGCAGAGTGTTGGCGACAAGGTATGCATCTCTAACCCCTGCATGCATCATTGTGTTTAATTGCGCATTGGCATTTCCGATCTCCTTCCTTTTTTTCACTCACATGAGTTAAAAAGGAAATTGGATACTCAGTAGGTGATTCATTGAAAATATTCAAATCAAGTGATAATTGCCTAAAATTTGGGACTGCTAAAGAAAATTCTACCCTAAAATAAACTTAAGGAAAATCATTGTTTTGGGGAGAGTAACCCCCGTCTTGTTTGATTTATCTGTAGCGAGAGAGCGACCCGCTCACTAGGATAGAACCATGCCCGAACTCTCTTCAGACTACTATCTTTTGATTAGTTGTTCTCCAGTAAGGACTTCATTGGGTAGCTGGTAATCGGTCCGGGATTTCCTTAGCAGAGTGGGCAGATCAGGTAGTCGGTAAATGGTCCGCACCCATATTGGCTGGGAAAAACTAGTTGTGAGATCAGGATAGTTTCCTGGGAGCATTGGGTTCCTACAACTCACTTAAACCGCTCTGATAGATTGTATTCTCACCAAACTCTAAAAATTGACAAGATAATTGACCGAACCTTCACGGTCTTCATATTGTATTGAGTTGGTGAATTGAGGGTTTGTTTTGTGTTTGATTGCTTGTATGCATACTCGATCCTTCTGCGCATTTGCGCCTTTTTCTCCACATCTTTTGACTTGACCCTCGTGCTCTCCCAATCTTGTCTTTTATTTCGAAGATGGCCGACTGGAGTTATTTTAATCTAATCTTCGCGGACTTCTCGCACTCTCCAGCCGATCCGCCTTCCTTTTTCTAGGAGGACTTTCCTCCTGATTTTTTTGCATATCCGCCTAATCCATTATTTCAGGAATCAGACGTTGATTTTCGCCCACCCTCATTCCACTCACCCGATCTTGGTATTTTGGAGTCACCCTTAATGATTTCCACTCATGAGACACTGAACCAGATGATGGAGCATATGAATTCGAGGATTAGCAATCTATTTAACATAAATAAGAGCTAGAATGCTACTCCACTATTTGAGGATATGGATTCACTTGAGGATATTCATGAGATCTTGCAATCTCCCAAAATACAAAAAAAATAAGAAAATTTTAAATATCCAAAAGGATTTCGGGAGACACATTGTTTATTCATTTTGTGAGGAGAAGCACCCATGCCAACCCAGTTTCCTACACAGTCATTCACCACATGTCCCACCCTTAACCCTGAGGATTTCACTATACAGACTGCTATTGGTAATCCTTGTGTATGTGCTGAATCTGACCTCCCACTTGTATGGAGGAGGTCCAAAAATTCAAAAAATGTTGACTGAACCTGAAGTGATGGCCACCATTCATGAGATCATTAAAGCTTTACTTCACTAGGCAATGACCCATTTATCTACTCCGCAACACAAGAAGAGAAAACAGAGAAGCAGATCTGAGCGTCATATCTTGACCATGGCCACTGCCTACACCATCTCTCATTGTCCGCATTTTAAGAAATGGAACACTACCACACCTCTTGTAAGTTGCTCCATATCTGACTGCTCTTGTGATAACACTCTCCTTGACAGTGGTTCGTCAATAAATATAATACCCTTCTCTATGGTATAATCTCTTCAACTTGGGCCTCTCAAGAAAATCAGGATGATAGTTCAATTTGCTGATGGATCTATCAAGAGGCCGAAGGGGATTCTTGAAAACAATGTCATTCTTATTTAGGGCATGAAATTCACTTCTGATTTTGTCGTATTGCCCATGGAGACCTCCACCCCTGTGGATCACCCTCCAATCATCTTGGGATGGCCTTTCCTCGCCTCTATGAGTGTCGTTACTGATTATGGATCAGGAGATATTCACTTCCGTTCTGATGTAGGGAGCGATGTGTTGATCATTACACACATTACTGACCAGAGACTTGCATCCCATGAGAGCCCGCCAGTGTTAGTTAACCCCAAGGAATTTGACCTCGATGATAATATCAGAGATTCTTGTTGTATGTTGGATGATAATGAAACCTAAGAATTCCTCTTCAAGGAGGAAGAGTCGAAAAGCATAGACCTTGGAGTTCCCCCTTCTGGTATGTGGGGATGCATTAATGACATCTGCGGGATTTACACTATAGACACCCTAGAGCGGAAGGCAGACTCTAAGACTAGACATGACATACATGATTTGACTACTTTCACTAATGAGTCCGTTCCTAGTCACCTTGATTTAGATGAGACTGATAAGGTTGAATTTGATTTGATTGCTTTTATAAAGGAATTTAGGCCTTTTGATAAAGATAATGATCCAGTACAGGCTCGCCAGTCTAGATTTGGTCTTACTTTTTCTGAGGATGATTTCGAGACTTTTTTACTTTGATATTTGCGAGAATTCCTAGGCAGAACATGACCACACTACTTCCACTAACCGATTCATGCCTGCACACTCTAAGACTGCTGAGGATAAATTCTTGGTCGATCCTTATCAGTTTATGTCTAATGATAACCCTAATATCGACCTACACCTTGTCAGATCCATACCTCAGCGGTCCCACAAGAAGGTTGCTTTCGACCTTCTTGACCTTTGTACATCCACTCCTTTTGTATATCCTTCTGTTTCATTCTTTCTTCTTCCATTTTATCATTCACCCCTTTTCCGCGTGTGTGTATGCTATATTTAGGATGTGCTTTATCCTAATCATAGAGGGTGGGGGTGAATGATTTATGTTGTTCATATTCGTCCTGTTCATCACTCTTGTTGTTTCCTATACTTTGGGATACTCTACCCTAAGTATAGGGGGTGATGTTGTTCATATCATTTTTTTTAAATTATTTTTAAGTCCGTACATTCTCTGCATCAATTTTCCCCTTTTGTACAGTCTTCTATACTTAGGATTACTTAGGGGGGATCACCGACTTCTATTCTTTTCAATTTCTCTTTGAGTCGTTCTAGCATAGGAGTCTTTTCACTTTTCTATACTTAGCACGAGTTATGTCTTCCTTTGCCGCTCTCTGATCATTATGAGGACATAGTTCGAGCTAAGTATAGGGGGTGTCGTATATATTATATATATACTTTAGACATAACTCATACTTTTAATGATTATTTTGGGGATGTGTATATAAATTCGTAAAATCCATGTGTGTATATATAGACTTTGATCACCTTGAAAAAAACCAAAAAACAATAAAAACACACATAAAAGAACAAAAAAACAAAACAAAATAAAAACAAAAACAAAACAAAACAAAAAAACCAAAATAAAAACTCTAAAAAAACAACAAAACAAAAAAAAAACAAAACAAAAAAAAACAAAAAAAACAAACAAAAAATCTTGTATATACTTGTATATATTTTACTAACCTTTTTTCCTTTTTTGAAAAAAAACTACAAAACAAAAAATCTATAAAAAGTTGCAAAAAAACTCTTTTCACATTGCGCATTTTTCCTTTATCTTCCAAAATCCCATAAAAAGTTCAAAATTAGAAAATTGTTAAAAAATTTGCTTTCTTTTTGCATTGTACATATTTCTTGCATTTTGATATGCATTTTTCAAGATAGTATTGATATTTAAATTAATTATGGAATAAAATTGAAGAATGGAGCTTAGTTGGGCCTTAATTCACTTAATTTCAGAGGAACCTTAAGAACTAGAGTTTAGACTTTTCGGTTCCTAGCAACTTAATTTTTTGAGTCTATAAGACTATGTTTACATGTCATCTTGATTAGTCTAAGTAGAATATTTAACAACACACGCATGATTCTTTCATACTGTGGCTTATCTTTGACAAGCACTCTACACGTAGCTCTTCATGGAGGAGGTAGTGAAGAGGCATAATCTTTTGGCTTGGAGTAGCATATGAGGGTAGTACATTTAGGCGGAACCTCTCATCTTCCTCTAGGGAGGGAAGTGCGTCTCAACCTGGTCTTGCGATGTTGAGGTCTAAAGATAGGATACTATGGGGTTGCAATAATGTTTCAAAAAAGGGATACTCTACTAGCTCAAGAGGAAAAACTCCTTACGTACGTGCTGCACCTTGTATATATTTTCAAAAAAAGGAAAAATGCATAATCTCCAAAAGTGGACAGGCCTGATTGAAAAGTAAAATGCCTACCGGAGTGTATATGTCATGCACTCCAGCAGGCATAATAAACAAAAGAAATAAATTAATGAGAGTTTTAAAGTCAAATTTTTGTAAGCTTGCAGTTGGATGACTTGGCTGCACTGGTCATGCATCCAAGCATAGGTAGCTACACTGGTTACCGTCTATTCTTTTCTCCATCTCCTCTTCTTGAGCGGGTTGTACTAGAACTTAGAAGGGAATATCCCGTCTCCTCGAGGAAAGAGTTGCTAGATAGGGGGACTAGAGTTACCTTGTTCAGGTAGGTTGTTTCTTTGCTACTTTTGAGATGGGGAGCTATCATTCACTTACACCATACAAGTAAAGATTCATATTCATAAGAATTTGTGTATGTAGACTTGTTCTGACCTGACTGTTGTGGAGACCTGATAGGAGTCTTGTGGAACTTAGTGGATGTTAGGTTTTAAATACATTTCTCATTTAGGTTGCGCCATACTAATAATCTAAAGGTCAGATAGAGCTCCATACTATAATATTATGAAGATAAGTTTTATATTCAATATTGTCCAATTTTCTTCATTTTTCCTTTCTTTTTCTTTTTCTTTTTATTCACTCATTCTTTTCAAATAAGTGTTTTCTAAGGGACTAGCAAAGGTAAAGTATAGGGGGATGGTGAATCTGCATTTCATCATCTTTATTCATTTATTTTAGCTTAAAATCCCTTAAAAACACCTGTATAAAATACTAACTTCATATTCTTACTAACTTGCATCTGTGTATAAATATTGCACACTTGTTACCATTTTAACCTAAAATAAATAAATAAATAAATAAAGGAAAAATAAAGAAAAGAAAAGAAAAAATGAAGAAGACTGTATATATGTAATAGATACATGATGACCTGAACCCCGAGAGAAGGTCAAGACTTGACCTGATTGACCAAGAATAAAGTAGGGGGAGATAGAATCCTTAGTCAGAAAATCCAAAAAAATGTGTGCTGTGTATATTTGTATACTTACACTATTTTGTTTGTATATAAATTGACCTCAAACAAAATAATGTTCAAAACAAAAGTTGTAAATAAAAATGTTTCCTAATTAATAAAAATAATTGCACAATCAAATCATGTATAGAATAAAAACAACCACACTTGGAAAAAGCCACTAAGCGATGATTGAAAGACCAATTCCGGGTCTATATGAACTCAAATTGAATCTAACTCACTTCTAATGTTTTCCAAATTAAAATATCTTTAAAATTATTGTGATTTCATAATTTTTGTAGGTACGGTTAAAAAGTTGATTTTCTGAGTGGTTTATGCAATTTTACCATTTATTTGTAAATATTGTATTTGTAAATATTTGTAAATATTTTTACTAATTATTTAAAACAAAAATAAAAAATATAAAAATTTTAAAACAAAAAAACTAACTAATTTCCTTATTTAACTATGTATATAATGTGCCATATGTATATAGTATATGTATATATTTGCTATTCTTAAATAACCACCATAAAAAAATAAAAAAACTAACATCCTTTATTGAATTTAATTAAGTAAAGAAAAAACAAAAAAATAATTAATTTTTTAAATATTTTTAACACTAATCTCTCTCTTTATCTTTATCTCATTTCAAATTTTCTCTCTTATCTCTTAGCTTCATTCAAAATTTCAAAAAAAAATCAAACTCCATTATCTATATATTAACATGCCTCTCTCTCCCTCATTTCAACTTGATCAATCTTATGTGCGAGGAGCCTTTTCTCTGAGAGCTATCTTGTCGCAGAGAGGTGCCTAGTCTCTGAGCCATCCAATGACAGCGAGTCGGCCTTCGTCGAGGCGATCACGGTCTTTTCCTCTCCTAAGGAGAGATCCAAATTTTTCTTCTCTTATTTTTATCTTAGGTTAATCTTAGTTTTATTTTTTTCCTCTTTAGTCATTTTTTATCTAGATCTTAGAGTCCATCACGATTTGATCAGCCACCGACTCGATTTTTCATTTCACATTTCGATCTATTCGCCTTTTTTTCTACCTCCCACGATCTCTCAACTCCGGCCACGCATGGTTGCCGGAGACTCGGATCCATTCCTCATTTTTTACCAGAACCCCATTCTCGCATTCCGTTTTGATTTTGGGATCGAGTCATCATGCTCGCATCCTAATTTGTTTATAAATAAAAAATAAAAAATATTTTCTTTCTTTCTTTCTAACATTTATTTTGTAGGAAATTAAAAAAATTTAAAAAAATAAAAAATTTGTCGTTTCTGTTTTGTCTAATAAAAAATATATAAAAAAAATTTTATTTATCATTTCTGATTTATAAAAAAATATAAAAATATATAAAAAAGCAGCCACACGGGGCGGCCGTCGCACGCCTCTACATCCGCTCGTCTTCACCAACACCATCCGACGCCACTGCCATCCTCTCATCTCTGCCTGGACGTGAGACCCATCGGCCGACGCCACCATTGTCCAACCCTCGGCTCACCGACGCTCTGCCAATCCCGCTGTCCTGTCCACCAAAGCTCCTTCGCGGCCCGTTTTTACAAGTCACACCCATGTGCTTGAACAACCACCGGCGCAGCCACCACTCTTCGTCCGCCACCATCCAACCACCAGGAGTGACCGCCGGCATCATCTCGAAGCGCCTCTCCACACGAGGCCATCTTCGTCTTTATCGAGACCCTCCTCCGCCGCAGGTTCATTAGCGCTGCGTCATCCCTGCTGTGCTGACCCGCACCGCAGCGCAAAGGAGAATCCCACCGTCGTTCAACACCCCCGCAGTCTGAGCTTCCCCGTGCGAACATCCTCGTCGACACTGTCGCTGATCGACGACCAGTCCGCCATCTTCTCCCTTTCTGCCGACCAGCATCCATGCCGCTGCCGCCCCTTGAGCGTGGAGGAAGAGATAGATCCACAGCACCATCCCTTGGCCTCTTTCTTTTTTGGATGGAAACGAAGAAAACCATTACGGGGTTTTAAAATAAAAAATTTCGAAACATTTCATTTCAGCCCTCTAAAGTTTTGAAAATTGCGTGAATGCCCCTTCCAACCAGAGTATCACGTGCATAGAACGATTATACTGGGTAAATGTCAATTTCTATCCACTATTCATTTCTTGTTATATTTTGATACAAAAACTTCAAATAATTTCATTTCAGTCCATCTTATCCACACTTTATTTATTTCGCTTTTATTGTTCAAATAAATAGCAATTGTGCCTCAAAAATTCTCATAAATATAAATTAGACTCCTATTGTGAGCATGTTTATTGTTTAAATTTTGCATTGCCTTTTATTTCCATTTGATATTATTAAAAAATCAAAAACTTGTCATTTTCTCTATTTGAATTTGAAAAATCATAAATTTCGAATATTGCTTAAACAATTCCAAAAAACTAGATTAGTGTATTTTGGTGCATTTTATTTCCTATCCAAATTTTGTGCATTAGTTATATATAAAATCCAGAAAATGCAAAATACTAAAGTTCATATAAAAATCATAAAATAATATTAAAAAAATCCAAAAATAGTGATTTTAGTTCCTGTATATAGATATTTATCTATATTTTAGCATAAAAATAGTTGCAAGGATTTTTGGGACTTAAAATATTTTTAAGTTGCAAATTACTCCAAGCTGTGCATTGTTTATAATTTTTGCCACTATTTGATTTTTAGAAAAATACAAAAACATTTGAAAATTCTACAAAAATTTTCTAAAACATTTCAAAGCCTTTAAAACCCAAAAACAATTCCTCTAGAATTTTCTGAGAATGTTTGATATAATTGAAAAATACAAAAAGAGTGTGGTGTGCGTATTTTTTCACTTGTGCATATTGTTTCTTATTTGAAAATTAAAAAAAAGATTGCAAAATCACAAAAAATTTGAAAATAAAAAAATAGAAATAAAAAAAGAAAAAAAGAAAAATTCCACAAAAACCAAGGATAGTTGCATTTGAGATTCCTGATTTTTCTCTTATGTGAATTTCATTTGATTATTTGAATAAGCCTCGAAAATCGTAGCCTCCCTCAGTTCGATCATGTCTGTTATACATGTAAATAAGTAGCAAAAATTTCTCTCGTTTCATTATTCTTGTAATTATTTTAGTAACTTGAGAAGAAAAAAATTATTGACAGTTGATTGGGTTGCAACAACGTTGTTCGTAATTAATATAAATAAAAACCCTCAAAAAGCATGTCAACATCGTACATGCCCTTTGGACGATGGGGGTTGTTGTACGAATAGGCGAGGTACCAGGTTCGTATCTACAAATCTTCCACCCCCACATGCAGATCACGTGAGAGGGATTCTACGGGGAATGATTGAGAAGAAGAGGTCCTATGCGCAACTTTTTCCCCGGTACACGTGCATGGTGTGAGGGAAGATCTGAGGTTGCGGCAGCTCGGTCTCAAACCTCCACGTGGCATGATGGCATGCTTTGGCTTGGACTGAGGATATTGGCTTGGACATCTAGTTCAGATGGTCAGCTCGGGGAAGATCAGAGGCGTCTGCAGGATGTTGATCCAATGGCCAATATTTGGGGCTTTCCGAGCAAAGATGGACGGTCCAGATTATATGAGTTCTTGATCTAGCGGCTCCTATAACTTGATCTTGGGTTGTTTGATTCTGTATGGGAGGTAAATCATGGGCGGAGACGACAACTGAAGGGGGAACGATGGTGGCCGACACACGGCCATCGGGCGTCGATGGAGAATGCCTTGATGTTGAGGTGATGTCGATGCAGACCAGGAAGTGATGCGATGGCCAACTGAGGTTGAGGGCTCACATTGGCGGAGTTGCGGTGTGATGAGCGAAGGAGTGTTAACGGTGATGATGCGCGAAGTGAGCAGGTGACGTAGGGAATGATGAGAAGAAGCGATCGGAGACGGAGGGAGTATGTGTGCGGAGATGGAGTCGTTGATGTGCAGTGGTTTTTTGAAAATGGAGAATGAAGGAGATGAGAAGGGCGGAGAAGGCAGAGTACCTAGAGTTATGGCTCGACGGTAATAATGCTGGAGCTAGCAGCAAAAGTGGGGTGTCAAGCTACAACAAGGCTAGGCCTTGGATCACACCGGACTGGAGGACGAACCGAGTTGTCACCTCGGGGAGTTGCTCCTGTGTAGGTTGATCAGTGGATGATCACGAGAGGGAGTCCAGAGAGGGCGTTAGATAGTGGAGGAGGCTTAATTAGAGATGGAAGGTAGCGGAGATCGCGTGGTCGATTGGTGATTGATGACGGCGCGGGGATTGGATCGGGTTGAAGAAGAGCTGGTGATGGATATCAGGGATTGGGAGTGACACGATTCAATTTGGGATTCGAATCAGGTGGAATTTGAAGGTGGCTGTGAGATTGGTGGTCTGATATGGAAGGTCGGGTGGTGTCAAAGGGAATAGGCGGCGGCAGCGCCGTCCGAATCTGGAAATGGAGAGATGAGCGGAGGAAGGAGGCGCGCAGGAGCCGTTCGATCAGCCGAGATCAGACGGCCGTGAATGTGCCATGTGGCTTCCTTTTATTATATTTTTTATTTTTAATTAATTAATTCTCTAGTTTTTTTAATAAAACAAATAAATAATAACTCCATAAATGGGTGACACGTGGCGGTTCTAGGAGCTGCCACATGTCAACCCCAAAAAATCGAAAAAATAAAAGGAAAGCAAAATAAAGAAATAACAAATGACCTCAGATCAAAAATGTTTCTTCAATAAAGTTATTTGTATTGATGAGATCTACAACTTTCATGAAGGGATCAAAACCAAAATCGATCATTTGTGTAAAGTGATATTTTTGGGGTATCCCATGTACATAGAATACCTTGATTTTTGGGTTTTCTAATTTTTTTGTTATTTGTAAACCATATAAAAATATGGGGAAAATGATAAAATCACAGATAGATATTTAAAATTTAATCTATTTTCTATTAATTAAGAAAAAGAGGAAATAAAATAAAATAAAAAGCAAAGAATGTTAACTTTTGTACAAATTGTTAGTGAAGACTCGGTCTCAGTTAGTTTCTTTGATTTCAAGATCATTTTGGATTTCGATTTTTGTGCATTTGAATAAAAATTTTATCAAAGAAAATAAATGAAAAATAAATAAAATGAGTTAATTATTTAGATAATATAATAGGTCAAAAATAACTAAATTCAAAATCTACAAAGAGGCACAAAGCCCAACTTTCACATATGAGCTCTGATTCACTTGAACTTGGTCTTATTTTGAAGGTAATTTAATGTACATTAGTTCAATAGTGAGTGGGATCAAATCGGACTCTGGATGAGGAAGATATCAAGGTTTTAGTTCGAGAATCATGCAATTAGGGTTTGGATTTTTGGTCCACTTATCTAGGTTAGTGATTTTTTTGTATTTTTCATTTATTCTTGTTAGTAATATGTACACAATGGAGGTGGTTTTGGTTCATTTTGAGTTAGCAGGAATTAGTTAAAAATCAAGGAATTTAGGCTATTTTACAGGTCAATTGGCTTGGGATTTTTGGCTCCTTTTTAATGCAATGTGAGTGATAAAATGCAATTCTTATTGTTACATGCATGAATGCTAGTTATGTAGAATAAATGAAGAAATGCCAATGAATTTTAGGGATTTGAGCTTAATTCGTGTATGTTAGAGTGACGAATTTGAGATTCATAACCCCCCTATACTTATACCATGCTCGTCCCTGCATCTAAAGAAATGCAATGAGGTGAAATGAGATTGGGTTCCATACCACGACCGTGAGCAGAAGGGGAAAATGAAACTAGACCCAACCTTTGGACTATTAGGTTGGAGGAACTTCTGTGAGCCTTAGTATTTTAAAATCAATAGCCTCCAAGTTCTACACATACTTGTCACAGGTTCGGCTCAGAAGTCATCTTAGATCAATCCTCCTCTCAAAGCATACCCCATGAATATTGAACAATAGACTCATGTGTGTGAAAGGTTTTAGCTCTTCCCATACAGAATGTTGGACTACCATGCAAACCTCCTCTCCAATAACTCATCCGCGGGGAGTCAGGTATTTCCTTCTAAGGTCTTTCGCGATGTGTTCACAATCGAATAGAGGGAGAAATTAGAAGAAGGAGAAAAGAACTTGAGGGTGGCCAGTGTAGTCACCTCTCATTGTGAAGCCGACCAGATTAGCCAAGTCTCCACCATGATATGCAGGTTTTCTTGAAGCTTGGACCCTTTTTTGGTCAAATGTTTATTTGGTAGTAGGCTTCTTTCTATTTGGATTTTTGGTAGCTCTGCATAGATTTTGTTGTGCCCCTTTGGATAGGGAATCTTTTTTTCCATACATGTTTTGGGGTCTTAGAAAAAATTGTGTCCAGGCATCCATCCCTTTTCCGAAGCTAATTTCAACCCGTACTCCGGCCTTTAGATGTCCACGCTACCAGAAAAGAAACTCACATAGTCTTCCAACACCCCGTTTGAGTTGAGCTAAGTGCATAGAGCGAGAGTACAAATTAATTCCCTATTCCAGAGTCGTACTCAGAATGAAGAGACCATGTTAGACACTAAGAGTCAAATGTTGCACATTGTCAGGTGGAACTCGAAGAATTAAGTCATAGACATGAAGCTTCTAAAATCTTATTTCTCGGTAAAGTTCCTCTAAAAATTAGGTGGATTAATATCATGTCCAGGCCACTCTCAATTTCCTCTCATAACTCGGTCCAGAACCCAAAGGCCTTTCACAAATGCAAATGCATGTAATGTTGGATGAAGTGCAAGTGCATGAAATGCAGATTTTTTGAGAATTTTTTTAATGCAAGGATTTGTTTTTCAAAAATGAATAAGAAGCCATTTTTTTCAAAGCTGTTGGTTGGACACACTCTATGTTAGTTGCAAAAACTCCTTTTTTTGTTTTTTTTTTTCAAGTTAGTTACCCACCCCGTTAATACATATAGACTTATGTAAAAGTACGAGCTATGGGTAAAATATATACATAGTATATATACACACCCCCTATACTTAGCGAGTGTTGTGTCCTCAGAGTACAAGAAGCGTAGAGAAGACATATCTCGGGCTAAGTGTAAGAGAGTGAAAAAGAAAAAGAAAAAGATAGATTGTCCTGCCCCCCTATACTTAAATTCTGAACAGTCTAAGTATAGAAGACGAGCGAAAAATAAGACAGTCGGGAGATGTGAATTAAGAGAGTATATACATATGGGCATCGGTTCCCCCTTATACTTAGGCTCTGGTTTACGGAAGAAGGGTGGAAATGGAGTGATCGTGAGAAGGATTGGATGAAGAGAGTGGTACGTACAGATGGCATCGGCCCCCCCATACTTAGACCTTGACCTAAGTAGAGGAAGGAGATGTACAAGGAGACCGATGGGGTCAGGAGGGAGGTATTGTAGAATAAAGATGATATGTATAGCTTGTCTCTGACTGCTTTTCTTCATGTAGGGTGATCTGATGAGTCTTCAATGTGCTCGCTTTGCATGAAGTAGATGATCCCGACTTAGGTTGTCTGCTCTTTAGATGATTCTATATATAGCTTCAGAAATAGCCCATTCACTGAGAAAGGTTGTGCACCATCTTTGAGTTCGGTAATATCCACACTTACATTGGTATGAACATCGATAACAATGTAGGAATCCGTCCAGTTCGATTTGAGTTTCTCGTGAAAAATCTTCAATCAGGCATTGAATAACCACACTTTCTGCCTAGGGACAAAGGTTTTATGCCTAATGTGTCTGTCATGCCATCTCTTGACCTTGTCCTTATAGATCACACTATTTTCATATGACCGGTTTCGGATTTCAATTAGCTCATTCAGATTTAAGTTACGACATAATTTCCCAAGGCGACAACTCCAACTAAGCTTCTTTGTCACCCATTCTGATTTGTGAATTAGCTCTGCGAGTAAATGGATGGTTTTCCATAGATCATCCAAGAAGGTGGAACACCGAGTGGAGTCTTGTTGGCTGTTCTATAGGCCCACAGAACTTGGTCCAAAAGTTGAGACCAATTCTTCCTAGGAACAAATCGTCCAAATGGTGTTTTCTCAAATCCGACTTCAGTCTGTCAATTCTTCTCTTGGTCCAACCTAGGGGAACTTTTTTGCAGACAAGATAGTTCACTATATTGGAGTACCATGGGACTGAGTCAGTAAAGCAAATTGACTCGTCTGGAAAAGTCTCTTTAATTGGTCCAATATCAGAATTATCATTTTGCTCAATTCGGGAAAGGTGATCAGCCATGACATTCTTTATTCCAGGTTTATCCTTGATTTTCAAATTAAATTTCTGCATTAATAAGATCCATCTCAAAAGACGTGCCTTTGCATCCTTCTTTTCCATTAGATATCTGATTGTTGTGTGATCAGTAAAAATTATCACCATGGAGCCTAATATATATGATCTGAATTTTTCAAGGGCCCAAAGTACCACGAGCATTTCCTTTTCAGTCACCATATAATTTCTTTCTGCAGGATCCAAAACATTGCTCACATAGTGAATCGCATAAAGTATCCCATCCCATCTTTGTCCAAGCACAACCCCGACAGCCAAATCCGATGCATCATTCATGATCTCAAAGGGAAGATACCAGTCGAGAGCTTGTAATATCGGCAATTCACATATTCTCTTTTTCAAGAGCTCAAAGGTTTCTAGACACTTGCGATTTACAATGAACTCAGTGTCTTTTCCTAAGAGCTTAGTCAGTGGGCAGGCAATCTTTGAAAAATCAGGGATAAATCTTCGACAAAATCCAACATGCCCTAAGAATGACCACACTAACTTTACATTGGTTGGTGGCTCAAGTTTCTTGATCACCTCCACCTTGGCAGGGTCAACCTCCATTCCCTTTTTGGGGATGACGTGCCCCAACAAGATACCCTCTATCACCATAAAGTGATTTTCCCAGGAGATTACCAAATTAACATCCCTGCATATCTTGAGGACTCGGTCCAAGTGCGCTAAACATGTATCAAATGAATCACCATGGATCGAAAAGTCATCCATGAAAACTTCCAGGAAGTCGCCCACCATTTCGGTAAATACGGTGATCATGCACCGCTGAAATGTGCCCAGGGCATTGAAAAGACCAAATGACATGCGCTTAAACACGTAAGTGCCTAAAGGACATGTAACTGTGGTCTTTTCCTGATCCTCGAGAGCGATGGCTACTTGATTGTAGCCCGAGTACCCATCAAGAAAATAGAAGAATGCTTTCCCTATAAGTCTCTCCAAGACTTGATCAATAAATAGCAGTGGAAAGTAATCTTTCTTGGTTGTAGCATTCATGCGCATGTAATTGACACAAACGCGCCATGACGTGGGTACTCGTGTCGTGATCTCTACTCCCTCCTCGTTGGTGACCATCCGGTATTCCCGACTTCTTTGGGACAACATGAAGGGGGGCACCCACTTGGAGTCTGAAATGGGATATATAACTGCTTTGCACCATTTCTCAATCTCTTTCTTGACTACTTCCCAGAGATTAGGATTTAATCTTCTTTGAAATTCACGGGAAGATCTTGCATTATCCTCAATATAGATTTTATGCGAGCAGAGAGTGGGATTGATTCCTACGAGATCTGACACAGTGCAACCAATGGCCTTGTGATTCTGCTTAAGAACTTCAAGCAATCTAGATTCCTGATCTTCAGTTAATGGTGAGCTAATGATCACAAGAAATCTCTCATTGGGTCCTGCAATCAAAGTATATTTTAGTGTAGGAGGAAGTGGTATCAGCTCAGGCAAATCTGAATCTTCAATTAGGTCTGGCTGAATGGCTTTTGAGTTCGGATCTATATTGGATGAAGGTGGATAAATCTGTGATGTGCTAGCTACCAATTCTGATGCAAGGTGAGCTGGATAGCAAAAATAGTGTGGTAATTCGGCCAAAGCCACGTCCGACTCGTCATCTACCTTCCTTGATTGTCTTGAAGAAGATGGGACTGACAAATCCAGAGGGATTTCTATGTCATCATGGGTATAGGTATATATGTTTCTAAATGACTGTGGCATCTCTTGGCAAACTGTAATCTGCAATGCTTTCTTATATGGTGAGAGGATTTCGCTCTATCTTTTTGGAAATGGTTGCTAAGGTCCAGTCATGCTAATTATTTTGCATTCTACCTCTGAAGATTCTGTGTACTCTGTGCTAGATTCAGAGTCGGGTCTTTGCCATTTTGTTTGCTTCATCTTCAAGTCAACTTCTCCGCTCGGGGATTTGAACTTCATCATTCCTGTGCCATAGTCGAATATGGCTCCTGCGGTTCTCAAAAATGGCCGCCCAAGAATAATATGAGATTCTTTCCAATGATTGGGGGTTTCAATATCAAGGACAGTGAAGTCCACTTTGTACTATGTCCCCTCGACCAAGATGATCACGTTCTTCACTTCTCTATTAGGCCTTTTAGTGGATTTATCAGCAAATTGGAGTAGAGATAATGATTTTTTGAGAGATCCTAACTCCAGTTTGTAGTATAAGGCTAAGGGTAGAAGATTGATTGAAGAACCATTATCTAGTAGAGTGCGTGCAAATGCAATGCCGCTGATGCGACTCTCCACATAGAGCACCCAGGTCCTTTATTTCTTAGTAGATGCTAATTTTTGACACATTTGTAGTTGCCACTATCAATATATGAGTCTCCACAGATTGACTTGGTTTCTTCCTGCGAGTCCGGGTGGGAGTGCATTTTTATTTTCAAGTATTTTTGAAACGCCGGATTGTTAGCCACATAATGATCAAGTGGTACTTTGTCTGTAATGTTTTCTTGGCAAAATCATGCCATTTCTAGGTCATCTTGAATGACTTTCTTTGGTTTGCATTTTCCTCCCATAAGAGCATGGGGGAAAGGAATGGAAGCAGTCAAGACAAGAGATAAAGAACCTGAATAATAAATAAGAGCATATTTATTAGATGGAGTTCTTATTACAAGCATCTTTGTCTATTGATAATAATCAAAATCATGTTGCTGAAAAGATGACAAAGGTTTACTCGTAGCAACTGGAGGTGTAGGGTCCTCTATGGACTCCATAGATGCTTTTCCTTTCTCATGAGCTAGAATCTTCACTGGTACTGAATTCAGATTTCCTTATTCTTCACTTTCGGAAGTATCCTCCGATTGATCTCCCGAGTCTTCTTAATCCATTCCCCTTGCCTGGTCAGGCACGTAGATGGTCCTTCCACTCATAAGTGACATAGCATTGATATTGTCAAACGAAAGGATCCCATGTCCAGATATGGCAAAGTCTGAATAGTATAACTGTCCATTTTGTTGGGAATATTGAGATATGTTCAAGTTATTAGGGTTATCATGAACTTGGGCAGGAATGGTTATAGCATGGTCTGTCTGTTCATCTCTCCAACAAGATAAGCGATTAACATCGATCTGTAAATCATGAAGTTCATTTCGAAAATAGTGAATCTCCTTGAGCATCTGCTACTGGATATCTACATGTTCTGTTTGAGAGTTGGATGGTTGAGATGGTTGCTTCGAAGGATGGCCTTGTGGTGCTTGGTATTGCTGCTGGTATTGCTGGGATGTCTGCTGGTATTGATTCTGGTGGATGTTCGGTTGCTGCTGTTGTTTCTGATGTTGGGACGGGGCAGTATTCTGATTGTGCTATGGAGCGGGTGTAATTGCGACATTAGAGAAAGTTGTGGGATGTTGGTAAGGCTGACGGTCCCTCGTATTACCCTGCCGGGTAGGGTCTTGAGTGTACTAGATGTCGTTCACTTTGAACACCGGAGGCGGTGTCTCTTCGACGATCTCATCTGGTAAGATGACTGTTGGAAAGGTTGGGCATAAGATTGGTCCTGAGCTCATTGTTGTTGTTGTCCTGATCCTGGCTGCTCCTGGATGTGATACGCACGATAAATAGGAACAATTGATGTAGTTACAGCTGGTAGCCCAGTTTTGGATACCTTCTCAGTCAGCTCCTCCATTTGCTTTGGAAACAGGGAGATCCGGTTTTCGATGTCGTTCATCCTCTTGTGAATCTGATCCACAACCACTAACTTATCAGCAATTATGCTCATGTTTGGAATCAAATCCTCATATATTTATGTGATGACACGAAATCCGACGCGATTAAGATAGGGAAAATAATATCAAAGTGTCGTCGTTCTCAACCACGGGAATCGGTCCACGAGAAAATTAATTGAAACCACTTAAGAGAAGATAAATCAAGAAAACAATGTAAGCGGCTTTTCGCTATTCTTTTTACCTGGTATAGCGACCAGGGTCGAACACAAGGAGCACATTTGAAAAACTCGGCAGTCAAATTTTAGAGCAAATTTTTAGCGGTTTTTATTTTTTTATTTTTTTTAATTCTTTAAAACAAGCACAAATGAATAAAAGCACACAACACCACACTCTTTTTGGATTTTTATGATTGAAAAATGTACAAAAAATGGTCCAAAATTAAAACACACCAAAATACACCTACAATATTTTTTTGGGAATTTTCAGACTAATTTTCAAATTTTTATGAATTTTCAAAATTTTGACAAGGAAAAATACACTGTTTTTTATTTTTTAAATATATTAAAAGCCAACGAAATGCAACGAGAATTTTATACAATGCTAAAAACTACAGCAAGATCATATACAAATTTTCTCAGAATTTTTGGACTAATAAAATCATTTATTTCAATGAAAAGCACAAACAAAATATTATTCTGCAGTTCAGGGACGTAAATGAAAATTCTCAAACTTTTGAACTGAAATATAAAGATTCAATGTTTTTGCCTCAAATAAATAATAAAAATAAATAAAGAGAAGATAATATGCAATTTACCCAATATGTCACATGCAGTATATGTGCTTTGGAGGCTGAAGGGCTTCTTTGCAATTTCGAAAACCTTTGAGGGTTAACTGTAAATCTGAGAACTCCAGAGGTTATATGTGTAATTTTTCCATTTTTTTAACCCACACCTAGGGTTTTCTTTTTCAAACCCTTCGTTTCAAATGGGAGCATAGGAGGGGCTTAGCCGCCGCCGCCCTTCACCAAGGCGGTGGAGATCAGCGCGATGGGGACGCTGAGGGGGCAGCGCCGCAGGGCGAGCGCGAGGGAGCGGGATGTTGGAGCGGGGCCGCGCGCTGACGCGTGGCCTTGGAGGACGTGCTGTGCGGAGCACGCTGAAGCGCGGCCTCGGGCAGAGGATCGAGGGGCGGAAGCGGCAGGTGCGCGTCAGCGGCGCGACTGCGCCGGGGGGTGCGGACTTCGGGGGGGCGCTGGAGGAGAATCAGGGGGCGCCGCTGGGCTGGAGGTGCAGCGTACGGCGCGGGCGCCACGCGCGGGTGCGGGCTGGCGGCACACGCGTGGACAGCGCCTCGCTCGGCCTTCGGCTGGAGGGCGGATCTGGAGCAACACGCATGGCGCGGGGGTTGAGCAGGAGGCAGAGGACAGTGGCAACTGGGGCCGCCGCACGGCTGGAGGACGCGGGAGGTCAGGTGGTTGGCGCGCCGGCCGCCGCTGTGTAGGGGGCGGGCGGAGCGAAGCGGTAGCTTTGGGCGGCGCGGGTTGGTGTAGGAGCTCGAGGGCGGCGCCGCCAGTGAAGAACCTGCGATTATTTTTTTGTTTTTTTGTTTTTTTTTGTTTTTATTGTAAACAGATATAATAAAAGAAAGTTTTTTTAACAGGGATGTAAACAACAATATAAAAAGGTTTTTTTTTACAATTTTTTATGTTTTTTTTATGTTTTCCTGCAAAACAAAATATTAGAGATAGAAAACAATTATATGTGTTTTTTTAATATATTTCTTTGTTTATTTATGTACAATAATCGGAAGTGTGAACGGTCGGATCTTGACGAGACGTTGAGAGATCCGTGACTCCGACCATCGTGCGTGGTCGGAGGTGCATGGTTGCATGAGGTAGAACGTGAATATGGAGGGATCGAGAGATGAGATGAAAATTTCGATTTTGGAGATGGATCAAAGTGTGATGGATTTTTTTATGAACTAAATTCTAATGATCTAAAGAATTATAAAATAAGATTAAAAATGAAACCTACGATTACCTACGAGAAATGACATGAAATAAAATTCGGATCTCACCTTGGGATCGGACAAGCCGTGATGGCCTCGACGAAGCTCAAATCGCTGTCACCGACCGGATCAGAGGCTGGGCACCCTTCTGCAACGAGTAGCTCTCGGAGATCGGGCTCCTCTCTCCAAAGATTGATCAAGTGTGAATAGGGAGATGGAGCCCATTAAAAAGAGAAGGAAAACAAAAGAGGAAAGTATGTACAAAAAAGGAAGGTGATTATGGGTTAAGTAAATAAAATATTTAAATAAATAAAATAATTAATTAATTTCGAAATTCAGATTTAAATTAAATAAATAAATAAAGTAATTTATGGAAATCAATTAACCACCATAATGGTGGCCAAATAAGGTATAAAATCAAATCATTACATATAAGGTAAGTTATCAAACCAAATAAATGAATTAAATAATTAAATAAATTAATTAAATTTAGAAAATTAATTTTTTGGTGGATTTTATAAATGGAAGTTAATTATATACATATATTATACACATATAATACAATATACATTGGTACAAATAAGGAAATAATTTTTATAAAAGATTTTTTAATTTTTAATTTTTTTATTTTATTTTTAATGAAAACAATATTTACAAATATATACATTATATAAAAATAAATATACATAAATATATGGGTAAACTGCACAATACACCCCAGAAAACCGACTTTTTAACCGTAACTCCAAAAAATACGAAACCACATCCATTTAAAAGATAATTTAATTTATAGTATGATGGAAGTGAGTTTGGTTCAATTTGAGCTCGTAAGGAGCCGGAATTGATGTTTCAATTATCGCATTGCGGCTTTTTCTGGGTGTAATTATTTGTAATATATACAATATTTTATTTTACAAATATTTTTATTATTTACAACACATTTTTATTTACAACTTTTATTTACAAAAGTAATTAGTTTAAGGTCGATTATGTACAAATAAAATAATGTAAGTTTTGTACAAATATAAATGAAAAATATTTACAAGATATTTTTGGTTTTCTGACAAAAGACCCTATCTCCCCCTACTTTATTCCTGGTCGATCAGGTCAAGTCTTGACCTTCTCTCGGGGTTTGGGTCAGTCTGTATTTATTGCATAAACACATCCTTTTCTTTTTCTTTTCTTCTTTATTCTTTTATTTATGTACAAAAAGTGTTAAAAATGCAATTTTAACGAATGCATGCAAAATGGTAATTTTATGTAATTAGTAGTATTTACAGGTATTTGACTAAGGAAATGATGCTAAAATAAAAGAATAAAGGCGATGAATCGCGGATTCATCATTCCCCTATACTTTACCTTTGCTAGTCCCTTAGCAAACACTTATTTGGAAAATAAGTGAAAATAAAAATTAAGAAAAGGAAAAGGAAAGAAGTTAGAACAATGTTGACTTTCAACTTTATCTTTATAAAAATGTAGTCTGGAGCTCTGTCGGACCTTTGGATTATTAGTATGTCGGAACCTTAATGGGAAATGGAATTAAAACCTAACAGCCTCTAAGTTCCACAAGACTCATATTCAGGTCTCCTCAACAGTCAGATCAGAACAAGTCTACAAACACAAATTCTTATGACTATGAATTCTTACTTGTACGTGTAAGTGAAATTTAGCTCTTCATCTCAAAAGTACAAAAGATTCAGCCTCTCTCAACAAGGTAACTCTAATCCCCCGATCTGGCAACTCTTTCCTCGAGGAGCGGGGATATTCCCTTCTAAGTTCAAGTACAACCAGCTTAAGAAGAGGGGGTGGGGAAGATAATGGACGGTAACCAGTGTAGTTACCTATCCTTGGATGCATGACCAGTGTAGCCATGTCACCTGCTGCAAGCTCACAAATATATGCCTTTGAAGCTCTTATTCTTTTTTTTCACTTGTATATACATTCCGGCAGGCATTTTATTTTTCTATCAGGTCTGTCCACTTTTGTAGATTTTGCATTTTTTTTCTTTTTTTTAACAATATATACAAGGTGCAGCATGTACATAAGGAGTATTTCCTCTTGAGCCAGTAGACTATCCCTCTTTTGAAGCATTATTGCAACCCCACAGCTCCTATCTTTAGACCTCAACATCACCAGACTAGGTTGAGACGCACTTCCCTCCCTAGAGGAGGACGAGAGGTTCCTCCTAGATGTACCACCCTCGTATGCTACCCCAAGCCAAAAGATTCTGCCCCCTCACTACCTCATCGATGAAGAGCTACGTGTAAAGTGCATTGTCCAAGGTAAGCCACGGTCTGAAAGAATCATGTGTGTGTTGTTAAATATTCTACTTAGACTCATCAAGATGACATGTGAACATAGTCTTATGGACTCAAAGAATTAAGTCACTAGGACCTAAAAAGTCTTAACTCCAAATCTTATAAGGTTCCTCTGAAATTAAGTGCATTAAGGTCCAACTAAGCTCCATTCTTCAAATCTATTCCAGACTTAGTTTAAATGTCAAAATCATCCTGAAAAATGCTCATGCAAATGCAAATGCAAGAAAGTATGTACATGCAAGGGAAAAGAAAACAAAATCTTTTTGTGAGACAATTTTCATAATTTTGAAATTTTTATGGATTTTTGAAAATGATGCATATGCAAAAAGTTTTTTTAATGCAAATATTTAGTAATATATACAAGTATATATAAGATTCTTTTTTTTAATAAGTGAAAAGATACATATTTACACAAGAGTGAGTTGATTATTTTACAAGAATAAGATGCAAGAATCTACAACTTGAGTAATTTATACAAGTAAATACAGAGTTGGTTTTTTTTAATTTTGATTCAGTTTTTTTTGTGATGCATATATTCCTCAAATTTATTTGAAAATAAATTTACAAATAATTTTGAAAACTATAGTCCAAAATAATTTTTCGCACAATTTTACAAACATTTACACACATTTGAAAACTATTTTGCAAACATTTTTCAAACAGTATATATAGATTTTCAAGGTAATTTTTCAACCATTTTTCCAAACATTTGCAAATAGTTTTTATAAAATAATTTTATTTCACACAAAGAGAAAAAAATTTTACAATCCACGATATTTTTACAAAGGTTGAAAATATTTTTTAAACATTTTTCAAATAGTTTTCAAAAGATTTTTCAAATAGATTTTCAAACTACTTTCAAAATATTTTAAAATATTTAACCTGATTTATTAATCAGTATATACATAAAGAATTTTGAGGAAATATCTGCATCTCTTTTCTCTTTTTTTTATTTGTTAGTTTTTCTACAAGTTTTTTTGAGTATTTACCAGTATTTTAGCCATATTAAAGATATGAAAGTACAAGTTATGGCTAAAGTATATATACCATATATACGACACCCCCCTATACTTAGCTCGAACTATGTCCTCATAGTGATCAAAGAGCTGAAAAGAAAGACATAACTCGTGCTGCGTATAGAAAAGTGAAAAGAATAGTATACTACAACGACGAATAAACAATAGAAGTCGGTTATCCCCCTATACTTAGGATCAAGTAATCCTAAGTATAGCAGACTATAAACAAAGGGAAGACCGATGAGTAGAATGTACAGAGTTTACCTCCCCTATACTTAGGGTAAAATATCCCTAAGTATAGGCAACAAAATAAAGGTAAAAAGAATCAAAAGAATAATCAAACGTCTGACACCCCCCTATACTTAGGGTAAAGTACACCCTAAGTATGGAATGATCATGAGATGGAGTTGGATTGTGAGACAGAAAGAATGTATGATATGGACAGATGGTCTATACAGATGTGAGTCAATCAATGTTGAGGTGTGATGTTCGCTGAAATGACCACTTGGATAAAGGTGCTAATCGGTTGTTGCGACCCAAGCAATGCGAACAATCAAGAAAAATATAGACCACCAAGAGAGAAAAAATCAATCAAACACACGAAAGCGGTCTTGCTATTAATTTAACCTGGTATAGCGACCAGGGTCGAACACAAGGAGCACGGGTTGGCCTCTCGGCCTACGAAGTAGTCAAAAAGAGATAAAAGAAAATAAAAGAAATATTTTTGGTGGTTTTGAATATTTTATAATTTTTTTTGGATTTTTAATCTATTAAGAAAATAAGAAAAGCAAAGAAAATACACACTTCAATAAATTATTAAACACACTAAAATTCAACCAAAAATTCTAACAAAAAAATTTTTATGTGTTTTCTAATTTTTAGTGTTTTTGGTGAATTTTTGGGATTTTTCTGAGATTTATTTAATTTTCTAAAAATCAAAAAGTGACTAAAACAGTAGGTACTGTCCAGTCGAGCTAAAAGGGCCTAGATAAAATAACTAAAGGCCCCAAGTTAGCTGGGAGGTAATTTTCCTGTAAAGAGAATAAAACAAGGAAAATTTAGGCACCTAGATTATTATTTTGGGTTTTTGGTTTAATTATTAGAATTTTTATAAGTTTTTAAGTGTTTTTCAATTTTTAGTGGTTTTCAGTAATGAAAAATAGCCAAAATTGGCTAGAAAATAAAACACAAAAAAACAAACAGTAGACAATTTTTTTGTAATTTTTAGACACTATTTAATATTTTTTTTGTGATTGTTAAACTTAGACAGTAGCAAAAATGGAGGTTTTTTAATTTTTAAAAAATAACAAATGAAAACAAAAATGTCCTCAAAAATCCTCGAAAATTTTACACTATGGCAGGAGCCATGTGTCCAATTTTCGTTCGATTTGGAGGTATTTTGCTATTTTATCCAAAAATAAAGAAGGGGCACTGTGCACAGGGACCAAAGTGCAAATACCCGAAAGTCTGGGGGGTCTGGTGCAATTAACCCAGCTAAACACGTGCTATGCGCGTGCCTGGGGCACTCAGGGACCCAAATGTAAGAAAAATAGGTTCCAAGGGCTTTTTGGTAACAGGTACCAAAAGTCTAGGGACCTATTCGCAAAATACCCAAAAATATCCGCACATGTCAAATGTATCACGCATAGGGGTATACATGCAAATAATCAAAAACTTTCATTCAATTGATAACATCCAGAACTACAGGGTCGATAATGTAAAAAGCCCAGAAGATCACGTGTCGAAGCACGTGTCAGACCATACACAGGGGCATAACAGCAATTAAAAACAAGCACGAGGTCCTCTATGCAAATATCCCAAAACTAAACAACTACGCTAGGTATTTACAAGACTAAAAGTGAAATAAAGTAACAAAGAGGGCCTAAGGGTAAATTACCCTTTATTAACGCGGACCGCAGGATGGACGCCACGTGTGTGATCGAACGGTGGTGGGCGACTAGGGCTCCAACGCTGCGCTCCTGTGGGAAATCCAACGGCGGGGGCGTGGCCACGTGTCTGATCAAGCGGTCGAGGACGTCAGTGGCCAAACCCTTCTCTGGACCTACGGTTGGGATCGCCTCTCCAAAGATCTGGCGGTGCAGGGGCCTCCTGAGATGGACGGTCTAGATCAGAACTGGAGGGCTGAGGCGGTCGGACAACGACGGAGGATGCTGGATGAACTGTTCGCCGGCGAGATTCGCCGGCCTCGGGCGTGCGCTATGATCCTCCTGGAAGCACGCTGAAGGTCGGAGAAGGAGCGTGGGGTGCTTCCGCATCTGCCGGTGGGCTCCGATGACCCAACCCGGGCTCTGGAGAGCTCCGGCGAGGTCGGCGGAGGTACGCCTCCTGGCTCGATGTTGAAGGACCTCAGATGGCCCTTACTATACCTGCAAAACAGTCCAGAAGGCTCGCGGGTCGAGGGCAAACTGCCTCGACCCGGTTAGGCGGGGTGGCGGTGAACGGAGGGTCGAAGCGGACGAGCTCCGGCAAAGGGGGGACGGTGGAGCTCGAATCCCAGCTCCTGTGAGAGCTGGGTTGGATGAAGATATGGAGAAGATGCGCGGGAAGGAGGCGATGGCTATGGTGAAGCCCGATGATCGATTGGGGGTCGGACGTGGACAGAATCAACGATGGACGGCGGAACGGCGATTTGGGGGAAATGGGAAATCAACGAAAAGGAAAGGCCTAAGAGGTTACCTGGGTGGACGAGGAGACTGAGGATGAGCTTGCGCAGCTCTGGGTCGTCACCTCGAGGAGCGTCTCCCTCCGAGGCTCGATGCTCCTGCAGGTGGCGGAGCAAGGCGGCGAGCCTTCGCCGGATCAGTGGTCTCTCTCCCTCTCCTCGCTTCGACACCACGGGGGACAAGCTGTCACTCTCGCCTACGCAATGGAGCTCACGGGAGGTGGAATCGAATGGCCAAAGATGAGCTTTGAGGTGGCGGAGCTGAGAATATATATGGTGGAGGGTCCGGGAAGACAGGCGCGGGTAGGGCGATCGAGTGCGCGGATCCCAAGGCAAATACTCCGGCGAGGGTGATGGATATCTCAAGATTAATTCGGACCCGGGGTTTGAGCAAGGCATGATCGGGTTTAGCGGGGAAAAATCCGAGAAGATGGATACCCGCTAAGGACCCGTGGGAAGTGGTCCTGGGGGGGGGGGGGGGTAGTTGACCGGGCGGTCAACAATCCCAGGACCAGTAGGAAGCGGTCACGTGGATGGACTTTGAAGGTGAAAATTAAGGTAGCAAATGGCCGAATTTGCAAAAAGTTAAAACATGAAATTTTTTTTATTTTTTTCTATTTTTTAGTGATTTTTAATTAACTTTTCAAAATAAAAATAAGGTATATACAAAATATGTTATATATAGGTATATATACACTAAATGGAATTTTAATTTTTGATTTTTTTAATTGTTATTTTTATACAATTTTATTCCCATTTTATATTTTATTTATTTATATTATAAAATAAGGAATATTAAGATTTTTTTATTTAATTTTTATTATTTATTTACATAGGTGAAATAAATACATATATCCATTTATATACATGGTATATTTACAATATATTTTTGTGTTTTTAAATTTTGTTATTTTTATTTTGTTTTTGTTTTAATTGTTTTTATTTTATTTATTTACACTATATAATATAGGATATTTACAAAAATTTTGGAAAATAATTTTATTTATTTATAAGGTTAAATAAATATAGGTATAGTGGTCTATATACAAGGTGATAGTGGTGTTTTTGTTCTTTTTGATTTTCTTTCATTGTTATCTTGTTTTTATACTTATAAATATGTACAAGTATTTACAAACCTATTTAAGTCTATTTTTGTGAGGAAAATATTCTTATTTTATTTACACACATGAGCCCCTATCTCCCTCTACTTTGGCTTTTATGCGGTCAGGCCCATGCTGAGCCCTCCCTTGGGTTAGGTTGCTCAATATTTATTCTAAATATTTCCCTCTTTTTCTTTTTTTAATCTTTATTCTTTTATTTTTGCACAAAAAATGCTAATTATAGGTTTTTACACAATGCATGCTTTTGGTAATTATTTGTATTTACACATATCTACAAGCATTTGCAAAGGTTTTTGTAGCTAAAATATAAGAATAAAGAGTGATGAATGAGTATTCATCAAGGTGCCTCTCAACAAGCACTAGAGTTTACGCCCCTAGCTGGGCGCAAATGTTATGATAACGATGTGTCAAGGTTCAGGACGACATCTGTCAGGCGAATATCGTACTGTCATTGCAGTCTCGGTGGGAGAACAACAACGAGGTCAATAGAGTCAAGAGAGTAAATGATAACACCCAGATAAACAGTCAGGCGGGTGTTTGCTACCGGGTAAAGATATGTGCAGATGAAGTCGGGCTCCGGTAGCACAAAAGAAATCGTCGGCTCAAGATCTGTATGGAGTGAAAGGGCAGAGCCGAAGAAGTCGAACGTGGAGAAGGAAGGATCTGTCAGAGAATCCTCCACGTCAATCACCGTCTCGAATAGATATGGAAGGTTATGATCAGGAGACTCAATATAAAGGCTGATATCCGATGTATATAATGTAGATAAATCAGTGAAATCATCGAATACCTCAAAGATCGGGTCATCCTCGCGAGAGTCGTCGAGGAGAGAATCATCAAACTCATGCTCAAAAATATCAGACTCGGTCTCGTGATCCGCCAGATCGGATGCACTCTCAGAAAGTGAGACCGAGTACACATGGTCCATGGCATCCTCCCGTAGATAACCCTCGGGGATTAATGCCGAATCATCAGGAAACAGGGGATCTATGCTGTCGAAAATCAGGTCCTCCAAAAATATATCGACCTCATCAATTGGGAGGACACAAGGCTCAAATATAGAACTATCAAGGTCTGTAAAATCCAAAATCGATCCCTCATCAAGCTCTCTCTGCTGAGATGAATCCAAGTATATCTCTGAATCTGAGGATCTCCTGAAGACAAGACACTGAATCAACAGCGTATGGATACTGGAAAGATTCAAAGGATGGCTGAGATGTGGGTTCCTCCTCTATCTCTTGGGATTCTAGCAGATCTAGAATCAAAGAATCATCTACGTGACAGAGTGGGACTGGCTCAAAATCTGACTGTAAATCCAATTGGTCCTCAACCAATGTCCGACTCTGGGAACTCACAACAGTAGGCAACACATCTGTCATATGAGAAGTAGTAGTATCCATATCTTCTGATTTGTGTGTGATGTCAAGATCGGCATGATGTGTCACACACTCAACTGTTGTCATCTCTCCCTCATTTGTTGTCCCGAATAAATCATCTCGTATATATGCAAGATCAGAAAGTGTTCCCAAGATGGTCTCAACTAAATCCAGGTCAGGACTGTGGTGTGAACCACCACACGAGGAAATGACATATGTATTCTGCTCTGCGGTCCTCCCCCTCATGGCGATATGTATTAGGTCAGTCATCGAAAATCCATGATCAGGAAATCGCCTCAAAAGTTCTCGTAACCTCAACCATGAATCTATCAACGGCTTCTGGGGGTTAACTGAAAAATCACGAATACACGACTGCATCATCTCTGCTCTACGTTGGGGGTAAAATTTTTGCAAAAATAATGATCGTAAATCTCCCCATGTAGCAATCTTCCTTCCCAATCATCTGTTCCAACTCTTGGCTCTACTCTGAAGTGTAAATGGGAAGGTGATCAACATCATGTCCTCAGAGGTTATATCAGAATATGATCGTGATCCATAAATTTCCTCAAACTCCTCGATATGTAAATATGGTTCCTCATGCACATCCCCAAAGAATTTCGGCAGAATATCAATTAACTCTAAATCCAGGACGAATGGTCTCAAAGTAGAAGCGAACTTGGCTTCCTTATCAGTGTACTCATACAATGTCCTAGGATAGAAATCATCTAAAGCTCGTAACTGCACCATATGATTGCCTATGGGATGTACTCTCATCTCAGTAATGTGAACACCCGGGTCTCATGTATGGTCAATCTGATCTCCGCGGGCTTCACTCACAGCATGTCCTGGGTCGGGAGAAGATGGGAAATCGGATGGAGTTCCGACCTCCCAAGGGAGTGGGCGTGAATGATGAGCGTGAAATGAAGAAGCCGTAAATTTCGGCTGGAATGGAAAGTGGCCCATCGTGACGAGAGAGAAATGAAGGGAGGGAGGGTGGGAGAGTAGAAAGAGAGATAGAAGGTGGAAGGGAAGAGAGAGATAAAGGGAGGGAGGGAAGGTGACTGCTAATGATTCAGGAAGATGAACGTAACCGACTCACGCCAACGACATACAAAACACAAAGCAAACCCCCAATTCACCAACTCAACACAAATCTGAAGACCGTGAGATTTGGTCTTTTATCTTTTCAATTTTAGAGTTAGGTGATCAACAAAAGTTGTACAAACACTTAGGAGGCTTGATTAGGATTTGGACACTACTCCTTAGTGTGTGCGCGAGCGAGTAAAAGCACAAACAATGAGGGGATTGCTCTCCCAATACAATGAAGTGGTCAATTACGTTTAATTTTAGAGTCAAGTTCAATTAGCAGTCCCAATTTTTAATTTTTGATTTTCTATTTTTTTGGATTTTTTTTTTCAAAAATAAACGCCTAACGAGCTTTTTGATTTCCTCTTTGATTAATTTGAGTCGAAAACAGGGGGAGGAAGTCGAAAAAGCCTATGCACGGTCAACAACGATGATGCATGTAGAGATAGAAAATGCGTTCCTTACTCCAGCACTCTACATGCAATATGATCCGCGCAGAAATTTAAAGACTGAAATAAAACTACCTATATGATGCAGGCGGAAATCCAAGAACGCCTAGTCAACCACCGGCCTCCAATCCAAGAGTCCGGTCTCGGCCCACCCCTCCTCCTCTCGACAAATCGAGTTCAGGAGCAGCGCTTGGCAGGGTGGACTGTGGCACGTAGGCTCGAAGGTAGTGGATCGACTATTCTATTATATTTTTATTCTTGGACCAATTACCGATCTATAGGTACAGGCAAAGTTATTAGGGTGTTTGGATCATATTTATTATGTCACAGTCAAGCAAAAATCCTAAGGCTAGGGGCTCAAAACCGCGAGAAACAAACAAAAAAATGTGAAAAAACAAAACCGACGAAAAACAGCGGTGAGGTCCCCCAAGTGCACCAGCACTTGGCGAAACAGACCCCGAATAATGTCCAAGTGTCCACAGTTCAAAATCCTAAATTATTACAAGAATAATTGTTCTCTCTCAACAAAAATAAAAACTTCTTCTCCTCTCTGCTCTTCCTCCTACGCAGGTCCTCTAAAAGGAAACTCCAAGTCGTCCAAGCAGTACCTCGCACAAAAATCCAAGAGAGAATGTCAGAAAACAGTTATTATATAGAGAGACAAATATAAAAAAATGAAATATAACTACAAAGCCGTGCTCCCCAGCAACAGCGCCATTCTGATGACACGAAATCCGACGCGATTAAGATAGGGAAAATAATATCAAAGTGTCGTCGTTCTCAACCACGGGAATCGGTCAACGAGAAAATTAATTGAAACCACTTAAGAGAAGATAAATCAAGAAAACAATGTAAGCGGCTTTTCGCTATTCTTTTTACCTGGTATAGCGACCAGGGTCGAACACAAGGAGTACGTTTGAACAACTCGGCAGTCAAATTTCAGAGCAAATTTTTAGTGGTTTTTGTTTTTTTTATTTTTTTAATTCTTTAAAACAAGCATAAATGAATAAAAGCACACAACACCACACTCTTTTTGGATTTTTATGATTAAAAAATGTACAAAAAATGGTCCAAAATTAAAACACACCAAAATACACCTACAATATTTTTTTGGGAATTTTCAGACTAATTTTCAAATTTTTATGAATTTTCAAAATTTTGACAAGGAAAAATACACTGTTTTTTTATTTTTTCAAATATATTAAAAGCAACGAAATGCAACGAGAATTTTATACAATGCTAAAAACTACAGCAGGATCATATACAAATTTTCTCAGAATTTTTGGACTAATAAAATCATTTATTTCAATGAAAAGCACAAACAAAATATTATTCTGCAGTCTAGGGACGTAAATGTAAATTCTCAAAGTTTTGAACTGAAATATAAAGATTCAATGTTTTTGCCTCAAATAAATAATATAAATAAATAAAGAGAAGATAATATGCAATTTACCCAATATGTCACATGCAGTGTATGTGCTTTGGAGGCTGAAGGGCTTCTTTGCAATTTCGAAAACCTTTGAGGGTGTAACTGTAAATCTGAGAACTCCAGAGGTTATATGTGTAATTTTTCCATTTTTTTAACCCACACCTAGGGTTTTCTTTTTCAAACCCTTCGTTTCAAATGGGAGCACAGGAGGGGCTTAGCTGCCGCCGCCCTTCACCAAGGCGGTGGAAATCGGCGCGATGGGGACACCGAGGGGGCGGCGCCGCAGGGAAGGCGCGAGGGAGCGGATGCTGGAGCAGGGTCGCACGCTGACGCGTGGCCTTAGAGGACGTGCTGGGCGGAGCACGCTGAAGCGCGGCCTCGGGCGGAGGATCGAGGTGCGGAGGCGGCCTGGAGGCGACAGGTGCGCGTCAGCGGCACGACCGCGCTGGGGGGCGCAGACTTCGGGGCGGTGCTGGAGGAGAATCAGGGGGTGCCGCTGGGCTGGAGGTGCGGCGTACGGCGCGGGCGCCGCGCGCGGGTGTGGGCTGGCGGCGCACGCGTGGACAGCGCCTCGCGCGGCCGTCGGCTGGAGGGCGGATCTGGAGAAACACGCGTAGCGCGGGGATTGAGCAGGAGGCGGAGGATAGTGGCGACGGGGGCCGCCGCACGGCTGGAGGACGCAGGCGGTCAGGGGGTTGGCGCGTCGGCTGCCGCTGTGCAGGGGGCGGGCGGAGCGAAGCGGTGGCTTTGGGCGGCGCGGGCTAGTGTAGGAGGTCGAGGGCGGCGCCGCCCGTGAAGAACCTGCGATTATTTTTTTTGCTTTTTTTTGTTTTTATTGTAAACATGTATAATAAAAGAAAGTTTTTTTTAACAGGGATGTAAACAGCAATATAAAAAGGATTTTTTTACAATTTTTTTATGTTTTTTTATGTTTTCCTGTAAAATAAAATATTAGAGATAGAAAACAATTATATGTGTTTTTTAATATATTTATTTGTTTATTTATGTACAATAATCAGAAGTGTGAACGGACGGATCTTGACGAGGCATGGAGAGATCCGTGACTCCGACCACCGTGCGTGGTCGGAGGTGCGTGGTTGCGTGAGGTAGAACGTGAATATGGAGGGATCAAGAGATGAGATGAAAATTTCGATTTTGGAGATGGATCAAAGTGTGATGGATTTTTTTATGAACTAAATTATAATGATCTAAAGATTGATAAAATAAGATTAAAAATGAAACCTACGATTACCTACGAGAAATGACATGAAATAAAATTCGGATCTCACCTTGGGATCAGACATGCCGTGATGGCCTTGACGAAGCTCAAATCACTGTCACCGACCGGATCGGGAGGCTGAGCACCCTTCTGCAATGAGTAGCTCTCGGAGATCGGGCTCCTCTCTCCAATGATTGATCAAGTGTGAGTGAGGGAGGAGGAGCCCATTAAAAAGAGAAGAAAAACAAAAGAGGAAAGTATGTACAAAAAAGGTAGGTGATTATGGGTTAATTAAATAAAATAATTAAATAAATAAAATAATTAACTAATTAATTTCGAAATTCAGATTTAAATTAAATAAATAAATAAAGTAATTTATGGAAATCAATTAACCACCATAATGGTGACCAAATAAGGTATAAAATCAAATCATTACATATAAGGTAAGTTATCAAACCAAATAAATGAACTAAATAATTAAATAAATATAAAATTCATAATTACATTAAATTAATTAATTAAAGTTAGAAAATTAATTTTTTGGTGGATTTTATAAAAGGAAGTTAATTATATAAATATATTATACACATATAATACAATATACATAGGTACAAATAAGGAAATAATTTTTATAAAAGATTTTTTAATTTTTAATTTTTTTATATTTTTTTAATGAAAACAATATTTACAAATATATACATTATATAAAAATAAATATACATAAATATATGGGTAAATTGCACAATACACCCCAGAAAACCGACTTTTTAACCGTAACTCCAAAAAATACGAAACCACAGCCATATGAAAGATAATTTAATTTATAGTATGAAAGAAGTGAGTTTGGTTCAATTTGAGCTCATATGGAGCCGGAATTGATGTTTCAATTATCGCATTGCGACTTTTTCTGGGTGTAATTATTTGTAAAATATACAATATTTTTTTTACAAATATTTTTATTATTTACAACATATTTTTATTTACAACTTCTATTTACAAAAGTAATTAGTTTAAGGTCAAATTATGTTCAAATAAAATAATGTAAGTTTTGTACAAATATAAATGAAAAATATTTACAAGATATTTTTGGTTTTCTGACAGAAGACCCTATCTCCCCCTACTTTATTCCTGGTCGATCAGGTCAAGTCTTGACCTTCTCTCGGGGTTTGGGTCAGTCTGTATTTATTTCATAAACACATCCTTTTCTTTTTCTTTTCTTCTTTATTCTTTTATTTATGTACAAAAAGTGTTAAAAATGTAATTTTAACGAATGCATGCAAAATGGTAATTTTATGTAATTAGTAGTATTTACAGGTATTTGACTAAGGAAATGATGCTAAAATAAAAGAATAAAGGCGTGGATTCATCATTATGCAATAGTTTGTTTTTCCTCCTCTAGATTGAAGTGTGTTGAGGGAATCAGTATACACCCTACTAGCAATCTGTGAGCGGCTTGTCTCAACCATTTGCTCCATTACATACCAGACGGTTTCATCACCTTGTGATGTATAGTTGCCGCCATAGGCATCGCTCACTAATCCATGTGTCCTCGTAGCTGAGGCCACAATAGAGTTACTGGACCAAATGTTGCCATCCAGATCATGGCACGGACACTTTTGTAGTAAATATTGAAATCTATCCTATGCATCATAGAGTGGTTCATTAGGCATCTGAGAGAAAATGGTGATGTGTGTCCTCATCTGATTGGTTCGACTTAAAGGGTGGAATTTTTTTAAGAACAGTTCTTGAACCTATCATAGGTGGTCATCATCACTCCTAAATTCTCACCCAGTAGTCTGCCTTTCCTTTCAAGGCGAAAGGAAGTGCAGTGAGACAAATGTCTTGGCTGGACCTGGGAATGCCTTAGATTAGAGCATACTAGCTCCAAGTCCCGTAAAAATCCATATGATTCTTCAATAGCATTGCCATGAAACTGTGGCAGTTGGTTCAAGATATGTGGTTCAGTTCCATAATTTATTTCTGCCTCGAGTGACTACAGATAATTTCTCCTCTGTACTGGCCAGGATTGTATGCTGCTTCCATTGGTAGTTCTCCCCCAGCATTTAACTGCTCTATCTGATCTCTCAATAAAAGTTGTTGCTGCTCAAATGTAGTCAATTCTTGCCAAAAATCATCTGCATTGGATCTTCATTTGGTTCATCTTCCTGATCTCTTTTCTTGGGAGGCATCTTCTGTAGGTTTTCTTCTTCTTCACCTTTAGAATATAACGGATTTGAGTTAATAGAGTGGAAAGAATTTGAACAAGAATCATTGAGGTCAGAGTTTTCCTCGATGTGTTTAGGAGAGAGAGAAACAATTTGGGTTTTGACCTCCTTTGAGGAAGAAGAAGGAATTGTAGGAAGAGGATTCATGGGAAAAGGGTCCACGAACCCATGGTAGTCCAGAGTAAGAGTGTCTCCGAACCTTTGAGATTGGTAAGTTTGTGGTGGTTAGCGGAGGGTTAATGGAGTCCGAACAAAATTCACCACAATCTTCCATTTCTCGATTCAAATAATTTTGAAAAGGGTTACGATTCATGATGTAGGCACAAGTGGGTGATATTCGATGATTATCCTGAACCTATGCACAAAATAAACACAATACAGATCCTTATTTCACCAACTCACACAATGAAGGCCACAAGATCTTGGCCAGTTATCTTGTCCATTCTAATTGGTGATAATTCAAATCTTGCAAACGTTTAAGTGAGATGTTAGGTGCCGGAATTTTTTATTAAAAACTGGCCCAAATTCTTATGACTAGTTGCATCAAGTTTCATCCAGTATGGGTGTAAGTACGGACCGTAAAATGGTTACCCATGTTATTAAGGACAGAGCCTTAACATAATGTCCTCTAAACCACCCACTCTGCTAAGGAAATACGGACTGTTTGTTGGCTACCCGTATTCCTTACTGAGAAGTAGGTAATCGTTTTTTAGAATCAGTAGTCAATAAGAAATTTCTGCCTTGGCTCTATCCTAGTGTTCGTCTCTCTCCTCTCTGCAAGATAAATGAATACAAGGTCGGGATTACTCTCTTATGAGTTCATTTAGTCAGCTTTGTTTAGCAGTCCCAATTTTAATATCACTGAAAAATTAGATGAGCCACAATACACGTCGGAACGTCTAGTCCCATTTCCTTTGATTTTTAAGTGACAAAATAGGAGGGGGAATTCAGGAAAAGCCGATGCACGTGAAAAATGATGATGTATGCTCAGTTAGAATACTTACAAGGATTCCTCGCAATCTCCATTTGTGATGTTAATACAAGAATTGAAAACTATTCTAGATGAATGCAAGCCGATAAAATCGCACCTAGCAGAAAGTTCTATTAGCCGTAAATAATTGATTTGAATTTGACTATGTTGAACAATCTAATGTGCGTCTTAATTATAAGGTGAAGTGTGGTCCTAGGTTTTATGAGCATGATAAAAATTCTAGAAGCTCTAATAGCTGTATGTACAGTTCTAACCTACAAGCCACTCAAGTCGGGCCCCACCCTCACTGGAGAGTGAAACGCACCCACGACACACACAAAAAAGTTCAACGTCTTGTTATACACGCGAGAGTCCAAATGGACACCGCAATAAATGAGAAATAATTACAAACTTTAAAATTAGAGAGAAATAAATCCTAGACTCTACGCTTTCTCACAACTCGACTCGATCTTAATTTTATTTACAGCTTCTCGGGCGTCGGTGAAGATGCATCGGGTTTACGAGAAATCTCTCCACAAATGTCGGGTACCTCAAACAAAAATAAGAGAGAGTGTTAGAGAGTGACATAAAAATTAATCAAAAAAATAAAATAAGAAAATAAATGTTGAAAAGTAAATAAATTAAATGCAGAAAAAAATATGAAAATATACAGTGAAGATTCGCGGGTCAGACTACTCGAATGTGGAAAACCGAACACAAAGATTTTTAGACAAAATAGAAGGCGTTTGCCTCCCCGGCAATGACAACATCTGACGAATCACGAAAACCCTACTTTATTTTACGTGAATTATCGTTCAAATTTGTCGTTTCGTTGTAGGCGTGAATTCGGAATCAGTCAAGAAATAACCACATTTAATTAATCAATTTTTAATCGGCGTGGTTTTCTGTTTATTTTACTTGGACAAGTCCCAAGGTCGAATTCAAGGAGGCAAAGGAACAAGCTAGAATTTTTCTATCAAATTTCGTGCATTTTTTCAAGTTGGTATTTTTTGGTATTTTTAATGCAATTTTGGGATGCAAAATGCAAATTGGCCAATTTTAAGGACTAAGAATGCAATTTCAATCAAACTATGTCTAAAAAATATGAAATTTAGCCGACATCAATTATGATGAAATGAATGCACTGTAATCTTTTGGAATTTTTGGATGCAAGATAAAATATTTTAAGAATTTATGAATGCAAATGTTGTGAATTTCAATATTTAAGTATAATAAACTATTAAATCTATTTATTTCAAGGATTAAAATTATCCAAGATCTATCAATAAGTGATGATCTCATAAAAATCTTAAACTGTAAAGATACGAGATTTAATACCTATTAAAAATTAAAGATAGAAATATGCAAATGATTTTTATAGGGCAAACTACACATGTAACTGCAATTCATTTTGGGTACAATGTGAAATACAATTAATTCTACATCCGTGAGTTTTTGGCAATTTTTTGGAGTGATGGTTAATACTTTTGAATTTATAAGCACAAATTGGGTAAAATATGCAATTTTTCGCAAGAAAACTAATCAATAATTAACCACAGATCACAAAAATATCACAAGCATGCCACGATGTTGAGAATTAGTTGTAGAACAAAATGCCAATTTTTAATAATTCATATGATGCGATGTAGAGGTTTAAAATAAATGGGGAACACAAGGGTCTGTTTGCAATTACAATAAAAAGATTAAAAATGAAAATATGCAGAGAGGGACTGAAGTGTAGACTGCAAAATTACAGAGGGGCACGTGTGTCACACGTACCCTCTAGACGGCGGGGGTTGAGCTAATAGGCGATGCACCAGGGTGCATATCAGCAAATCTTCCAACCCAACGTGCAGATCATGTGAGAGGGATTCTAGGGGAATGGTTGAGAACAAGAGGGCCTCTGCGCAACCTTTCCCCCAACGCACGTGCACGGCATAAGGGCTGATCTGAGGCTGTGGCGACTCGGGGCTCAAACCTCCACGTGGCGTGATGGCATGCTTCGGCTTGGCCTAAGGCTCCTAGCTTGGACAACTTGTTCGGATGGTCGGCTCGAGGAAGATCAAAGGCATCCACAGGTCATTGATCCAAGGGCCCATATTTGGGGCTTTCTAAGCAAAGATGGATGGTCCAGATTATGCGAGTTCTTTATTTAACGGGCTCCTATAGCGTAATCCTGGGTTGTTTTGCTTCTGTAAGGGAGGCGAATCGCGGTCGGAGAAGGTGACTAGAGGGTGAACGAAGATGGCCGACACACAGCCGACGGGCATCGGTGGAGAAGGCCTTGATGTTGAGGTGATGTTGATGTATACCTAGAAGTGATGCGATGGTCAGTTGAGGTTGAGGGCTCATAGTGGAGGAGTTGCAGTGTGATGAGTAGAGGAGTGTCAACGGTGATGATATGCGAAGTGAGCTGGTGACATAGGGAATGGTGAGAAGAAGCGATCGGAGATGGAGGGAGTATGTGTACGGTATGGATTCGTTGAGGTGCGGTGGTTTATTGAGAATGCAGAATGAAGGAGATGAGAATGGCGGAGAAGGTGGAGTACCTGGAGGTACGGCTCGACGGCAATGATGCCAGATCTAGCAGCGGTAGCGAGAGGTGTCAAGCTGCAACAAGGATAGTCCTTGGATCACACCGGACTGGAGGATGAGTCGAGCTGTCACCTCAGGGTGTTGCTCCTATGTAGGTCGATCGACGGATGATCATGAGAGGGAGGCCGGAGAGGGCATCAAATAGTGGAGGAGGCTTAATCAGAGATGGAAGGAGGTAGAGATCGTGAGGTCAATCGGCGATTGATGGCAGAGCAGGGATTAGATCAGGTTGAAGAAGGGCTGGTGATGGATACCAGGGATCGGGAGTGACACGATTCAATTTCAGATTCGAATCGGGTGGAATAGGAAGGTGGCTGGTGAGATTGGTGGTCGGATTAGAAGGTCGGTTGGCGGCAAAGGGGATAGTCAGCAGTGGCGCCGCCTAAATCTGGAAATGGAGAGAGATGAGCAGAGGAAGGAGGCGTACAGGTGTCGTCTCAGCGATCGAGATCGGACGGTCCTGAATGTGCCACGTGGCTTATTTTTATTTTATTTTTTATTTTTTATTTTTATGTTTTAAGTTTTTTAAAAAAATAAATAAATAATAACTCCAAAAATGGTGACACGTGGCGGCCCTAGGAGCTGCCACGTATCAACCCCAGAAAAATCGAAAAAATAAAACACAACAACAACAAAGCCTTTTCCCACAATTAAGTAGGGTTGGCTACATGGATTCTTCGCCTCCATTCATATCTATCTTGAGTCAATCCAGGGCTTATATCCACAAAACTAAGATCCCTTCGTATGGTCTCTTTCCAACACTTCTTGGGTCATCCTCGCCCTCTCTTAGTCGGCTCAACATCCCAACCCTTTCATCTCCTAACTGGTGCATCAATTGATCTTCTTTATAAATGTCCAAACCATCTTAAGAGATTTTCTCGCATCTTATCCTCGATCGGAGCTACACCAACTTTCTTTCTTCATCAAAAAAATAAAAGAAAAGAAAAATAAAAAAGAAATAGCAAATTACCTCAGATCAAAAATATTTCTTCATGAAAGTTGTATGTCTCGACGAGATGTACAATTTTCATAAAACTTAAAATCGATCATTTGTGCAAAGTGATATTTTTGGCGTATCCCATGTACATAGAATACCTTGATTTTTGGGTTTTCTATTTTTTGTTATTTTTAAAACTGATAAAAATCCGGAAAAATTATAAAATCACATATAGATATTTAACCATTAATCTATTTTTTAATTTTTATTAATTAAGAAAAATAAGAAGTAAAATAGAATGCGAAAATGACAACTTTTGTAAAAAGAGACTGTTAGTGAAGACTTGATCTCAGTTAGTTTCTTTAATTTGAAGCTAATTTTGGATCTGGATTTTTGCGCATTTAAGTAAAACTTTTATCAAAGAAAATAAAAGAAAAAGACATAAAATAAAATAATTTAATTATTTACATAATATAATAGGTCAAAAACCGCTAAAATACAAAATATACAAAAGAGGCCCGAAACCCAACTTTCACATATTAGTTCTGATTCACTTGAACTTGGTCTTGTTTTGAAGGTAATTGAATGTACATTAGTTTAAAATTGAGTAGGATCAAATCGGACACTGGATGAGGAAGATATCAAGGTTTTAGTCCGAGAATATTGCAATTAGGGTTTGGGTTTTGGTCCCCTAGGTTAGTATTTTTTTATTTTTCATATATTCTTTTTAGTAATATGTACACAATGGATGTGGTTTTAGGTCATTTGGATTTAGCATGAATTTGTTAAAAATTAAGGAAGTTAGTGTATTTTACAGGTCAATCGGGCTGGGAATTTGGCTCCTTATTTTATGCATTGTGAATGCTAAAATTCAATTTTTATTATTACATGTATGAATGCTAGTTATGCAGAATAAATGAAGAAATGCCAATGAATTTTAGGGATTTGAGCTTAATTCGTGTATTTTAGAGTGATGAATATGAGATTCATCAACCATCCACCTACAAGTGCTCCAGATCGTCGGTGAGCATCTCAATCTTAATTAGGTGAATTAAAATGCATAAGAATGAACTAAATTAACTTAATAGAGGCGTGGCCACCGAAGAGACGGCATTAAGCATCACCATTGTGTTATAAATAAGATTAATAACTTGATCATTAAACAATAATCTTCATGATTAATACGAATCAATGCATCACGGATTAAGAAAGTTATAATCATGCATATTCAATTCATATAATCATTAAAAGATGCATGCAGGAATCAATAAATCAATTAGACAATATATAAACCATTTTAAGGTGAGATACAGGAAAGACAAAGCAATAAATAAATTATGACAAACAAAACAATAAGTAAATTAGATAAGAGATCACTGAAGCGTCTATGAAATGGGATGTCCTTAGAGAATATATCACCCCCACAATACCAGTGCGATGGGTACTGGCGACCCGCTCCCAAGATACGATGGCACACGATCTTCGCCCACGCACATTGATGCGATCATCCTCGAGAGTACATCAGAGAACTGGCAGCTGAGAGAAGGAATTAGAACATTGTTGCGGTCGAGAAGAAGAAAGCAATAACGACAGAAAGTTTGCTTGCGAGTGAATAAAATGACGTACCGGCCAAATGTATAAAAAGACCTAGAGCGTGACTTTCCGTCTTCCAAAAATGCCACTAATGGTGCCTCTTCGAATTCTGAAAACGCCCCCTTTCATCTAAAAGCCATTGGAGTCGAGTCGAATTCCCTTAAGCGATCGAATCACAATTAATTTATGAAATTAATTTATTCGACCAACTAATGAAACCCACAGTAAAAGTATCAAGATCCGAGATCAGAATTCACTCTCCTAAACCTGAGCCCAAGCAAGAGCCCGAGCTGGTGCCGGAGCTGGAGACGAAGAGCACGCACGTGTGGTCCTCTATTCCTCCTCTACTATTGCTACAAGAGCTTGGGGTGTGAACTCAAATATAAGCCCACCAAAAGTTTGGAAACACTTGACGTGTACTAAACTTCCACCCACACTACTACTAGTTTAAAATTTGGGAATTCCCAACTTTCCCTTCGTAGCCATTTGGATTCGCAATTGAAAGCAAATTTAAAATCAATGTAATTGCATAGGTTTACCAAATTAAACATGATTACATTAACTTTAAATACAACAATCTCCCACGAATTCATTGATTTGAATAAGAGATTAAAAGAGAGTCAAAAATACATCTTTCGATTGCTACATTTTACTTTTAGTAAAGATACCTTCTGGTTTGAACCTTTACCTGAGTTTACTACTTTCACTTTAACGGGAATGAATTGAACTATGTCTTGAACTTCAGACGTTGGTGTTAAAGTAAGGTTAGATACAACAAAGTGTTATTCTTAGTACAATCTTCAGGGTTTGTGTTCTTAAAGGTCATGCACTCTTATCCTGTTTCATGAGTGTGTTCAAGAAAAACCCTTTTCCATTAATGATGGCCTATAGTAACACTCACATAGGTGGCGTTCTCCAAGGATGCACTGTTGACATCCTGCCCGAAGGCCTGAACCTATTCAGAGCATATGCTCTTCTTAAACTTGCAACTTAAATGATACTCAGGCTTCTAGGGAAAAGACACTCATGCATATGAATTAAAATAAGAGTGCCAACCAGTTCTTCATACACCTTGTTATTACCACATTGAACCTATTTTGTGGGATCTCCACTCAGATAAGTTGGGATGCTACTATAGAGGAACTCCCAATGGGTCTCAGTCCCATCCCAAGCCTAGACTTTAAGACTAAAAATCTATCAATTCCTTTAGTCAATAAATATACCATGTTGTCTTTGGATCCGACAAAATCCACAGCTAACACTCCTCGAGACACCAAATCTCTTAACGTCTTAAGTCTGATTTGTATGTGTCATCTTGTTTTCTGATTGAACTTCGAACTCTTTATCTCGGCAATTGTGGTCATGTTATCATAATGTACCGACATCACGGGACTGGCTGACCTACCATGGGTATCCAAAAAAGAAGTTTCCTTAGCCATTCAGCCTCAATTCCATGTCCAAAGCACACAGCTCGACCTCAAAGGTAGATCGAGCTAGAATGGTCCGCTTCACATATCTCCAGGAGACTACATCGCCTCCAAGGGTAAATACAAACTCGGTGACACCATTACTCCCAGACTCCTCTATTTTCCCTATCCATCTAGTGCAGATGGATGTCTACCATAATGCAAACTAGGGGAAATAGTTCCCTACAAGTACTTTAGTACTCGATCCAGAGCCTCCCAATGAGTATGGTCAAGACATCTAGTGTATCTACTCAGCTTTGCAACCGAGTATGAAATATCAGGTCTCGTGCAATTTGCAATATACATTAAGTTTCCTATTACTTGTGAATACCTTAGTTTAGCTAAGGGTACTCCACTTTTGTTCTTACATAGTGTTTTGGATGAATCAAAATGAGTGCTTACAGCTTTGCAATCTTGATATACAAATTTCTCAAGTACCTTCTCAATATAGTGAGATTGAGAAACTACAATCCCATCAATTAACCTTGTCGGTTTGAGTCCTAAGATCAATCAGCAACACCCCTGTCCTTCATCTCAAACTTACCACTAAAGAATTCTTTATTCTCACTAATAATCCTCATATATGATCCAAACAATAGTATGTCATCAATATATAGGAACAAGACAATACACTCGTGACCTTTTACCTTGGAATAGACAAGCTTATAGGATTCATAAACCTTAAAGACACATGATAAAATGGTTTCGTCAAACTTTTCATGCCACTGCTTTGGTACTTGTTTCAACTCGTAATGGGATTTAACAAGCTCGTAAACCTTTCCCTCATTCTTAGGAGTCACAACCCATCAGGGTGATCCATATAGATCTCCTCCTCAAGTTTACCATGAAAGAAGGAGGTCTTTACTTCCATCTGGTGGATAGAAAGATCATATATAGATGCCAATGCTATGAGCATACAAATTGTGGTCATCCTTGTCACATGGGAATACGTATCAAAATAATCGATACCTTCCTTTTGCTTAAAGCTATCAGAAACTAATCTGGATTTATACATTTCAATTGATCCATAAGGCATAAGCTTTCTCTTAAACATCTATTTGCACCCAATGGTAGAGCACTCTCTTGGGCCAGTTCCAAGTTCCATTAGCCATAATAGAATCCATCTCATATTTGATGGCTTCCTTCGATTATTTTGCTTCAATCGAAGCCATAGCTTTCTTGTAACTTGGTGGATCATCCTCGAGCTGGTAGACAACAAAGTCACTACCCAGATCCTTGGCTATCTGAGGTCATTTACTTCTTCTTGGCTCAATTTCTTCTGAGAGGTCATTGGGTTTAGGTTGAGTTCCAACCCCTCACATTCATTATCCTTTCCACTTGATCTGGAATAGATCCTGATGTGGAGGCACTCTCAATGGTCAAATTCTGAGGAATCCCAGTCTTCATAAGGAAGACATCCTCAAAGAAGGTAGCACTACGGAGTTCAACAAAAGTGTTGACATCTGTGACTGGTATCTAGGACTGAAGTACTAAGAACCTATATGCATAGCTATTTTCCAAGTAACTTAAGAAGACTACATCAACAGTTTTATGACCTAGCCTCTTTCTCTTGTGTTCTTGGAGCAGTACCTTAGCGAGAAAACCCCATACTGTAAGATATCTCGAGCTTGGTGTCATATTTCTCCAAGTTCAAAATGGCATTTTTCAATATGTCTTGGTAGGACCATATTCAGAATATGACAATCCGTATTGAAGGCATCTCCCCACATATAGATTGGAAGTCCAGAACTCTGTAGGAGATCATTGATCATGTCAGTTAAGGTTCTATTTTTTCATTTTGTTATTCCATTCGATTATGGTGAATATGGAGCACTAACTTCATGAACTATATTGAATTTCTTGCATTGTTCATCAAACAGGCTAGAAGTATATTCACCCCACCTATCTGACCTAAGGCGTTTAAGCTCTTATCCTATTTGTGTTTCAGCCTCATTCTTAAATATGAGAAATTTCTCTACGGCTTCATCCTTGGTTTTCATTAGATACAAATAGTAGCATCTACTACCATCATCTATAAAGGTGATAAAGTATTTCTTATTGTCTCTGGTCAACACACCATTAAACTCATAGATATATGTATGCACTAGATCCATGATCTTGCTATCTCTGGAGATAGACTGAAAAGACTTCCGAGGTGTCTTTGCTTGCATACAAATTTCACATTTTTGGGATTTATTAATAGTGTGTTAGGGATCAACTCTAAATTTATCATTCTTTTAATTTAATTTAAGTTTACATATCCCAATAAACCATGCCACAGATCACAAGATTCTAAATTATTAACAACATGAGATACAAAATTAAAACATTCAGAACTCAAAACATTCACGGAATAAATGGTTATTGAATCACATCAAATTTAAACAACAAATCAAAATATGCCAAATAGTCTTTTTCATAAAATATATCATGTCTTAGAATGATAACTTTATTACATTTAAAGTTCAATTAAACATCATTTCTAACTAAAATGGTGCCAGATAGAACATTCTTCTTCACATCAGGGACATGCAAGAGACTATGCAAAGTCCAGACACATCCTGAGGAGAACCTCACGTTGACTTGTCTTGACCCAAACACATTGGCCGCAGAATCATTCCCAATCTTCACAGTCACATTGTTGCAGGTCTGATAAGAAGAAATCAAAGTTCTTTCAGAACCAATATGTACATTAGCTCTAGTATCCACGAGCCACACATTTGGATCATGGATATGGTATAGTTCAGGTTTTACATAGACATACCCCTCGCTAGCCCCAAGTCTAGCAGTGATCATATTCACTTGTGGACTCCCATCTACAACTTTAGGATGAGCCTTTAAGGATGGAATTTCCTTCTTCTAATGGCGAACCTGATTACAGTGCTAGCGGGGTTTATTATCTATCTTTTTCTGGATCTTGCCCTTTGATTCATTTCATTTTTGTTACTACCCTTTCCTTTCTGATCCTTTCCCTTCGAGGTCATGAAATTAACCTTAGCCTGAATATCAACAGGAACAACATGCTTTTGGTTCCTCTTCTATGGAAATTGCCATCATCAAGTCATCCATAGGAATTTTTCCCTTCCTGTGTTTCATGGTCATACCAGTCTTCCCAAGACTGGGGGATTTTATATGAAGCACATGATCTGAAATTTCTCTGGAAGTTTCATCTCGACGCCTTCTAAACTATGGAGAAGAAGTAAAAACTTGTGTGCTTGTTCAGAAAACGACTTCCTTTCAGTCATGGAAAACTTTAAGAACTTCGGAACAGAGTACTTTTCAATATCGAGATCTTTGGTATTATACTTCTGATCTAGTTATTCCCATAGCCCCTTCACGGTCTGTGTGGACGAACGGTATATGTCAAACAACAAGTTGGACATGGCCAACAAGATGCAACAATGACATATACGGTCACGTTCCATCTACGTAGATTGCACATTTTGCCTATTGGGTGAGGTGTTTTCTTTTTCCATCGTAGGGCATTCAGTTTCAAGCATCGAGATTTACCCTATAGTGGTTAACTGGATTTTCATGTGTTGTTGTCAACGCTTGCAAATCTGACCACCAATTTTTTCAGGCATACCGGTAATAACAACCCTCGATTTAAACATGGTTTCCGACATGATTTTTTAATTCTGGTTCCCGATGTCTTCTCTATTATTGTTGTAAATAGGATTAATAACATGATCATTAAACTATAATTTTCATGATTAATACGAATCAATGCATCACAGATTAAGAACGTTAAAAGCAAGCATATCTGATTCATATAATCATTACAAGAAGCACACATGAACCGATAAAATCAATTAGACAACATATAAACCATTTTAGGGTGAGATCCAGGAAAGACAAAGTAATGGATAAGTTGCAGCAAACAAAACAATAATTAGATAAGAGATCACCGAAGCATCCATAAAATGGATTGTCCTTAGAGAAGATATCGCCCCCACAATACCAATGTGATGGGTACTTGCAATCTTTGCTCGCACACATTAATGATATCGTCCTCGATAATACCTCAGAGAACTGGTGGCCGAGAGAAGGAAGAACACCATTGTGGTCGAGAAGAAGAAAGCAATGATGGCGGAAAGTTTTCTTGCGAGTGAAGAAAACGACATGCAGGGGGAGGGTATAAAAAGACCCAGGGTGCAAATTTCCATCTTCCAAAAATGCCCCCAATGGGCGCCTCTTCGAATTCTGAAAATGCCTCCTTTCGGCTCGAAGCCGTTGGAGTCAAGTTGAATTCCCTTAAAGGGGTCGAATCATAATTAATTTGTGGAATTAATTTATTCGATCATTTAATGACACCCGCAACAAAAGTAGTGAGATCCAAGATCTGAATTGACTCTCCCGAGCCCGAGCCAATGCCAAAGACGGAGCAGAGCATGCACGCGTGTATGGTCCTCCATTCCTCGTCTCTACTATTACTACAAAAGCTTGGGGTATGAACTCATATATAAGCCCACCAAACAATTAGAAACACTAGACATGCTACTAAAGTACCACCCAAGCTACTACTTGTTTCAAATTTGAGAATTCCCGACATTCCCTCCATATCCATTTTGTCTCCCAATTAAAATCAAATTAAAATTCAATGTAATTGCATAGATTTACCTAATTAAACCTAATTACATTAACTTTAAATACAACAATCCCCCAGAAATTCATCAATTTGAAAAGGAGCTTCAAAGAGAGTCAAAAAACATCTTTCGGCTGCTACATTTTGCTTTAAGTAAAGGTACCTTCCGGTTTGAACATTTACCCGACTTTACTACTTTCACTTTAATGGAACGAAGTGAACTATGTTTTTAACTTCAGACGCTGGTGTTAAAATATACGGTAGAAATAATAAAGTGTTATTCTTGCTACAATCGTCTGGGTTGGTGCTCTTAAAGGCCATGCACCCTTGTCCTGTTTCATGAGTGTATTCAAGAAAGACTCTTTTCCTTTAACTGCAGCCCAGAGTAACACTAACATAGGTGGTGTTCTCCAAGGATGCATTGCTAACATCATGCCCAAATGATTGAACACATTAAGAGCCTATGCTCTTCCTAAACTTGCAAGTTAAATGAAACTCAGGCTTCAACAGATACGACACTCATGCATAAGCATTAAAATAGGAGTGCCAACCAGTTCTTCAGACATCTTGTTATTACCACATTGAACCTATTTTGTGGGATCTCCACTCAGATAAGTTGGGTTGCTACTGTAGAGGAACTCCCATTGGTTCTCAGTCTCATCCCAAGCCTAAACTTTAAGACTAAAAATCTATCAATTCATTTAGTCAATGGATCTACCATGTTTTCTTTGGATCCAACAAAATCCACAGCTAACACTCCTCGAGACACTAAATCTCTTAATGTCTTAAGTCTGATTTGTATGTGTCACCTTATTTTCTAATTGAACTTCGAACTCTTGATCTCGGTAATTGTGTTCATGTTATCATAATGTACCGACATCACAGGACTGGTTGACCTACCATGGGTATTTCAAAAAGAAGTTCCCTTAGTCATTCAGCCTCAATTCCATGTCCAAAGCACACAGCTCGACCTCAAATGTAGATCGAGCTAGAATGGTCTGCTTCACAGATCTCCAGGAGACTACATCGCCTCCAAGGGTAAATACAAACCTAGTGACACCATTACTCCCAGACTCCTCTATTTTCCATATCCATCTTGCATCACTATATCCTTCTAGTGCAGATGGATGTCTACCATAATGCAAACTAAGGGAAATAGTTCCCTTCAAGTACTTCAGTAGTCGATCCAGAGCCTCCCAATGAGTACGGTCAGACATCTAGTGTATCTACTTAGCTTTGCAACTGAGAATGAAATATCAGTCTCGTGCAATTTGCAATATACATTAAGTTTCCTATTACTTGTGAATACAAAGTTCAGCTACGGGTACTCTACTTTTGTTCTTAAATAGTGTTTTGGATGAATCAAAACGAATGCTTACAGCTTTGCAATATTGATACCCAAATTTCTCAAGTACCTTCTCAACATAGTGAGATTGAGAAACTACAATCCTATCAATTAACCTTGTCAAATTGAGTCCCAAGATCACATCAACAACACCCATGTCCTTCATCTTAAACTTACAACTAGAGAATTCTTTATTCTCACTAATAACCCTCATATATGATCCAAACAACAATATGACATCAACATATTGGCACAAGAGAATACACTCGTGACCTTTTACCTTGTAATAGACACGCTTATAGGATTCATGAACCTTAAAGCCACATGATAAAATGGTTTTGTCAAATTTTTCATGCAACTGCTTTGGTGCTTGTTTCAACTCGTAAAGGGATTTAACAAGCTCGCAAACCTTTCCCTCATTCTCAGGAGTCACAAACCATCAGGGTGATCCATATAGATCTCCTCCTCAAGGTTACCATGCAAGAAGGCGGTCTTTACATCCGTCTGGTGGATAGAAAGATCATATATAGATACCATTACTATGAGCATACGAATTGTGGTCATCCTTGTCACATGGGAATAAGTATCAAAATAATTGATACCTTCCTTTTGCCTAAAGCCATTAGAAACTAATATGGATTTATACATTTCAGTTGATCCATCAGGCATAAGCATTCTCTTAAACATCCATTTGCACCCAATGGTAGAGCACTCTTTGGGGCCAGCTCCCAAATTCCATTAGCTATAATAGAATCCATCTCAAATTTGAGAGCTTCCTTCCATTGTTTTGCTTCATATGAAACCATAGCTTCCTTGTAACTTGGTGGATCATCCTCGATCTGGTAGACAACAAAGTCACTACCCAGATCCTTGGCTATCCGAGGTCATTTACTCCTTCTTGGCTCAATTTCTTCTGAGAGGTCATTTGATTTAGGTTGAGTTCTGAACCCCACATTTATTATCCTTTCCACTTGATCTGGAAGAGATCCTGATGTGGAGGCACTCTCATTGGTCAAATTATGAGGAATCCCAGCCTTCATAGGGAAGACATCCTCAAAGAAGGTAGCGCTACGGAGTTCAACAATAATGTTGACATCTATGACTGGTATCTTGGACTGAACTACTAAGAACCTATATGCATAGCTATTTTCCAAGTAACTTAAGAAGACCACATCAATAGTTTTGGGACCTAGTTTTTTTCTCTTTTGTTCTTGGACTAGTACCTTAGCAATACAACCCCATACTTTTAGATATCTCGAGCTTGGATTCATATTTCTCCAAAATTCAAAAGGACATTTTTCCAAATTTCTTGGAAGGACCATATTCAGAATATGGCAATACGTATTGAAGGCCTCTCCCCATATATAGATTGGAAATCTAGAACTCTGTAGGAGATCATTGATCATGTCAGATAAGGTTCTATTTTTTTGTTCTGTTATCCCATTCAATTATGGTGAATATGGAGCACTAACTTCATGAATTATGTCGAATAGCTTGCATTGTTCATCAAAAAGGTTAGAAGTATATTCACCCCATCTATCTGACCTAAGGCATTTAAGCAATTTTCTTGTTTGTGTTTCAGTCTCATTCTTAAATATAAGAAATTTCTCTAAGGCTTCATCCTTAATTTTCATTAGATACACATAGCAGCATCTACTACCATCATCTATAAAGGTAATAAAGTATTTTTTATTATCTCTGGTCAACACACCATTAAACTCACAGATATATGTGTGTACTAGATCCGAGGTCTTACTATCTCGAGAGACAGACTGAAAAGACTTCCTAGGTGTCTTTGCTTGCACACAAATTTCATATTTTTGGGTTTTATTAATAGTGTGTTTATGGATCAACTCTAAATTTATCATTCTTTTAATTGAATTTAAGTTTACATGTCCCAATCAACCATGCCACAGATCACAAGATTCTAAATTATTAACAACATGAGACACTGAATTAGAACATTCAGAACTCAAAACATTCACGGAATAAATGTTTATTGAATCACATATAATTTAAACAACAAATCAAAATATGCCAAATAGTCTTTTCCATAAAATATATCATGTCTTAGAATGACAATTTTATTACATTTAATGTTCAGTTAAAAATCATTTCAAACTAAAATGGTGCCAGATAAAACATTCTTCCGCACCTCAAGGACATGCAAGAGCCTATGCAAAGTCCAGACACATCTTGAGGAGAACCTCAAGTTGACTTGTCTTGAACCCAAAACATTGGCCGCAGAATCGTTCCCAATATTCACAGTCACACCACTATAGGTATGATAAGAAGAAATCAAAGTTCTTTCAAAACAAATATGTACATTAGCTCCAGTATCCACGAGTCACTCATTTGGATCATGGATATGGTATAGTTCAGGTTTTACATAGACATACCCCTCACTAGTCCCAAGTCTAGCAGTGATCATATTCACTTGTGGACTCCCATATACAACTTTAGGTTGAGCCTTTAAGGACAGACATTCCTTCTTCCAATGCCCAACCTGATTACAGTGCTAGCAGGGTTTATTATCTACCTTTTTATGGATCTTGCCCTTTGATTCATTTTATTGTTTTTACTACCTTTTCCTTCTGATCCTTCCCCTTTGAGGTCATGAAATTAACCTTAGCCTGAATATCAACAGGAACAACATGCTTTTCGTTCCTCTTCTATGATAATTGCCATCATCAAGTCATCCATAGGATTTTTTCCCTTCATGTGTTTCATGGTCTTACCAAAGTCTTCCCAAGACTGGGGAATTTTTCTATGAAGCACATGATCTGAAACTTCTCTAGAAGTTTCATCTCGACACCTTCTAAACCATGGAGCATGAGTAAAAACTTGAGTGCCTGTTCAGAAACTGACTTCCTTTCAGTCATGGAAAACTTAAGAACTTAGGAGCGGAGTACTTTTCAATACCGAGATCTTTGGTATTATACTTCCGATCTAGTTCTTCCCATAGTCCCTTCACAGTCTGCGTGGACATGGTATATATCAAAAAACATGTTGGGTAGGGCCAACAAGATGCAACCATGACATATACAGTAACGTTCCTTCTACGTAGATTTCACATTCTGCCTATTGGGTGAGGTTTTTTCTTTTTCCACCGTAGGGCATTCAGTTTCAAGCATCGAGATTTACCCTATAGTGGTTAACTGGATTTTCATATGTTGTTGTCAACGCTTGAAAATCTGACCATGAAAATTTTCAGGCATACCGGTCATAACAACCCTTGAGTTAAACATGGTTTCCGACATGATTTTTTGATTCTGGTTCCCGATATCTTCTCTATGATTGGTATAAATAGGATTAATAACATGATCAATAAACTATAATTTTCATGATTAATACATATCAATGCATCACAGATTAAGAACGTTAAAATCAAGCATATCTGATTCATATAATCATTACAAGTAGCACACATGAACTGATAGAATCAATTAGACAACATATAAACCATTTTAGGGTGAGATCCAGGAAAGGCAAAGTAATGAATAAGTTTCAACAAACAAAACAATAATTAGATAAGAGATCATTGAAGTGTCCATGAAATGGATTGTCCTTAGAGAGGACATCTCCCCCACAATACCGGTGTCATGGGTACTGGCGATCCGCTCCCAGGATAAGACAACACACGATCTTTGCTCTCATGCACTAATGAGATCGTCCTCGAGAGTACCTCAGACAACTGGTAGCCGAGAGAAGGAAGAAGAACACCATTGTGGTCGAGAATAAGAAGCAACGATGGCGGAAAGTTTTCTTACGAGTGAAGAAAATGACATGCAGAGGGATGGTATAAAAAGACCTAGGGTGCAACTTTCCATCTTCCAAAAATGCCCCCAATGGGTGCCTTTTCGAATTCTGAAAATGCCTCCTTTCAGCTCAAAGCCGTTAGAGTCGAGTTGAGTTCCCTTAAAGGGGTCGAATCATAATTAATTTGTGGAATTAATTTATTCGATCATCTAATGAAACCCGTAGCATAAGTATTGAGATCCAAGATCCGAATTGACTCTCCCGAGCCCGAGCCGATGCAAAGACGGAGAAGAGCGTGCGTGCATGTATGGTCCTCCATTCCTCGTCTCTTCTATTACTACAAAAGCTTAGGGTATGAACTCATATACAAGCCCACCAAATGATTAGAAACACTAGACATTCTACTAAACTTCCACCCAAGCTACTACTTATTTCAAATTTGAGAATTCCCAACATTCCCTCCATAGCCATTTGGTTTCCCAATTAAAAATCAATGTAATTGCATAGGTTTACCAAATTAAACCTAATTACATTAACTCTAAATACAACAATCCCCCACAAATTCATCAATTTGAAAAAGAGCTTCAAAGAGAGTCAAAAAATATCTTTCGGCTGCTACGTTTTGCTTTAAGTAAAGGTACCTTCCGGTGTGGACCTTTACCCGACTTTACTACTTCCACTTTAACGGAACGAAGTGAACTATGTCTTGAACTTGAGACGCTGGTGTTAAAGTATATGGTAGAAACAATAAAGTATTATTCTTGGTATAATCTTCAAGGTTGGTGCTCTTAAAGGCCATGCACCCTTGTCCTGTTTCATGAGTGTGTTCAGCAAAGACTCTCTTCCTTTAACTGTGACCCACAGTAACACTCACATAGGTGACGTTCTCCAAGGATGCATTGCTAACATCCTGTTGATGATGCGAAAATCGACAGGTCGAGATGGATAAATAATTATCACAATTGTGTCATTGTTCTCAACCACTCGAATCGGTCAACGAGAAAAATATTTAAACCACTCAAAAGATAATTTAATCAATAAAAATCATGTAAGCAGTTTTCGCTATTCTTTTTACCTGGTATAGCGACCAGGGTCGAACACAAGGAGTACGATTTAAAAACTCAGTAGTCAAATTTCTAAAAAGCAATTTTTAGTGGTTTCTTTTTTTGAATTTTTAATTTTTTTTGTTTTTCAAAATAAGCACAAAGAATAAAAACACACGCACACACTCTTTTTGTATTTTTCAGAATGGTAAAAAATGTATAGAAAAGTAAAAAAGAAAATGTTTTTGTGTTTTATATATTCTAAAATATTTTCAGTAATTTTTTCAAAATTTTCTGAAGTTTTTTTATTTTTTAAAAAACAACCAGTGAAAATGTATAAAACGGTGGACAATCAAGAATATTTTGCAACATAAAAATACTTTAAATGCCCAATATTCTTGGAAATTATTTTTATGTTAAACAACAAGTAAATATCTACAAACATAGATCAAGATCAGATTTTTTTGATTTTTCTAAAATTCTCTACAATTTTTTAAGATTTTTCATTTTTCGCACTTTTTTGGAGTCTTACAAAGATTTAATGCATGAAAATTGGAAAAAAAAATAAAAGATAATAAATTACACCAACAGTAACTTTTTGGGAATTTTTGGCAAGTTTTCGAATTTTTATGAATTTTCTAATTTCAGAAAAGCAAAAAAGTCGTTGTTTTTTATTTTTTAAATATATCAAACGGTAATAAAATTTGATGAAAAATTTATACAATGATAAAAACTACAGCAGGAGCATACATAATTTTTTTGAGAATTTTTAGATCAATAAAAAAAATTATTTTGTTGAAAAGATCAAGAAAGTTAAAGTCTAGAAATTGCAGAGACTAAAGTACAATGATGGAAAGTTTTTAAAACTAAATATAACAAAACTAAATTGCAGGATAAATGTCGCACATTACCCTATAAAAGCGCGTTGCACACGTGCATGTACTGGAGTGGGGACGTCTTTGCTAATATTGAAAACCTCCAGGGACTTCTCTGTAATTTTTCCATTTTTTTACTTTAAAATCAAAATCCTCCTAGAGCTTCTTTCATTTTTGTTCCAGGAAGCATAGGAGCAAGAGGTCGCTCGGCCGCCGCCACGGAGAAGGAGTTGGGCGCGGCAGAGCACCACCTTTGTAGGAGGACGGGGCCGTGATTGGCCATCAGGACGCGGGAGGATGGCGCACGGAGGTGCTACCGTGCAGGGGAGCGCAGTGGAAGGAGTGGCAGTGGCTGATGGCTCGGGCGCAGGGGGTGCGCGGTTGATCTGGGATGCAGTGGGGGTGGTCGGCGAGAGGAGGCGGAGGTCCGACGCGAGAGTGTGGGGGTTGTAGGTCCGGGGGACGCCACTTGGAAGAGGCGACCGTGCACTGGAGGAGTCGGCCGCTAGGATGAAGGCGGAGGTCGGTGGTGCCGCAGGCACGGAGGCGGAGCGCAAGCGGCAGGGTGACGACCCGCCGTGGACCTGCATCTAATTTTTTTTGTTGTTTTTTTATTTTCTTATTTGTAAACAGAAACAGAAATGAAAAGAGAGTTTTTTTATTTTTTAAATAGAAACTGTAAATACAGACGTAATAATTTTTTTATTTTTTTAATTCTTTTTAAGATGATCCTCCAAATAACTATTAGAGAGAAAAGCAATGATATGTACCTTTTTTATTATAATTTTTTATTTTATTTATAAACAAAAAGAGGATGTGAATGGGTGGATCTTGTGGTATGGAAGATAAATGGATCCGAGTCTCCGACCACCATACGTGGTCGGTATGGTTGCGTGAGATAGAGTGAAATGGAGAGGTCACGAGATGAGGTGAAAAATTCAGTGTTGGATGTGGATCATGTGTGGTGAATATTTTTGTGATTTTTGATATCAAAAGAGTAATAAAACGAGAGAATAAAACTAGACCTACGATTTACCTAGGAAAAACGACAGGACATAAAAGTGGATCTCACCTCGGGGTCGAAAATGTCGTGATGGCCTCGACAAAGGCCGATGCACTGTCACCGGACAGCTCGGAGGCTGGGCATCCTTCTTCAACAAGACAGCTCTCGGAGATCGGGCTCCTCTCCACCAAAAATCGATCAAACGTGAATGAGGGAGGGAGGAGCCAATGAAAAGAGAAGAAAAAACAAAAGAGGAAGGTATATACACTTAAGGAAGGTGTTTATTAGGTGAATTAATATAATTAATTAATTAATTAAAAATTAATTACGAAATTCAGAATAAATTAATTAATTTAAGTAATTAATTAATTAAAAATTAATTAGTCACCTTAATGGTGGCTATTTAAGGTATGGAATAAAATCTAATATAGAAGGCAAGTTTTTTAAACCAAATAAATGAATTAAATAATTAAATATAAATACAAAATTCGTAATTAAACTAAACAAATTATCTAAAGTTAGATATTTATTTTTTTGTGATTTTTATATAAGGAAGTTAGTTGTATACAAATATTATGTACATATAATACACTATGCACATGTACAAATAAGGAAATAATTTTTTATATCCCTTTTTTATTTATTTTATTTATACTTTTTTTATTTTCTTTTTAATGAAAATAATAATTACACTTATGTACATTAAAAATAAATATGAATAATTATACAAAAAATGCAAGGGGTGAAACTGCACAAAACACCCTCGAAAATCGACTTTTTAACCGTAACTCCAAAAATTATGAAATCATGCCATTTGAAAGATAATTTAATTTAGAGTATAATGGAAGTGATTTTGCTTCAATTTGAGCTTGTTTGGAGCCGGAATTGGTGTTTCAGTTATTGCTTTGCAGCTTTTTCTGAGTGTGATTATTTGCAATATGTACATTATTTTGCTTTGTAATTATTTTTATTATTTACAACACAATTTTATTTACAACTTTTATTTACAAAAATAATTAATTTGAAGTCAATTTATGTACAAATAAAAATAATGTAAGTTTTATACAAATATACATGAAAAATATTTACAAAATATTTTTGGATTTTTGAATTGCATGCCCTTCTTTAAGTCTTTATTCCTAGTCGATCAGGTCAAGTCTTGACCTTCTCTCGGGATTCAGGTCAGTCTATATTTATTGCATAAATAAATCCTTTATCTTTCTTTGCTTTTTCTTTTCTTCTTTATTCTTTTATTTATGTACAAAAAGTGTTAAAATGCATATTTAACGAATGCATGCAAAATGGTAAATTCATGGAATTAGTGAGTATTTACAGGTGTTTGACTACGGAAATGAAGCTAAAATAAAAATAATAAAGGTGATGAATGATGAATCGTGGATTCATCACCTACCCAAAGGCTTGAACCCATTCAGAGCCTTTGCTCTTCCTTAACTTGCAAATTAAATGAAACTCAGGCTTCAACAGATAAGACACTCATGCATAAGCATTAAAATAGGATTGTCAATCAGTTCTTCAGACACCTTGTTATTACCACATTGAACATACTTTGTGGGATCTCCACTAAGATAGGTTGGGTTGCTACTATTGAGGAACTCCCAATGGGTCTTAGTCCCATCCCAAGCCTATACTTTACGACTAAAGATTTATCAAATCCTTTACTCAATAGATTTGTCGTGTTGCCTTTGGATCAAACAAAATCCACATCCAACACTCCTTGAGACACCAAATCTCTTAACATCTTAAGTCCGATTTTCATGTGTCTCCTTGTTTTTTGATTGAACTTCGAACTCTTGATCTTGGTAATTGTGGTCATGTTATCACATTATACCAAGATCACAGGAACTAGTTGATCTACCATGGGTATTTCACAAAGAAGTTCCCTTAGCCATTTAGCCTCAATTCCAGTGGTATCCAAAGCACACAACTCGACCTCAAAGGTAGATCGAGCTAGAATGGTCTACTTCATAGATCTCCAGGAGACTACACAGCCTCCTAGGGTAAATACATACCCAATAACACCATTACTACCAAACTCCTCTATTTTCCTATCCATCTTGCATCACTATATCCTTCTAGTACAAATGCATGTCTACCATAAGGCAAACTAAGGGAAATAGTTCCCTTTAAGTACTTCAATACTCGATCCAGAGCCTCCCAATCAGTACGGTTAGGATAACTAGTATATCTACTCAGCTTTGCAACCGAGAATGAAATATCAGGTTTCGTGCAATTTGCAAGATACATTAAACTTGCTTTTACTTGTGAATACCTTAGCTGAGCTACAATTACTCCACTTTTGTTCTTAAATATTATTTTGTATGAATAAAAAGGATTACTTATAGTTTTGCAATCTTGATAGACAAAATTCTCAAGTACCTTCTCAACATAGTGAGATTGAGAAACTACAATCCCATCAACTAACCTTATCGACTAGAGACCCAAGATCATATCAGCAACACCCATGTCCTTCATCTCAAACTGGCTACTAAAGAATGCTTAAGTCTCACTAATAATCCTCATATGTGATCCAAACAACAATATATCGTCAACAAACATGAATAAAACAATACACTCATCACCTTTCACCTGGAATAGACACATTTATCGAATTCATGAACCGTAAAGACACATGGCAAAAATTATTTTGTCAAATTTGTCATGCAACTACTTCGTACTTGTTTTAACCTGTAAAGGGATTTAACAATCTCACAAACCTTCCGTCATTCTTAGGAGTCACAAGTCCATCAGGTTGATCCATATAGATTTCCTCCTCAAGGTCAACATGCAAGAAGGCAGTCTTTACATCCATCTGGTGGATAGAAAGATCATATATAGATGCCAATGATATGAGCATCCAAATTGTCGTCATCCTAGTCACATGGGAATAGGTATCAAAATAATCGACACCATCATTTTTCCTAAAGCCCTTAGCAACTAATATGGCTTTATACTTTTCAATTGATTAGTATGGCCTAAGCTTTCTATTAAAAACCCATTTGCACCCAATGGTAGATCACCCTTTAGGTAAATTAACCAGTTCCCAAGTTCCATTAGCCATAATAGAATCCATCTCAAATGTGATGGGTTCCTTCCATTGTTTTGTTGCATATGAAGCCATAGCTTCCTTGTAACTTAGTGGATCACCCTCGAGCTAGTAGACAACAAAGTCACTACCCACATCCTTGGCAATCCGAGGTCATTTACTCCTCCTTGGCTCAATTCCTTCTGAGAGGTCATTGGGTTCAGGTTGAGTCTCTACCCCCACATTTGTTATCCTTTCCACTTGATCTCGAATAGACCCTGATGGAGAGGCACTCTCAATGGTCAGATTCTGAGGAATCCCATACTTCATAGGGAAGATATCCTCAAAGAAGGTTGCATCTCAGAGTTCAACAATAGTCTTAACATCTATGCCCGGTATCTCGAACTGAATTACCAAGAACCTATATGCATAGCTATTTTCCAAGTAACTTAAGAAGACCACATCAACTATTTTAGGACCTACCTTCTTTATCTTGTGTTCTGGGACTGGTACCTTAGTGAGACAGCCCCACACTTTGAGATATCTCAAGCTTGGTTTCCTATTTCTCCAAAATTTAAAAGGATAATTTTCCATATGTCTTGGAAGGACCCTATTCAGAATATGGCAAGCCGTATTAAAGTCCTCTCCCCACATATAGATTGGAATTCCAGAACTCTGCAGGAGAGCATTGATAATGTTAGTTAAGGTTCTATTTTCCTGTTTTGCTATCTCATTTGATTGTGGTGAATATGGAGAAATAAATTCATGAACTATGCAGAATAGCTTGCATTGTTCATTAAATAAGTAAGAAATATATTCACCCTACCTTTCTGGCTTTTAAGCACTTTTCCTGTTTGTGTTTCATCCTCATTCTTAAATATAAGAAATTTCTCTAAAGCTTCGTCTTTTATTTTCATTAGATACACATAACAACATCTACTACAATAACTTATAAAGGTAAGAAAGTATTTCTTATTGTCTCTGGTCAATACATCATCAAACTCACATATATCTGTGTGCACTAGATCCAAGGTCTTGCTATCTCTAGAAACAGACTGAAAAGACATCGTAGGTGTCTTTGCTTGCACACAAATTTCACATTTTTGGGTTTTATCAATAATGTGCTTAGGGATCAACTTTAAAATTGTCATTATTTTAATTGAATTTAAGTTTACATGTCTCAATCAACCATGCCACAGATCACAAGATTCTAAATTATTAACAACATGATACACAGAATTAGAACATTCAAAACTCAAAATATTCACTGAATAAAAGTTTATTGAATCACATCTAATTTAAACAACAAATCAAAACTTGCCAAATAGCTTCCATAAAAAATGTCAATGTCTCGGAATGACAACTTTATTACATTTAAAGTTCAATTTAAAACCATTTCTGACTAAAATGGATCTAGATAAAATATTTTTCTTTGCGTCAGAGACATGCAAGGCCCTGTGCAAAGTCTGGACACGTCTAGAGGAGAACCTCAAGTAGACTTGTCCTGACCCTAGCACCTTGGCCATAGAATTGTTCCCAATCTTCACAGCCACACCGCTGCAAATTTGATATGAAGAAAATAAAGTTCTGTCAGAACAAATATGTACATTAGCTCCCATATCCACGAGCTACTCATTTGGATCACGGATATGATATAGTTCAGGTTTTACAGAGACATACCCCTCGCTAGCTCCAAGTCTAGTAGTGATCATATTCACTTGTGGACTCCCATCTATAGCTTTAGGTTAAGCCTCTAAGGACATACATTCCTTCTTCTGATGGCCAACCTCATTACAATGCTAGCTTGGTTTATTATTTGCATTTTTCTGGATCTTGCCCTTTGGTTTCATTTTATTGATGTTACTACCATTTCCCTTCTTATCCTTGCCCTTCGAGGTCATGAAATTATCCTTAGTCTGAATATCAACATGAATGATAGGCTTTTGTTTCCTGTGTTCCTCCTCTATGGCAATTGCCATCATCAAGTCATCCATAGTAAAATTTCCCCTTCCTATGTTTCAGGGTCATAACAAAGTCTTCCTTAAGACTTGGGAAATTATTCTATGAAGCACATGAAATTTCTCTAGAAGTTTCATCTCGTCAACTTCGATACCATGGAGAAGGAGTAAAAACTCGTGTGCCTCTTTAGAACCGACATCCCTTCAGCCATTGAAAACTTTGAGAACTTAGCAATGGAGTACTTTTCAATACCGAGATCTTCAGTATTATACTTTCTATCCAGTTCTTCCCATAGCCCCTTCGCAGTCTGCATGGACGAATAGTATACCTCAAACAACTTATTGGACATGGCCAACAAGATGCAACCATGACATATACAGTCGCATTCATTCCACGCAGATTGCGTCTTCTAGCTATCGTGTGAGGGATTTTCTTTTTCCACCATAGGAAATTCAGTTTCAAGCATCGAGATTGGCCTTATAGTGGTTAACCAATATTTCATACGTTGTTGCCAATGCTTGACATTCTAACCACTAAATTCTTCAGGCATACCGGTCATATCAACCCTTTATTTAAACATGGTTTCTAACATGATTTTAAATCTGGTTCCTGATATATTCTCTAAGATTATTGTAAATATTATTAATAATGTGATCATTAAATAGTAATTTTCATGATTATTACGAATCAATTCATCACAGATTAAGAAAGTTAAAATCAAACTTATTCGATTCATATAATCATTACAAGATGCACACAAAAACAAATAAACCAAATTAGACAATGTATAAACCATTTTAGGGCGAGATCCAGGAAAGACATAGAAATAAATAAATTGTGATAAATAAACAATAAATAAATTAGATAAGAGATCACTAAAGCATCCATGAAATGGATTGTCCTCAGAGAAGATATCCCTCATAATACCGGTGTGATGGGTACTGGCGATCCGCTCCCAGGATATGGCAACACACGATCTTCGCCCACGTACACTGATGAGGTAATCCTCGAGAGTACCTCAAAGAACTGGTAGCCGAGAGAAGGAAGAAGAACACTGTTGTGGTCGAGAAAAAGAAAGCAACAATGATAGAAAGTTTTCTTACGAGTGAAGAAAATATCATGCATGGGGAGGGTATAAAAAGACCTAGGACGTGACTTTCCATCTCCTGAAAATGCCCCCAATGGGCACATCTTTGAATTCTGAAAATGCCCCCTTTCGGTTAAGATCCGTTGGAGTCGAGTCGATTTCCCTTAAAGCGGTCGAATCATAATTAATTCGTTGAATTAATTTATTCGACCCACTAATGAAACCCGCAACAAAATTATCAAGATCCAAGATACGAGATCTGAATTGACTATCTCGAGCCGGAGCTGATGCTGGAGCAGAGCGCGTGTGTGTGAGGTCCTCCATTCCTCCTCTCTACTATTTCTATAAGAGCTTGGGGTGTGAATTCATATATAAGCTCACCAAAAGTTTAGAAACACTAGACGTGGTACTAAACTTCAACCCAAACTACTCCTTGTTTCAAATTTGGGAATTCCCAACTTTCCCTCCATAGACGTTTGGTTTCCCAATCTAAACAAAATTACAAACTAATATAATTGCATAGGCTTACCAAATTAAGGCCTAATTACATTAACTTTAAATACAACACATTGCACATTCACGATCAATGTGTAATGCCCACCCATATCTAAGGCAGGTATGTCGTAGCGACATCCATCACAAATCCTCTCTATGAAGTATAAGGGATAATAAAAATGTTAAGAGATATTTTTCTCGAATTTGTGTTTGTCAGAAGGATATTATTTTGAGAGATAAGGTTGAAATGATAGTAGCTATTTGTTATTCCACATTCGGGTATGTTGAGATAGTTGTGTAGTTGGGCCTTATGATAGGAGTTGTTTAATCTCACATAGATAAGTGGTGGGACTTGGTAACGTTGGTGTGGCTATATAAGAAGCTCAACACCCCATCTAACCTTTGAAAGATTCTAATAGAAGATTCGACCCTTTGAGGCCTTCTATCGGGGTTTCATCCCACTCCTTAGGGAGTAGGATTTCACGAAAAATCCCAAGATGTTTATATGTGATTTCTCGTTTTTATTATTTTCTTCTGTATATCTATATTTCTACATGGTATCAAAGCGAGTCAGTTGTTTGGGATATTTGATTTCTTATCTGCAAGTCCGGTTTTTAGGATCGATGTTTTATTCATGAAAGAAAGATGATTGCCAGACTTCTTCTGAAACCCCTATTCTGCACATTCATTATATCCATATTATGTGATTCTTCATTCACACACACCATTCTTTATGAAACCTTGAGTTCCACAAAACATACTTAGGAGCACATGTTGCGTATACATCGATGAATCTATGATTCAACGCCTTTATTATTTCATTTTGGCTAAAATCCTTAGTAAAATGCATGTAATATTCATTGGTTCTCACTAATTAACATTCTAATTACATTTATTAATATTGTATATTTAACACTAATTTTATCTAAAATAAAATAATAAAGAGAAAAAGAAAAATAAAAGAAAAGAAGGATGTATGTAAAATGTATACAGACTGATCCTAACCTCGAGACCAGGTCAATATTGACGTGGTTGACAAAATAAATAAGTAGGGAGAGATTAGGATCCTAATTTATAAAAATGTCAGAAAAACCAAGACCACTACTGCACATATACATTTTCCACAGTGTAAATATTTTACCTATTTTATTTTTCATCAAGATCATTTCAATCCAAAATATTTTCTTCATGAATCTTGTTTATAACAATATATACTATTTTATAAAAATATCAAAAAAATTTTAATGAATAATTAATTAATATTAACTGAAAAAGTCATAAAAGCTAACTTCCAAGGTTCAAAACTATTTATAAAAAACTCCAAATTGACTAAACTCACTTTTAAACTTCGTTTTATAACTTATACTATTTATTAAAAATATCAAAAAAATAGAATAAACAGGTGAGTTTTGATGTCTGGGCCCCTTTGACTATATGTTCTATATGTATAAACTTCTATATTTTCTAATTAATTATTCTTAACTCCGTTTAAATTAATTCTTTTCTGATATGTTTCTAAAAATCAGTAGAAAAATATAAAAATATTACTTATTAAAAATGTCAATAAATCTCGAAGCCATGACATAAATTTTTCGGAACTCATAACTCAGCCTTATTAACTCTGAATTGGGCAACTCACTTTTAATGTTCGTTTTATAGAATTATCTATCAAATGAAACTAATTTCGCTAAAATCAGAGTTAATATGCAAAAAATGGATTTTGGAATCCTATTGGTATAAAATGTACAATGTATCTTAATTTTATCTTATTTAATATATGTCATTTCTTATATTTGTATATGTTATTAATATTATAATACTAAATAAAAATAAATAAAAATTTATTTATTTTTTAATGATTTATTTATCTATTTCTAAATTAATTAGTAATTAATTAATATTTAATTATTTATTGAAATATTTGATTATATATTTAATGATTTACATTTTAAAAAAAATTATTTCTTAAATTATTTAATTATTTGTTTAAGTAGTAATTAATTTAATTATCTAGATTATTAAGTTAATTCATTTAATCAATTATCAACTATTTATTTATTATTTATTATTTATTATTTCTTCTCTTCGTTCTCTCTCTCCTACTTTCCACTTCTCCCCTTTCTTCCTCTTCTGCCCATCGCCCCTACTTCTTCTCCCTGCATCATCTGATACCCTTCTCCCTTTTTTCCTCTTCTCCGGCTGACCAACCTAACGACTGGCCATTGGCAGTTTGACCGGTAGACCAACTACCTTCCCCTCTTCCGCACCTATAAAAAGGGCCTATAACCCCTCCGTCTGGCTCCATCATCCATTAATGACTTCACTCTCTTCCCAGAGCTCCAAATAAACGAGAGGGAGAGTGAAGGTGACATCATCTAGCCCCGCTCCACCGTCGAGCTAAGAAGGAGAGAGGAGATCATGCGCGATCATCGCCTGCGTGTAGTCTCGCTCCATCGTGCATCTAGCCTCCGAGATAACCATCTGTAAAGGCCATCACCACGGGAGCTCCTCCGTCGGAGCAAGGTTAGTTCAAGGCAACCATTTTATCTGCACTTCAAGGTTATCCCCTCATTTCTACCTTCAGTTTCTTCAATGCTCTTCTCATCCTCTCCCTTCTCTTCTCAATCCCTCTATTTCCCTCAACAGATCCCCTATTACATCTTCGATTTGCAATCCCCTGCATGTTCTCGTTCGATTCCATCATCGAAACCTTTTTATTCACCATATTCCATTTTCTCTGGACCAAGCCTTTGAGCTCGAGTTGATTCATCCATCTTCCAAGAGGAGCGCGCCCGTGAAGCTTCATTGCGCCCTCGTAATCCTCCACTGCCTGCACCGCCTAGGATCGCCTGGAGTCTTGGACCATCATTTCTCGGAAACTTCACTGCCACTGCCTGCATTCGATTACAAGACACGAGCATATCCATCGCAGACAATCGAGACTCTGTAGCACCATATGAAACTACGTCTGGCTCACGCAAGTGTACTAGCTGCAGGATTATCATCCATCGGACGACGTACAACACACCACTTATTATTAGTAAATCAACACAAGTCATGCCACCACTCGATCGGACTTCTCGTCGATCGTACGAGCGACGAAAAGCTGCGTGTTGACCTCAGGATGTATCACTGCCCCACCGTTCAGTGGTACACATGATCGCACGTGCATCCGGGAAATATTTTTGGCCATTTTGTACGCGTGCCCTCAAACTTGTCCATATTCGTGAATAGATCCCGAGCTGGTGCTATCAAGTGCACGACCACATGATCCTGGGTACTTTTGCAGGATATACCTCCGACTTCAACGATATTGCATATATGTCGATCACGTGAAGACCGTGCGACCTTCTGTATGCAATAACGCAATAGTTAGGGGCTTATCCTACAAAAAGAACCCAAGATCACTTGGTCGTGCACATGATAGTACTAGCTCAGGATCTACACGTGAATATGGACAAGTATGAGGGCGAGCGCACGAAATGGCCAAAAATATCTACCGATCGCATGTGCGGTCACGTATACTGCTTAATGATGGGGCGATGTTACATCTTGAGGTTGACACGTGGCTTGTCCTCGGCGGTATGATCGGTGAGAAGTTGATCGAGTGGTGGTGCGACTTGTGTTGATTTACTGACAATGCATGAGACATTGTACACTATCTGATGGACGATGATCCTGCGGCTAGTAGACTTGTGTGAGCTCGACGGAGTTTCAGATGAAGCTGTTGAGTCTCGATTGTAGGCGATGGAGATGCTCATGTCTTGCAATCGAATGTAGGGAGCGGTAGTTAAGTTCTCGAGCAATGATGGTCGAAGGCTCTGGGCGATCCTAGGTGGTGCAGGCGGTGGCGGACAACGAGGGCTCAATGAAGCTTCACGGATGCGCTCCTCCTAGAAGATATATGAATCGACTTGAGCTCAAAGGCTTGGTCCAGAGAAAAAGGTAGATGTTGAATGAAAAGATCTCATTGATGGAATCGAACAAGAACGTACAGGGGATTGTAATTCGAAGATGAAATCGATGATTTGTTGAGGGAAACAGAGGGATTGAGAAGAGAAGGGAGAGGATGAGAAGAGAAGTGAAGAAACCGAAGGTAGAAGATGAGAGGATAACATGGAATTGCAGATAAAATGGTCGTCTGGAATGGAACCCAGCTCTGACGGAGGAGCTCCCATGGGGATGGCCTCGATATGCGGTGATCCAGGAGGCTAGATGCGTGGCATACCAGGACTACGTGTCGGCTATAATCGCGGAAGATCTCCTCTCTCGTTCTTCGATCAACGGTGGAACATAGCTAGAGGTTATCACCCTCACCCTCCCTCTCGTTTATTCAGAGCTCTGGGAAGAGAGTGAAGTGATTAGTGGCGGATGGAGTTGGACAGAGGTGGAACAGGTCTTATTTATAGGCACGAAAGAAGGGAAGGTAGTTGACCTACCGGCCTCGTGGCCAATGGCCGATCATTAGGTTGGTTAGCCAGAGGAGAGGAAAAGGGAGAGAAGGGTATCAGGAGGCACATGGAGAAGAAGCAGGGGGCGATGGGCGGAAGAGGAAAAAAGGGGAAAGTAGGAGAGAGAAAAAGAAGGGACGAAATAAAAAATAATTGATTAATAATTCATTAAATGAATTAACTTAATAATCTAGTTAATTAAATTAATTAATACTTAAACAAATAATTAAATTATTTAAGAAAATATTAAATAAGTAAATAAGTAAATAAATAATTAAGTAAATAATTAAAAAATTAATAAAATAATGAATAAATAAGAAATAAATATAAAATTAAATAAATAAATAAGTAAATAAATTTTTATTTATTTAAATTTAATAATAGAATATTAATAATGTATATAAATATAAGAAATGACATATATGAAATAAGATAAAATTAATATACATTGTACATGTTATACCAATAAGATCTCAAAACCTACTTTTTGCATTTAACTCTGATTTTAGCGAAATTAGTCTCATTTGATAGATAATTCTATACAATGAACTTTAAAAGTAAATTTGTCCAATTCGGAGTACATATGGCTGAGTTATGAGGTCCAGAAAATTAGGGTCACGGCTTCGTGGCTTTTGGATTTATGGGTAGTTTTTAATAATTAATATTTTTATATTTTTCTATTGATTTTTTGAAACACATTAGAAAAAGTATTAACTTAAACGGAGATAAGAATAATTAATTAGAAAATCGAGATATTTATGCATATAATATATATAGACAAAGAGGCCAAAATGCCAAAACTCACCCATTTGATTCTAATCTTTTTTGATATTTTTAATAAGTAGTATTAGTTATAAAACGAAGTTTAAAAGTGAGTTTGGCCAATTTGGAGTTTTCTATAAATAGTTATGAACCTTGGAAGTCAGCTTTTATGGCTTTTCAGTTCATTATATATAATTATTTATTCATTAAATAATTTTCATGATACTTTTATAAAATAGTATATATTATTATAAATAACTTTCATGAAGAAAATATTTTGGTTTGAAATGATCTAGATGATAAATAAAATAGGTGAAAAATTTATACGGTGGAAAATGTATTTATGTACATTTGTGGTCTTAGTTTTTCTGACATTTTTATAAATTAAGATCCATATCTCCCCCTTCTTATTTATTTTGTAGACCACGTCAATATTGACCTGGTCTCAGGATTAGGATCAGTCTGTATGTATTTCTATATACATCCTTCTTTTCTTTTATTTTTATTTTTCTCTTTATTATTTTATTTTGGATAAAATAAGTGTTAAATAAACAATATTAATAAATGTGATTAGAATGTTAATTAGTGAGAATTAGTGAACATTTACATGTATGTTACCAAGGATTTTAGACAAATTGAAAGAATAAAGGTGATGAATATTCCCCTATACTTTACCTTTACTAGTCTCGTAGTAAACATTTATTCTATAAATAAGTGCATGCATAAAGAAAAAGAAAAAGGGAAATAAAAGGACTTAGATTATGCTTGTTTCTTTAAACCGAATCTCACTTGACCCAAAATTTAGAATTTAGAGCGGGCCTTTGGATTAATAGTATGTCGGAACCTTATTAGAATTAGGATTAAGTCTCAACAACCCTCAAGTTCCATAAATCCCTATCTAGGTTCACCTCAATGGCCACCTCAGATACACCCATCCATCATGCAAACTATTTAGCTTTGACATCAATTTGTACTGTGTGTGAAGGGTGTTAGCTCTTCCTGCTTAAAGAAGCGAAGAAACCACCCATCCTAGTAATACACTCCCATTGGGCCCTCATCCAGCTACTCGATCCTCGAGGAGGGGGTATTTCCTTCTCAGGTCAGGTCGTGTTGTGTCCACAATCGAGTAGAGAAAGAATAAGAAGAATGGGAATAGAACTGGAGTCTGACTAGTGTAGTCGCATCTCCTTGTGAATCTTTGCCAGTTTAGCCAAGTCTCCATTAAGATAATGCAAGCTTTCTGAAGCTTGGACCATTGTTGCACTGCATTGATCTTTGTGCCTCGATGGTTATAGAATCTTTACTTTCCATCCATTTTTTGAGGTCATGGAAAAAATTGTGCTAGTAGATCCTTACCTCATCCGAAGCGTTATTTCAACTCCACTCTCCTGTCTTTAGACATATGCGCCACTAGACAAGGATGGAAACATACCACCAAAATGGATTGCCATTCGCAATCCCTTTGCACGTTCTCGTTCCATTCCATCATCTAAACCTTTTCATTTACCATATTCCATTTTCTCTAGACCGAGCTATTTCTGCTTGAGTCGATTCATCCATCTTCTTGGAGGACCGCCATCCGTCACTGCCTGCACCGTCTAGGATAGTCATCCATGAAGCTTCAATGAGCCCTAGTTGTCCGCCACTGCCTGCACTGCCTAGCATCTCCTGGAGCTTTTGACTATCGTTGCTCGACACGAGCATCTCCATCTCCTATAATCGAGACTCTACAACACCATCTAAAACTCTGCCAGGCTCATGCAAGTCTACTAGCCACAGGATAATTGTCCATCGAGTGGCATACAATGTGTCACGCGTTGTCAGTAAATCAACACAAGCCACACCACCACTTGGACAACTTCTCATCGATCATACATGTGAGGACAAGCCACGTGTTGACCTCAGGTTGTATCATAGCCCCATCGTTGAGCTGTACACGTGACCACGCATGTGTCCAGAGATATTTTTGGCCAATTTGTGCACACGCCATCGAACTTGTCCATATTCGCGAATAGATCCTGAGCTGGTGCTATCACATGTGCGACCATGTGATCTTGGGTACTTTTGCAGGATAGGCCTCCGACTACTGCGATATTGCATACAGGTCGATCATGTGATCTTTCGTGACTTTTCCGGCGAACTCCTTGAGTTTTCTGCATATTATAAACAAATCCCTACATGTTGGAGAACATGCAAGGGAACATGTTTCAATGGAAAAATTTCTCAAACGCCCTTGGAAGTTCTACATTTCATGCACATAACCCTATCTTTCCATAAAAATACACAATACCCCTTATACAATATACAATACTATACATACCATATACATATTAAATAAATTTCAAAATGTAAAAATATTTTAAAATTATGTATTAAGACTATATAACATATTATATGCAGTATTAAATCATGTTTTGTAAAATAAAAATATTTTCTAACAATAAATAATTTCTCAAAATAGTAAAAAAATACACAAACTATAAAAAAACAAAAATAAAAACACTTTAAAAATTCTATAAAAATTACCCTTAGTATATTTTACTATATTTTACATAATAAACCAAATTCAAAACAAAAATCAAATATTAAAACCAATAAAAAATACAAAATACATAAAACTTTGAAAAATCATAACTAATTCTACAAAAATCTCAAAAATATGTATAACAACTCCTTTCGAAGGTATTGTAGTCTACTTTCTAATAAAAGTAAATTAAAAATATTTTCTGACATTTTTCTATTTTTAAAATCACAAACATAAAATTATGTTTTCAAATAAAAATAGTTTTCAACTTTAAAAACCAAATAAAAATTACAAAACATTTTCTAAAAATTACATAAAAATTATAAAATTCTTAAAACATATAAAAACTTCAAAATAAAAATCAAATATAACCATATCAAAATCTATACCTATATTTTCACATTGGTATATTAAAAGAATAAAAACAATATAAAATTCTGAAAATCAAATAAAAATCCAGGAAAATCACCTAAAATTAAATATAAATTAGAAAACCCATTAACCTAGATTTTCTATTATTTTACCTTAGTTTTTAATAGTTTGCCTCCCTGAGTTTGACACTCCCGTACTTAACACTATACACACAAAGTTTAGGAGTATAATTAAAAACAATAAATTTTCTTATGAAGCACGACTGATCATTGCAGCGATAGTGGTCTACTTTTATACTACTTGATAGGTCGTGATTTTCAGATGGCTCCATCGCTGAGGAGGCAGTGCTAGGGCAGAATTTAGAACCTCAGGTTTAGGATTTCTTTTCTCCTTCTCATAATCTCATTTTTTGCTTCACGGTTTTTTGTTTCTGATTTGTGTTGCAGGATCTGAGCAGCTTAACAACGTGCCGAAAAGCTGATTTTTTTTTACTTTCTTGTATTTTCCTTTGTAAAAAGTTAAAGGGCACTTGCTCATTTTCTATTTTATAGAAGGGAACCCTTATGGGCATCCCGACTTGTACCTCACCCTCTTTCTCTCATGGTCTGTTTCACCAGGTGTTGTGCACGTGATGTAACAGGGCACTCACCATGGCTTTCCTCACATTTTTCTTGTCATTTTCTACAGATTTCGAGGCTAGGTACTTGATTAGGGTTTCATTTTATTGTCCGTGCACCTGTAGTTAGATTTTAGGTACAAACAACCTAGTTTCCTTCACTTAGGTCAAAAAGAAAAAGATAAAAATTCATTAGACGTTGTTTGGAAAAGAACAAAAAAATGATAACTGAAAATAAAATCGGGACTGCAAAATATATCCAACTTTAAAACTAAATGTAACTGACTCCACTTGATTTGGGAGAGCAATCCTCCACGAATGATTTGGAGGTACTCTCCAGATTTGTGAGTGAGAGACGACCCATAAGGCTAGAGCCAAAGCTCGAATTTATTTTTAGACTATTTATTCTAAAAATGGTTAGCTACTCTTTAGTGAGGACTCTCGGGTAGCCGGAAATGATCTCGGTTTCCTTAACAAAGTAGGAGGTTTAGAGGACACTGCAAAAGGCTTCGTTCTCAAGCAACGAGTAGCTGGAAACTGTCCATACTTACTCCCATACTGTCTGAAAGTAGGTGCAACTAGCCGTACGGACTCGGGACAGTCTTCTGGGAAATCCAGGCATCTATCAGCTCACATAATATGTGATAAGACTGCATTGCCAACAAACTTCAAAATTGAAAAGATTAATGACCGAACTTTTATGGTCATCACCGAGTTGAGTTGGTGAAATAAAGGTTTTACCTTGTGTCTGATTGCATGGTGTGAGTTTAATCTCTAAGATTTATAGCAGACACTCATCATCTACGTCTTGTCTAGAGTCTCTTTTCTTTTTCTTGAGTCAAGATAATGGGTAGACGATCTCTTAGGCCAACTCTTATGGTACTACTTCCATGCATGCCTACCCGTTCATCTAGGTCGGTTTGAGACATCTCGTGTTTCGGACCTTAGTTGTGTCCTCCATCCTTCTCCGAGTGTGACTATGACCTTGGAGAATCTTCTCCTTTTATTTATTTATCTTCTCCATCTCCTTCCATCTCCCTCTCTTCGTCTCTATCGAGTTAACCTTCAGTTACACCAGTGACAACTGAGCAGATGTATGAGACTCGTGAGTAATTGTATGAGCATCGAGTTACCTCAGAAACCGACACTTCTTCCGTTGAGTTTTCAGTCGGAGTATGAGTCAGTGTCATGCTTTCTTATTCAGGAGTCTTGGATACCTATTCCTCAGGTATTCCAAGATACCGAGCAAGAGCCTATGTTGTTTCAACCGACGTATCAACCGATTCAGTTTTTATATCACAACCCATGCTATGAGCAACCAAATCAGGAGCATTTAACCTCGGACTCATTTGATTATTCTGAGCATCTTCAGCAGCCCGAGATGGATGAGGGACACCATTTTGATATTCCTGAAGTTAGTGGTCCCACATTCGATCATTTCATCCATTTGATTCATGATCAGATTGCATATCATAGGGAGACGATGGACACATTACAATATTTTATATCTAGCATTATCGTAGAGTGAGAATTAGATTCTACTTTGCAACAGACTTTTGAGTCGATGAGTACTTGTATTCCTGTTTCTCATGATTTTTAAAGACAACTTCCAATTGTTGATACATTTAGGAGCAAAGAACATATAATAGGCAATGATGAAGAGTTACAAATTCAGCCTGATTCTCCATGTAGCGAAGGTGAAAAATCACAAAAAATGGAAAAAAGAGAAAATCCAGAAATAGGAATAAAGATAAGACTCTAGACTCTCCTGCTGGATCTCGATCTTTTATTATTTATGGAGCAAGTCCCGATTTTGCAAAAAAAAATCTTCTCCTTCTTCTGATCTTCTGAGTGTACATATGATATGATTGAGGAGGATGTACAGATACTTGATGAGCGCTCGGGTGATGAAGTCTAAGTGATATCAAGGGTCGTTGCAACCTCAACCACCCGAGCCGGACTCAACATGAAAATAAAGATGACAAAATAAACAATCAAGGCATGAAATCTAATGTAGAGGTCTCCGCTATTTATATAACCTGGTATAGCGACCAGGGTCGAACACATGGAGCACGAGCGAAGCCTACGAAGTAGTCGAGAATCAGAAAATAAAAGGCATTTTTTGTGGTTTTTAATTTGTAATTTTTTTATATTTTCTAATAAGGAAGCAAATAAAAAAATAAAGAAAACAGACTTAAACAATTTTTATTAAAGCTAAAAATTGCTCAAAAATTAGAAAAAATATTTTTATTTTTTAAAATATGCAAGTGTTTTTTATGATTTTATGGTATTTTTCATATTTTTATATAATGTTCTAAAAAGGAAAGAAATGAAATCAGGGCAACCAATGCACAGCCAGGGCAAAAATGCAAGTTAAAAATACTTAAAATGTCTTAATGTCTTGGATAGCAATTTTATACCAAAGCAAGTAAAATTATCTGCCTATAGAAACTGAAATTTTATTTTTTTTGAATTTTTTTAGAAATTTTAAGAATTCTTATAAGATTTTTGGTCTTTTGTGATTTTTAGGGGTTTTATAAGTGATAATGAAACAAAAATGGTACTGGAGTGAAAACACACTAAAACAAACAATAAGAAATTGTTATGGGATTTTTAAGGTTTTTTTATATTTTTTTGTATTTTATAAAATTGACAAACACATTTTTAAGGGTTTTTTATTTTTAGAAAATATCAAATAAAATCAAATCGAGTCACAAAAATTACCATAAATATTACACATTAGCAGGAGATAATGGTAATTTTTGGGGAATTTTTGGACTAGATTCAATAATTGTTTGATCTAAAAACAAGAAATAAGTTGTAGAAACCTATCTGCAAATACCCTAAAGTTTCCAGACTAAACAATAACACATACAAAAAGTCCAGGGGTAGCAGTTCAAAAAGCCTATGAAATACACGCATATGTCAATTTACTAATGCATAGGGGCATAAATGCAAATATAGAAAATATTTCATTCAAACAGTAACCATCATAAAGTGCAGGATATGATACGCAAAAACACCACAGAAGCACATGAGTGTGCATGTGTTTTTGGACTTGGAGGACTAAAGTGCAAATACTGGAAACATCAGGGTCTAATATGCAAAAAGTTCAAACCACAACTTTATTTAATAGACTAGAAAATAAAGCATGCAAACTGCAGGGGAAATAATGCAATATACCCTTGGTATGCGCGTGTGGTGCGCATGGGGAGTGGCGATCACTAGAGGCGCGTGGACTTGCGGCCCAGATGCTCTGGTGTGTCAGATATGACACCTCATGTGCTGTCGGGGACGTGGGGCTCAGATGCGTCAGGTGTCAAATCTAAAGGCCCAGAAAGCTGCGACGATTGGCAGCTGAGATCTGATCTGGTGGACGAAGGCCGATCCGATGGAGCTGAAGGGGTCTGGAAGAACTGGAGCCCGGAGAAGTTCACTAGAGCCTCAAAAGGGATCAGCAGCTCTGATGATCGATCAGAAGGGCTCAGCAAGGTTGTGGAAGTCACCCGCATCTAAGGGATGGGTCCAATGGAGAGATGACGGTCGGATGTATGTGGCGGCGAAGGTGGACCTGGAGATGCTCTGACGGACCCTCTAGAGGATAGAACTGGACTCCCAGCGTGTGTAAACACTTGCAGAGGAAAGCTTGAGTCGGAGCGAAGCTCGGGTCGAGGTTATTTGAGCAGAAATGGAAGACAAGACGTGGGGCGAGGTTCGATCTCCACCGAAGGTGAAAAAGGAGATCTGGTCCTTAATCTCGACCTAAGGGACGAGGCTAAGGGTGATCATGCTGCGGTGTGAGGTGGAGCGTGCGTCGGGGGTTCGATCGGAGAAGATGGATGTGGATATCGGGGTTCCGACCAGCTGGTCGGAGCAGATGAACGTGCGGTGGAGGTGAATGAAATGGCTGAATCAGACATGGAAATGGACGGGGAATAAAGGGTACCTGGAGGAGGGAATGCGATCCTAAGCTCCAGGCGGAGGTGGTCGGTGAGGTATTGGCCTCAACCAAGCTGTGGAAGGCCGGAAGGCTGAACGCGACAGCGGTCGCCGGCCACATAGCTGAGCAGCGTGGCTGCTCCTCCAAACTTTGATCCGAAGGGACCCTTTGGAAGCTGTCACTCAACCGGAGGTGGCTACGGCTGAAGTGAGGCACGAGGCACGAGCAGCAGCTCCTGGGAGGTGGAGGAAATGATTTAAAGGGTTCCTAGGAGGCTGGAAGAATCAGGTGAAGGCACGCAACCCTAGGAAGATCGGCGCCTTCCTAAGGATCCACGAAGGTCTTGGATCCAAGGAGAGGCCACGGGCGAAGCATCGGGGTAAAGGTGTGTGTGATCTGATTGGAAGAGTTGGGAGAAATCGGTGCGACGAACGAGATCGGGCCAGGTCAAGCCTGAAAGAGGGGGTTGACCCGGGTCAATAAAATGCCGTGGACCAATCAGATAATTCGAATGTACAAAATACTTACAAATATTATAAAAAATAATAATAAATGCTTTTAAATCAAAAAGTGTATAAAATGGAAAGTATATGTTATTTTTCAAACTATTTTTTTGTGATTTTTATTTATTTTTATGAAAAATAAATTAATCTTTATACAGTATAATGTATTATATACATTTATAATATACCTATGTTTTTTGTAGAATTATTTTTTTATTTTTACAAAAATACCTCACTTTTTATATTTTATTTATTTACAAAATAATTTTTAGAGTATAAAATAATTTTTATTTTATTTTTATTATTTATTTATAGGTGTCTAATAAATAAAGAGTAAGACATATATACATGTATTTTGCACAAGGGAGAGAGGATTTTATTTTTATTTTTATTCTATTTTTTTGATTTTTGTTCTATTTTTAGGACTATATACAAGGAGGTAAAAAGAATATTTTTTATTTTGTCAAAAATAATTATTTAATTACACAAATAATATGTACAATATAGAGTAGACCCTATCTCTCTCTACTTGTTTTATTTGGCGATCAGGCCAATGCTTGACCTTCACTTGGGTTCGGGTCACTCTATATTTATTCTAAATACTTCCTTCATTTTTCTTTTTCTTTATTATTTTAATTTTGCACAAATACATACTAATTATGCAATATTAACAAATGCATGCTTAATGCTAACTTATTGTATTTACATCTATTTACATGATGCTTTGCCAAGATAAATAGCTAAAATAAAAGAATAAAGATTGATGATCAGGGATTCATCAATACTCTTCCTAGATTCTCTGAATTTAGGGAAGGGAGAAAAATTAGAAAATATCAAAAAGAACCAATACTCGAAGTTCACGAAAGAGATGTTGGACAAAATTCAGATCAAGCTCACTCTTTCAGATGCATTGGTCCACATTCCTCTTCTTCAGAAACATCTAAAGCATCATACCACACCAAGAAGAAAGAAGAGGCGTAATCATTCCTCTGAGAAACTAGTATTGACCATTGCCACATGTGATGCCATCTAGCATACATCTCCCAAGAAGAAAAAGAAAGACATGTGAGCACCCTTTGTCAGTTGTTAGATTCCAGATCATGAGTTCGAGCACATCTTTTTGGACAGAAGATCATCAGTAAGCATAATACCCTTCCATCTTCTCGATACATTTCATTTAGGGCCACTCAAGCAAGCCAGAAAGATTCTTCAGTTTCCAAGAAAGATCGGTCAAGAGGCTGAAGGGTACACTTCATGACATTGTTGTGATGATACAAGGCATGAAATTCACTGTGGATTTTGTTGTCTTAGATTCTGACTCTTCAGTACCATCACAAGATGCTGCCATCGTTCTTGGTCAGCCTTTTCTGCGTGCAACCAAGGCTGTTATTGATTATGGGACAAATAGTGTTGCGTTCCCTCCCAGCAGCACAATCCGAGCTCCGAGCTGATAGAGACTCTGCCCAGATGAGTGTGCTACCATGCCATCAGATACATAGACATGTGGGATTACAACTGAAATTAGACATGATCCTGTCCCTTTAGATTCAATTGAAACCCGAGATTTCCTCTCTAGGGAGGAAAACTTGGAAAGCACAACCTTTGGTGATTCACATATACATGTTTGGAGATGTGTGGATGAGATTTGTAGTATCTACGTTATTGAGACAATATTGCTGGTGGAATGTACTCTGAAGGTCGAACCCATTTCGGTTGTAGACACTTTGGTCGAGCCTTCTAGTAACAAGAATATTGAGCCTTCTTCTCACGTAGATTCAGATAAGGGATCTGCTGATGAGGAGATGGACAAGATTGTAGCAGAGCTTGACCTCTTTCTTGCATCTACTTCAGATACAACACCGATGTCTCTACAATCACACAGAGTTGAGGATACAATATCAGAGGATGATTCTTCATCTTCCTAGACGATGATAGTGATTCAGAGACTGTGGTGTAGTGATGACCGGACTGACCACTCGGGTATAAGGTGCTAAATGGTCGTTGTGACCCAAGCAATCAGGCTCGATCAATCAAGAAAATAGACCACCAATATAAGATAAAATCACTCAAAACAAGCTAGCGGTCTTGATATTAGTTTAACCTAGTATAGCGACCAGAGTCGATCACAAGGAGCACGAATTTGCCTCGCGGCCTACGAAGTAGTCAAAAAGAAAATAAAAGGAAATAAAAGGTGTTTTTGGTGGTTTTTAAGTCTTTTTATATTTTTTGGATTTTTAATGTATTAAGAAAATAATAAAAACAACCAAACAAGACAATTCAACTATTTATTAAATGCACTAAAAATCAACCAAAAATTCAAATAAAAATATTTTTGTGTGTTTTAAATTTTTACTGTTTTTAGTGAATTTTTGGGATTTTTCTGATGTTTATTTAATTTTCTAAAAATAAAACAAGGTCAGAAATTGTAGGTACTGTCCAGCCGAGCTTAAGGGATTTAGATAAAATATCTAAGAGTCCCCAATAAGCCTGGAGGTATTTTTCCTGTATAGAGAAGAAAACAAGGAAAATTTGAGCACCTAATTTATTATTTTTGGGTTTTTAGTTTATTTACTAAAACTTTTATAAGATTTTAAGTGTTTTTCAATTTTTAGGTGTTTTAGGTAATGAAAAATAAACTCAAGAACGCCAAAATAAACAGTAGGTAATTTTTTTGTGATTTTTAAATAGGATTTAATATTTTTTTCATGATTTTTCTAATCAGACAGTAAAGAAAATACGTGCTTTTGAAATTTTAAAAATATCAAATCAAAAAAAATGTCTCCAAAAATCCCAGAAAATTTTACACAATGGCAGGAGCCATGTGTCCAATGTTCATTGGATTTGGAGTATGTTTGTTATTTTATTCAAAAATAGAAAGAAGGTACTGTGCACAGGGACCTAAGTGCAAATACCAAGAGTCTTGGGGGGTCCGGTGAAAAATACCCAGGTAAACACGCACGTCGCGCGTGCTTGAGGCACTCAGGGACCTAAATGTAAGGAAAACAAGTTCTGAGGGCTATTTGGTAACAGGTACCAAAAGCCCAAGGGCTTGTCTGCAAACTACCCAATAAAAAGCGCACATGCACAATTACTTTACGCACAGGGGTATAAAAGTAATAATAAAAAAGTTTTCATTCAATTCATAACATCTCAGAACTACAAGGTATAAAATGCAAATAGCCCAGAAAACCACGTGTCGAAGCACGTGCTACACCATACACAGGGACGTAAATGCGAACAAAATAAAGTGCAGGGTTCACAATGCAATTGTACCAAAACTAAATAACTACACTATGTATTTACAAGACTAAATGCTAAATAAAATAAAAGACAGGGCTAAGGGTAAATTACCCTTTATTAAGTCGAGCCGCTGGATGGATGCCACGTGGCAGATGAACGGTCAGGATCAGATGGCCCTCCAAAACTGGGCTCCTCGCAGTGATCGAACGGCGGAGGCGTAGCCACGTGGAGGATCGAACGGTGGAGGGCGTCGATGGCTAAACCTCGCGCATCGGGCGGTCCAGATCGCCTCTCCAAGGATCTGACGGTGACGGGACCTCTTCAGGTGGACGGTCGAGATGCAAACTGGAGGTCAAAGACGATCGGACGGCGGAGGAGGATGCTGGACGAACTGGGCGCCGGCGAACTTCGCCGGGCTCGTGGCGGTGCTGGCGTCCGCCTGGAAGCTCGCTGAAGATCGGAGAAGGTGCGTGGGAGGCTTCCGCATTGAGTGAAGGTCTCCGATGACCCAGCCGAGCTTTGGAGAGCTCCGGCAAGGTCGGCGGAGCTGGAGCTACTAGACCGAATGGTCCAAGCCCTCAGATGGGCTTGGATGAACCTGCAAAGCACACCAGAAAGCTCGCGGGTCGAGGGCAAACTGCCTCGACCCCGTTAGGCGTGGTGAAGGTGGTCGGGGGGTCGATGTGGGCGAGCTCCGGCGAGGGTGTGGACAGAGGAGCTCGAACCCCAGCTCTTGTGCGAGCTGGGTTTAGTGGATGGGTGCAGAACATGTGCGGGAGGAAGGCGGAGGCGAAGGTGGATTCCGATGATCGAACGGAATGATGAGGTGGTCGGAATCGAAGGAAGGCGACGGCGGCGCGAATTGGGGACAATCGAAAATTAAAGAAAAAGAAAGGGAGATGGGTCTACCTGGGTGGACGAAGCGACTGTGGGCAAGCTTGTGCAGCTCCTGGTCCTTGCCTCTAGGAGCGTCGACCTCCGAGGCTCGAGCTCCGGCTCTGGGCGGAGCACGGCGGTGTATCTCGTCGGATCAGTGGGCCACTGTCCCTCTCCTCGCTGCGACAGCACCTGGAGCGAGCTGTCACTCTCACTCACGCACTGGAGGTCACTGGGGGTGGAGCGAATGAGCCAAAGATGGGAATGAAGGTGGCGGAGCTCGAGCTATATATGTTGGAGGGTCCGGGAAGATGAAGGAGTTGTAGGAGCTCATGAATGCATCTTGTGGGGGATCCTATTTTGCAAAGGATAAGGATCAGGCATGGGCCATATATGAGGAGATGGTCGAGAACTACACCGTCAATTTCCAGACCCGCCTTTACACTCATGGGAAACCCTTACCCGAGGCCGTGTCCTATCACATGATAGCACGGGTCGATGCAGGTCCTTCTACATCTTTAGTAGCCGCAGCACAGGCAGAGTCATCGACCGCTGATATGGGCATCATCAACGAGAAGCTGGACCGCATCGAGATTATAAAGAAGAAGCGATACCAGGGTATCTCATAGATAGATCAGATGGCACAGATGCTGAGTGACCTGAAGATCCAGATCATGTATCCCCAGGAGGCACATACGGCTTCTCAGCCCCGTCTCAGGTCACGGGCTGACCCCATCAGCAGCAGCTCGACCCAGCCCTCTGCCCATTAGAGACAGGTCCATCACATTAAGGCAGAGCCGTTCCAGCAGCTACAACACCAGTACGTCCAGCCACCACCATCTCAAGACACTCAGATGGTGGTGTACCATTAGGATCAGCCCCTGGTAGTTCTTCCACCGCCCCCTTTTGAGTAGAAGCTGTTGATGGAAATCAACAAGAGTTGGTACGACTGACCGCAGCCCGGCATCCGCCGAGATCATCCCGGATTCAGGGTGGTCGACAGGAGGTGCCTCATCCCAGCAGCAACCTTTAGTTCAGGGTGGACAGTATGGCCAATCTCACTAACAGCCGCAACCACAGTTTTCACACCAACCGCAACAACATTACCAGCAGGTTCCTCGTCCCTACCAGCAGGGACAACCGTGGAGGAAAGACCAGCAGCAGCCTCGGCAGTACTCTCAATATCTCCCTCATCCTTCCCGACAGTAGCAACCTCTCTTCTAGAGAGGCAACTCGCCCAGTTCTCATGGGCCAGCCTATGAGAACCCAGCTCTAGACGACTTAGCCTACCTTCTGTCTGATCAGCAGGCCACTTTCAGACGGGAGATGGACGAGTTCCGCTAGAAGATGAGGGAGATCATAAAGGGCAAGGCCGCCATACCCACTCATATCAAACCAAACCCGAACAACCTGAAGAGAAATTCTGAGCAGGTACAGTTTATAGAGGTTACCACTCCTAGTGACTCTTTGGGTGATATTGCTTCATTCTCATTTGATGCTGACTTTGTTACACTTAGGAGCGGTAGGATGCCAGCCAGCGGTGCCTTGTTTGAGCGACACCACAAGGATGCAGGAGTGCCTGATGAGGAGGATAGCAGTGCTGATGCCACTTGTGATGATGATGATGATAACGGTGGTGCTGACACCACCAAGGATGTTTCCAACCGACGGTACTGAGGCCATCGCGTCACCAGTTGCAGGAGGTAGTGCAGATGCCACCAGATATTCTGATGCTGAGCCAGAGTGCGGTGCTAATGCCGTGATTCCAAATGTCGTGGGTGGTACTGAGGCCACCCCTTCTATTCCTGTTGCATTTCCTTCAATTTCTGTATCTCGGGACTTTACAGAAAACACCAAAAAAGTTAATAAATGAAAGAGTTCTTCATCTTTGAGTCCATCTATGATGCATGGTGATATTTTTATGTATTCTACTTCTTCTCAGCAGCAAGGACCCATTCCTAGCCCTCTATCTGAGGAGGGCCCATCCATCCCCTTTCTTCAAGCACTCTGCTTGGCTAAGGGGAATAAAAAAGAAAATCCAAAAAATCCCAACAGTTAGAGTTCAGCCAGCAGATGATTGATCGATTTCTGATTCAACTGACTTTACAAGAGGCACTTGATCACATCCCTCTCTTCCAGAGGAACCTGAGAGAGAAGACCACCGTTCGCAAGAACAAGAAGAACTATCATGCAGAGATCCATGTGCTCACTCGTGCCACCTGCTTCACCATCCAGAACCGTCTGCTAGCCAAGAGGCTAGATGCAGGAGCTCCCTATGTCAGATGTAATATTCACGAGCAGAGGTTCGATCGGACTCTATTAGAAAGTGGCTCTTCCATCAACCTACTTCCGATAGCCTTACCCGACTGATTCGAGTTTGGCCCTCTCCAACAGAGCATGACAATCCTTTAGTTTGTTGATAGATCTGTCAAGAGGCCGAAGGGGTTGTTGAAGGACGTGGTCGTCACAATTCAGGGTCTGAAATTCCCCGTGAACTTCGTTGTGTTGGACATGGAGATCCCTGAGTATGTGACCGATATCCCATCATTCTTAGACGTCCATTCTTGGCCACAGCCAAGGCGGTATCCGAGCATGATAGCGGGAAGGTATACTTTCGCGTCGAGGGTGAGAGTATACAATTAGAGATGATCGACAAGACCAGAGCACGAGATTCAGCCTGCTTAGAGCAGCTCAGCGATTTATTACATATGACAGAGGTAGAGAGAGACGTCCACCAGGAGTGCGATTTTATGATTATTGATGACAAAGCCGCTTGGTCTGATCCCATTTCACAATCCATCATCTCACATTCAGACATTGTATATTCATAGATCCCAACAGAGGAGAGCTTGGAGAGCACACTCTTGGTAGAGGACACATTCGAGGCTACAGACCATGTTCAGGGTAGCGAGGTAGTATATTTTCCTTATGATTCAGATTCATATCCCTCGAAGTCAGACATAGATTGGGCCTAGTTTGATGAGTTGATACCGTGTCTGATTCCTACAGAGCCAGCAGCTAGAGTGGAGACCCAGCCGTCGCAGATTACAGATACACCAGTAGGGCAGTCTACACCAGCTTTTCATGATCATCAAGAGTTCTCCCACGCAGATTTGGTTGCCTTCACTCAGACTTTTCAAAGGCCAGATTTGCCAGCTCCCAGTTGCCCAGAACTAAAGCCTTTGCCATAGTCGCTAAAGTATAGATTCCTTGCGGGTGAGCATGAGATGCACCCGGTCATTATCTCAACGGATTTGACCGGAGAGCAAGAATCTCGTTTGATTGAGGTTCTTGAAAAGAACTGTAAGGCGATAGGATGGGGCATAGTTGATCTCTAGGGTAAGTCCGGCCCTGTGCTCCCACCATATCTATCTCGAAGAGGACGCCAAGTCATCGCGTGAGTTCCAACGACGGCTGAACTCGAACCTTCGAGAGGTTGTAATAAAGGAGATTTCGAAATGGTTGAGCACTGATTTTATCTTCCCCATCTTCGACTCCAAGGTGTTAGTCCATTACATATGGTGCCCAAGAAGATGGGCATCACTACAGTTGTGAGCGAGTCTGGAGAGGAGATAGCTACCCTGGTACCCACTTCTTGGAGGGTTTGTGTAGACTACAGACAATTGAACCAGGCTACTAAGAAGGATCATTTCTCGTTGCCTTTTATTGATCAGATTATAGAGAGGCTAGCTGGGAAGAGTCATTATTGTTTCCTTGACGGGTACTCCATCTAAAATCAGGTGGCCATTGTGCCTGAAGACTAGGACAAGACGACATTCACCTGTCCGTTTGGGACATATGCTTTCAGACAGATGCCCTTTGGTCTATTTAACGCCTCGGCGACATTCCAAGGTGCATGTTGTCCATCTTCTCGGCATGGTGGGTGACTGTTTCGAGGTCTTCATGGATGACTTTTACTCTATGGCGATGGGTTTGATGCTTGTCTTGACTGCCTAGACCACGCCCTTCAGCACTGCATCGAGGTTCATCTTGTTTTATCCTGAGAGAAGAGTCACTTCATCGTAAGTCAAGGGACGGTACTTGGTCATATCATCTCCAACATGGGGCATGGAGGTTGATCCGACCAAGGTAGATATCATCAGGAAACTCAATCCACCATCCAACCTATGACATTTATGGTCCTGTCAGGGGTACGTCGGTTTCTACCGACGATTCACCGATCATATACTAACTTGCTGACCAAAGAAACTGAGGTCATTGTAGATGATAAGTGTCTTTGTGTCATTTGAGACTCTCAAGAGTCTAGATGTTGAGGCTCCTATCCTTCAGCCGCCTGATTGGTCTCTCCCATTCGAGATCATGACGGATGCCACCGATTTTGCAGTAGGGGTTGTACTGGGACAGAGGAGGGATGGAGTGCATTTTGCCATTCACTCCTCTAGCCGTACATTGGATGCCACACAGCAGAACTACATTGTCACTAAGAAGGAGATGCTAGCCATAGTTTTTGCCTTGGATAAGTTCAGATCGTATATCATTGGATCCAGAGTGACTATCTTCACTGACCATACCGCCATCAGGTACCTCATGGCAAAGAAGGATGCCAAAGCGAGACTGACAAGATGGATCCTTCTACTCCAGGAGTTTGATATTGAGATTAGGATAAACCTGGAGTCAAAAATGTGGTAGCGAATCATCTCTCCCACTTAGAGAATCTTGAGGAACCTGAGCAGACTGATCCAATTTCTGAGACCTTCCCAGATGTGGCGATCCTTGCTATTGCCTTGTTCCCATGGTATGCCAACATTGTGAAATGTCTTGTTGTCAAGAAAGTTCCACAAGGTTGGCCCAGACATCGACTTGAGACCTTCCTTACGAAGGCCAAGTTTTACCACTAGGAGGATCCCAACCTTTACCATGAAGGAGGGTATAGCTTCTGGTGCTGATGCATTCCTCAGGAGGAGCACTAGAGCCTCCTCACATACTGCCACAAGCTTGAGGTAGGGAGACATCATTCTAGGAGGAGAACGACATAGAAAATACTCCAATCTGGCCAATGGTGGATGGCCCTCTTCAAGGATTCTGATGAATTCGTGAAGAGGTGTACTGACTGTCAGAGGATGGGCACTTGTGGACAACGTGGTATGATGTTGATGCAGCCCATTCACTTCTGTGAGATTTTTGACGCATGGGGCATAGATTTCATGGATCCATTCCCTAAGAGTCAGGGATTCGAGTACATTCTGTTGGTCGTGGATTATGCGAGTCGTTGGGTTGAGGCCGTTCCCACCCGAACCACATATGCTAGTATTGTTTGCAAATTTTTGAGGAAGAATATAATTTCATGGTTCAGGGTGCCTTGAATATTGATATCTGACGGGGGGTCTTATTTCGTCAATGACAAGGTAAAGGCCCTTGCTAAAGAGTTCATCATAGACCATCGAGTTACCACTCCATATCATCCTCAGACCAATGGTCTTGCTGAAGTGTCGAATAGGGAGATTAAGACGATATTGCAGAAGGTAGTCCGCCCAGATCGAAAGGATTGGGCACAGCTTTTGGACTCGATCTTGTGGGCATATCAGACTTCCTTCAAGACGCCTTTGGGTACATCTCCCTTTCATCTCGTTTATGGCAAGCCCTGCCATTTACCTGTTGAGATTAGGCACAAGTAACTTTGGGCTGTCACAGATATATTATTGGATCCAGTGAGTGTAGGAGATCATAGGAAGGTAGAATTTGTAGCCCTGGAGGAGCTTAGAGATACAACCTTTTCGAGCAACCTATAGTATAAGGAGCGAGTGAAGATATGGCATGATTCTCACATCAGCTATAAGCAGTTTGAGCCAGATCAAAAAGTATGGTTATTTGATGCCAGGCTTATATTATTTCCAAGGAAATTCCAGAGAAGGTGGAAGGGACCATACCTGGTCCGAAAGGTACATGACAATGGGAGTATTGACATATATGAGATGTCATCTGAGTCTACCTTTCGTGTTAACGGTCAGCGGCTCAAGCCATATCTTGATCATGAGCCGCTGGTCGTTGACGTCGCCCCGATTCATTTTGCATGAGATGTGGTCTTTGACTCACATCAGTTGCATCTCATGCCTGATTATCACTATCTTTCGTTTTGTATAGATCTAGATGTCCATATCATCTCATTCTTTAGTCCAACACCACATCTACATCTTGTGTTTATGCTATACTTAGGGTGTACTTTACCCTAAGTATAGGAGGGTGTCAGACTCTTGATTATTCTTTTGATTCTTTTTACCTCTGTTTTGCTGCCTATACTTAGGGATATTTTACTCTAAGTATAGGGGAGGTAGACCATGTACATTATATTACTCGGATTTCCCTTTATGTACAGTCTGCTATACTTAGGATTACTTGATCCTAAATATAGGGGGAAACACCGAGATCTCTTTATTCTATTTTTTGATTCATCATTGTAGTATAGCATTCCTTTTCACTGCCCTATACCATCACGAGTTATGTCTTCTTAATCGCTCTTGATCCACTCTGAGGACATCGTTCGAGCTAAGTATAGAGGGGTGTCGTATATATTACATATATACTTTAGCCATAACTCATACTTTGTGTGAGTGTGTTAATAAATAAAATGGCTAAAATCCTTTATTAGAAACCGTAAAAATTTTAAAATTTTTCTTGTACATAAAATTCTTTCTTGCACATACATAACTATTCATAAAAAATATTTTGTATAAATGTTTGTAAAAATGTTTTGTTTGTAAAATTTGTGTAAATATTTTGGTATCAAAAATACGTATATAGTATAAAATTTTTGTAAAATGTTTGAAAAACAAAAGTTTGCAAAAACCCTTGTGTAAATGCTTATAAATAGTTCGCAAAACTTCTGCATCCATGCATACATTCAAACATTTTTCAAAAATTTTGCACATTTTCAAAAATTTTGCATAAAACTCTTGTTGTATATACTTGTACAGTTTTTTTCTGAATCATAGTTGACATTTAAATTAGCCTGGAATTAAACTGGAAAATGGAGCTTGGTTAAGACCTTAATCCACCTAACTATAAGAGGAACCTTATAGGACTTAGGGTTAAGACTTTTCAGGTCCATTGGTGACTTAATTCTTTTAGTCCACTAGGCTATGATCACATATCATCTTGATGAGCCTAAGTAGAACATTTAACAACACACAAATGACTCTCACAGACAATGGCTTTACTTTCACCAGCACCTTGCACATAGCTCTCTACGGATGAGGTGGTGAGGAGACAGTTTCCTTTGGCTTGGGGTAGCATATGAGGGTAGTACTTCTAGGTGGAACCTCTCGTGTTCTTTTAGTGAAGGAAGTGCACCTCAACTTGGTCTGGCGGTGTTGAGGTCTAAAGTCAGGAGTTGTGGATTGCAATAATGCTTCAAAAGATGGATAGCCTATTGGCTCAAGAGGAAAAACTTCTTATGTATATATGCTGCACCATGTAGATATGTTGTACATATGCACATCGAAAAAAATGTGCAAAAGAAAGAAAACTCCAAAAAAGTGGGTATGATAGAAAATGAAATACCCACCGAAGTGTATATAGTCAAATAAAGCAGAGCTTATGTTACCCATTCTCATCTCATGAAACTTGCAGCGGGAGACTTAGCTACACTGATTGGGCTCCTAGGGATACATGGTTACACTGGTCATGGTCCACTCTCTTCTTCCTCCTCTTCTTGAGCCGGTTGTACTTGAACTTAGAAGGGAATACCCTGCTCCTCAAGGAAAGAGATGCCAAACCAGGGCATTAGAGTTACCTTGTTGAGGGAGGCTGTTACTTTACCATTTCTGAGATGGGGGGCTACATATCACTTGCACAGTACAAGAAAAGATTCATGGCCATTAGAGTTTGTGTATGTAGACTTGTTCTGATCTGGATTATTGAGGAGTCTTGACCATAGATCGGTCGGAGGCTGTTGAGTTTTAAACCTAGGTCCAAATAAGGTTCCGACAAACTAATAATCCAAAGGTCTGACTAAGCTCCATACTCCAATCTAATGAAGACAAGTTTAATAATCAACCTTGATTCTCCTTCTTTTTCTTTTCTTTCTCTTTTCACTTCTTTTTCAAATAAGTGTTTGCTAAGGGAATAGCAAAGGTAAAGTATAGGGGGTGATGAATCCATGATCATCACTCTTTATTCTTTTATTTTAGCTATTTATCTTGGCAATTCATCATGTAAGTAGTTGTAAATATAATAAGTTAGCAATATGCATGCATGTGTTAATATTACATAATTAGCATACATTTAGAATAAAAGGAAAAGAAAAAGGAAGGAAGTATTTAGAATAAATAAAGAGTGATCTGAACCCCAAGAGAAGGCCAAGCATTGGCCTGATCGCTAAATAAAACAAGTAGAGAGAGATAGGGCCTACTCTATATTGTATATACCATGGGTGTAAATAAATAATTATTTTTGCCAAAACAAAAATAAAAATATGTTTTCACCTCCTTGTATATATTTCTAAAAACAAAATAAAAATAAGAAAAATAAAATAAAAATAAAATAAAAAGTCTCTCTCCTTTGTACATAATACATGTATATATGATTCCTTCTCTATTTATTATATACATATAAATAAATAATAAAAATAAAACAAAATTTATTTTATACTCCAAAAATTATGTTATAAATAAATAAAATATGAAATTGGAGTACTTTTATAAAAATAATAAATTAATAACACTTGTACAAAATACATAGGTATATTATACTTGTATATAATACTCTATATTGTATATAGACTATTTTTTTTCAAAAAATAAATAAAAATCACTGAAAAATTCCTTGAAAAATATTAAATATTTTCATTTTATTCATTTTTTTATTTAAATTCATTTATTGTTTTTAATCTATTTATCTTTTATTTTCCTTGCTATTTTGTCCTATAGCGATTTTTGTCTTTCCCCCGTCGCTTCTGATTGGTCCACGTCCAAATATTGACCCGGGTCAACCCCCTCTTCTAGGGGTTGACCTGACCCGACTGCTTCACCGGACCTTCTTCTCCAAATTTTCTCGGGCGGGTCACGTGTGCCCTCGCCCCAATTCCTCACCCGCATCTTCCCCGTTGATCCAAGACCCTCGCAGATCCCTAGGGAGGCACGAATCTTCGTTGATTCGCGTGCCCTTGACCGTTTCTTCCTATCTCGTGGGAATTCTATATAGCCCCTCATCCGCTCCCCCAGGACGGCAGTTCGTGCCTCGCTCCCATTCCTAGCCCTAGCCACCTCCAGCGGAGTGACAGCTACTTGGAGAGCCACTTGGCGGTCGATTTGGTGCAGCAACGCCGAAGCTCCCCCTTCGTGGCTGGAGTTCCACCTCGAGTAGCCTCCCCCGACCGCCGCATCGAGGTAGAGCCATCACCCTGACGACCACCCTCACATGGAGCTCAGGAGCATATCCAGACCTTCAAGTAACCCTTTTATCCTTCGCCTTTGTACGTTCCATCGAATCTCTCGTTTCATCGCCTCCGCACGTTCGCCAGCTCCGACCAGCCGGTCGGAGCCCTGTTACCCACTCCCAATTGCTCTGATACACCCGCACGCTCATCCTCCATCTCGCTCCACTGTCTGATCACCCAGAGCTTTGACCTTCCGATCGAGATTAGGATTTATGTCTCCTCTATCGCGATTGCCAGAGATCGACTTCTGCCTCTCGTCACTTCTTTAACTTTCAATACCAATAACCTGGACCGGAGCAACACCCTGAGTCCCAGCTACCCCTTGCAGGCTTTTGGACGCGTAGAGGACCCCCGATCGCACCCATCTGAGGCTCGCTGGAGTAGCTCCAGGTCGCCGTCGTCGCCATGCCCATATGATTGGTGGAGCCTCCATCGGGTCCTCTTAGTCGACGCAGAACCATCCTACTACCACGTCGGTGCCTTCCGATCAGTTATTGGAGCTAAGTATCTCCTCCTTGGCTCCGGTGAAGTTCGCCTGACGCTTATCTTCCAGACGCGCTCCGCATCGTTGGATCAGTCCTGCTCCTCTAGATAGCATCCGGACCGCCAATCCAGCCAACTTATCAGACTGTTGGATATCAGATCTGATGTCCACCTGCGCCCCACATCCTCGACTACTCTGGCATTGTCAGATCTAACTCCTGCCGTGATCAGAGCCGTACGTCCATGCCCACTCCAGCGACTGCCACGTGGCTCCTCACGCGTGCCTCACGTGCTGCATGGGTATATTTCCATTTTTTCCATGCATTTGTACATGTTTATGTTTTAGTCTGTAAAATAAAATTTGTAGCTGAACTTATTTGCATTTTAGTCCTTGTAGTTTTTAGCATTTGCTATTTAGTCCTCCCTGTCCAAAGGCACGTGTATAGTCACGTAAACAGAGGTGTTTTCACATTATGGTCATGAACATTTTCTCTGTTAATGTTTGAATGAAGGTCATTTATGCCCCTGTGAACGTTGAATTTCCGCATGTGCTGAATTTAATTGAAAAAATTGCAGAATCGACCTCGGACTTTTTGAGCCTGTTATTGTTTAATCCAGAAACTTAAAATAATTGCAGTTAAGTCGCTATGTCCTGTGTGTTGCTTTTAATTAAATAAATATCAAAATTACTCCAAAAAATCCCAAAAACTTACCAGTAGCTCTTGATACTATGTAATATTTTTGTAATTTTTGTGATGCATTTTGATTTTATTTGCTATTTTCTAAAATTCAAAAACCATAAAAAGAGTCACAACCAATTTACAAACCCCATAAAAAATATAAAAATATCTTTAAAAATTCTAAAAAAATTATGTGTGTGTTTTGATTGTCTTTAATTTCTGTAGCATTTTTATTCATTATCTTTTATAAATCCACTAAAAATCACAAAAGCTCAAAAACCTTATAAAATTCATTAAAAATTCCATAAAAATTAAAAAATGTGTTTACAAGTTATGTAGTTAGATTTTGTTTTCTAGTTTCACAAAAAAATGAAATCAGGAATTTAGAGGTACTTTAAATGTTTTAAATGTCCTTTTCCCCTTAGTTGTACATTGTTTTCATATTTTCCTTTCTTTTATTTTTAGAAAATTATATAAAAATCAGAAAAACTTCATAAAATATACAAAAACACTTGCATATTTTAAAAAAATACAAAAATATTTTTATTTCGAATTTTTGAGCATTTTAGTCCTTAATAAATGTTGTTGTAGTGTGCTTGCTATTGTTTTCCTATTCATTTCTTATTTGAAAATATATAAAAAATTGCAAAATAAAAACCACCAAAAAATTGTCTTCTAATTTTTCACTTCTCGACTACTTCGTAGGACTATCTCCTGCTCCTTGTGTTCAACCCTGGTGGCTATACCAGGTTAAATAACTAGCAAGATCGCTCATGTTTTGATTTTCATGCTTGATTGATTTTACTGGTGGTCTGATATTTTTCTTGTTGAGTTCGGCTCGGGAGATTGAGGTCACAACAACCTTTGAGATTACTCTGCTCGATAGCTCTGAGCCGCTCACCAAAGCTTGATTGAATTTGTAGGTTTGATATATGCTTTTGGAAAGTATATGACCAATACCTACTCCCAATAGTCAAATGAGAAACTTAATGATAAAACCGTGAAGTAGACAGTGTAAAATTGATCTTATACTTTGGGTATATTCTATGTCTTCAAGTATGTAGGATGTGCATGTATTAGGAATACCTGAGGGTGATGTGATTATAAATGATTGTATAACCACTACACTTCCATTCATATGAAGCGATGAAACAGGTCTGGATTTTAGTGACTCCTCTCAGTAAAGAAGTAATATGATCTTGGTCCAAATATTGGACATTGATCTGAATGTGATTCAGATGCAATGCGAAGATTAAATTGCGATCTTGATTTAATCAAGCATCTACGAGAGGTCCGTAAGATCTGGATTTGAGATATGATCTCAATATCCAAGTCACTATACATGGAACAATACAATTGCCATGTCCTTATCTCCAAATATCTGCGGAGAAAGCGCATTATCCTTGAAAGAGTTCATGGATAATTTTATATTGATATATGTATCCAAATATTGGGAAAATGGATAATTAAATGTGATTTAATTATCATGAATAATATGAATTTGATTCATATTATATGGAGAGTTATCTAAGATAATTAAACTTTATTTAATATTAAAGATGTAAATAATGTGAATGTGATTCATATTATTTGGGCACATGAGAATAGAGATCCAAGATGATTAATTGTGATTTAATTATCATGGATATGAATAATGTGGATAACACTATCCTAATTATTCTTATATATTACATATGTTTTATATAAGAGAGAGCTATTTGTAATTTACATTTGTTAATTAATTGTTGATGTGAATTGTATTCACATTGGACAATTAATTGAAAATATAATTTACAATCTATTTTGGGTTTTAAATGTAATTCAAAAATTTCCAATGGCATGATTGCAAGTTTCACAAAATAAATTGGATTTATTTTTGTGAAATAATTTGCAACAATAGTTGTTGCAAATATTGGATATACACATGAGGTATTTATTCTCATGTATTGGGAAAGTGGAGCCACCTTTCCTTATGGAGACCGTGGATGTCCACCATCCCATTATGGGAATTGTGGTCTTCCCCCTTCCATATGGAAGGAGGCTAGCCTCCTTCCTATTTCTCCAATTGAGATTGATTTGATATAAATCAAATTATATTCAATATATATTTGATTTTATTAAATTAATTATTGTTGTAAATTTACAACAAAATCATGGCCATTAAAGGAACACAAATCAATGTGAGCCATTGGCTTTGTATTGTCCACGGATTGAGATCCATGGATCCCAAAATATTCTAAATAGAAGGGCACCCCTTGCTCTTCAGGTTACAAAACAAGAGATGAACATAAGTCTCTCTCCCTCTCTCTTTCTCTACACGACATCTCTCCCTCTCTCTCATTGTGGTTGTCCACCATGGAAGCCCTAGAGAGAGTCTCCATCGCCGCAGCATCGTCATTATGCTGCCGGATCATCTACTCATGGATCTTTGTCTCCTTCGGTGTGCCTCGCTCGTAAAGAAGACGTCGTATCTCATGCGAAGAGATCTAGATATTCGTCGCTTGGATCATCAACATGGATTGCAAGAAGCACATGTTTCATCAATGTGTTTGCAAGCGTCTCCTTCATCGGATCAGACTTGAGATAGGAGGTCTCTTCGTTTAGAGACTCAATCGCAACCATGCTTCAAGAGGTAACCCTAATAGTTGTTTGTGGTTTAGATGAAACGATCCAAGAACTGTTCTTGGATCATGTGCTTTCATCGCATGAAATTTTTTAAAATTCCGTTGTCTCGAGCAACTAGTGCGACTAGTTGCTCCCGATCGCATACGATGCGATCCTCATGCTTACGTGATGCGCTTAAGGATCTTTCCATATCCTTCATGTCATTGTAATGATCAATCATGATTCACAGAATTTTTTTTGTTTTTATGTATACTCCTAAACTCTGTGCGTATAGTGTTAAGTACCGGAGTGTCGATCTCAGGGAGGCAAACTGTTAAAAACGAAGGTAGAATAATAGAAAATCTAAGCTAGTGGGTTTCCTAATTTTTTTAGGTGGATTTTCTTGATTTTTATATGATATGAACTTTATATTATTTATATAATTTTAATATACCTATGCAAAAATATAGGTACATATTTTTATATTTTTATATTTGGTTTTTATTTTGAAGTTTTTATATGTTTAAGAATTTTATAATTTTTATGATATTTTTAGAAAATATTTTGGAATTTTTATTTGGTTTTTAAAGTTGAAAAGTATTTTTTATTTGAAAACATATTTTTTAATTTTAAATAGAAAAAAATGAGAAAATAGTTTTATTTTATTTTTATTATGAAGTAAATGAAAATACCTTTGAAACGAGTTATTATATGTATTTTGTGATTTTTGTATAATTAGTTATGATTTTTAAAATTTTTATGTATTTTGTATTTTTTATTGGTTTTAAAATTTTGTTTTTTGTTTATTATGTAAAATATAATAAAATATACCAAGGGCAATTTTTATAGAATTTTTAAAGTATTTTTATATTTTTTATGTATTTTATTGTTTATATATTTTTTAGTATTTTAAGAAATTATTTAATGCTAGAAAATATTTTCTATTTTCAAAATATTATTTAATACTGTATATAGTGTGCTATACAGTATTAAAACATATTTTTATAGTAATTTTACATTTTGAAATTTATTTAAATTGTATATGGTATGTATAGTATTTTATACTGTGTAAGGGGCATTTTTGTATTTTTTCTGGAAAGATTGGGTTGTGTACGTGGAATACAGAACTTATATGGGCATTTGCATAATTTTTTTGCTAATACCCATGCCCTTGCATGTGCTCCAACCTGCAGGGATTCCTTTGTAATACGTAGAAAATGCAAGGAGTTCACTGCAAAAGTCACAAAAGAGCATGTGGTTTTCACATGATCGACCTGTATGCAATATCACAGTAGTCGATGGCGTATCCTGCAAAAGTTCCTAGGATCACGCGGTCACGCACATGATAGCACCAGCTCAGGGTCTCACGAGTATGGACAAGTTAGAGGGCGTGTGCATAAAATGGCCAGAAATATCTCCCGGACGCATGTGTGGTCATGTCAACTGCTCAATGATGGGGCAGTGATACATCCTGAGGTCTACATGTGGCTTGTCCTTGCCCATACAATTGATGAGAAGTTGATCGAGCGGTGGCGTAGCTTGTGTTGATTTACTGATAATGCATGGCGCATTGTACGTCATCCGATGGACGATGATCCTAAGGCTAGTAGACTTGTGTGAGCCCAACGGAGTTTCATATGGTGCTGTAGAGTCTCAATTGCAGGCAACGGTAATGCTCGTGTCTTGCAATCGAATGTAGGTGGTGGCGGTGAAGTTACCGAGCAAGGACGGTCGAAGGCTCCAGGCGATCCTAGGCAGTGCAGGCAGTGGCGGACAGTGAGGGATCGATGAATCTTCTAGCAAGGATCCTCTGCTGGGCAGCAGAGGCCTGCTGTACCACGTGGGCCGCTCGATCATGATCGAGCGGTTCACACGCAAAGGGCCACTTTAACCCTGAATTCATGTGAACCGCTCGATCTTGATCGAGCGGCCCACATGGTACAGCAGACTCTGCTGGCCAGCAGAGGAGCTGCTCTCTGAAGCTTCACAGGTGCGCTCCACCTAGAAGATGGATGAATCGACTAGAGCTTAAAGGCTCAGTCTAAAGAAAATGGAGGATGGTGAATGAAAAGGTTTCGATGATGGAATCAAACGAGAACGTATAGGGGATTGTGAATCAAAGATGGAATCATGGATTTGCTGAGGGAAACAGAGGGATTGAGAAGAGAATTGAGAGGATGAAAGATAAGTGAAGAAACTGAAGGTAGACGATGAGAGGATAGCGTGGAATTGTGGATAAAATGGTTACGTGGAATGGAACCCAGCTCTGGCAGAGGAGCTCCCATGGTGATGGCCTCGATAGGCGGTGATTCTGGAGGCTAGATGCGTGGCGTAGCAGGACTACGCGCATGCGATGATCACGTCGGATCTCCTCTCTCCTTCTTCGCTCGAAGGCGGAGTGGGGCTAGAGGATGCCAAACTCAGCATCCTTTTCATTTATTTGGAGCTCTGGGAAGAGAGTGAAGTGTTTAATGGCCGATGGAGCTGGACGGAGGGGGTACAGGTCCTATTTATAGGCGTGGAAGAGGGGAAGGTAGTTGGCCTACCGGCAAAATGGCCAATGTCGGTTGTTAGGTTGGTTTGTCGGAGGAGAGGAAAAGAGGGAGAAGGGCATCGGGCAGTGTAGGGAGAAGAAGTGGGGGGCGACATGCGGAATAGGGAGAAGAGGAAAGTAGGAGAGAGAAAAAGAAGAGAAGAAATAAATAAATAATAAATAAGTAAATAATTAGTAATTGATTAAATGAATTAACTTAATAATCTAGTTAATTAAGTTAATTACTACTTAAACAAATAATTAAATATGTAAGGAAATAAAAAATAATTAAATAAGTAAATAATTAAATAACTAAATAAATAATTAAGTAAATAATTAAATAACTAAACAAATAATTAAATAATAATAAATTCAATAATTAATTAAGAAATAATTAATTAATTTAATCATTAACTAAATAAATAAATTCTTATTTATTTAAATTAATAATAGAATATTAATAACATATATAAATATAAGAAATGATATACATTACATAAGATAAAACTAAGATACATTGTACATTTTATACCAATAGGATCCCAAAATCGACTTTATGCATATTAACTCCGATTTTAGCGAAATTAGTTTCATTTGATAGATAGTTGTATAAAATAAATTTTAAAAGTGAGTTTGCCCTATTCGGAGTTCATATGGTCGAGTTATGAAGTCTAGAGAATCAGGGTCACGGCTTCGTGACTTCAGGATTTATTGGCATTTCTTAATAAGTATTTTTTCGTATTTTCTACTAATTTTTAGAAACATGTTAGAAAATGAATTAAGTTATAAGGAGTTAGGAATAATTAATTAGAAAATTGGGAAGTTTATACATATAGTGCATATATACAAAGGGGCCCAAACGTCAAAATTCACAAGTTTTATTCAAATATTTTTTGATATTTTTAATAAATACTATTAGTTATAAAACGAAGTTCAAAAGTGAGTTTGGTCAATTTGGAGTTTTCTATAAGTAGCTATGAACCTTGGAAGTCAACTTTTACGCCTTTTTCGATTCATTGTAATCAATTATTTTTTCATAAAATATTTATTATGATATTTTTATAAAATAGTATATATTATTATAAACAACTTTCATGAAGAAAATATTTAGGTTTGAAATGATCTTGATGATAAATAAAATATGTGAAATATTTACACAGTGGAAAATGTATTTATGTACATTTGTGGTCTTGGTTTTTCTCACAATTTTATAAATTAGGATCCTTTATCTCACCCTACTTATTTATATTGTCGACCAAGTCAATATTAACCTGGTCTCGGGATTAGGATCAGTCTGTATATATTTTATATGCGTCCTTCTTTTCTTTTCTTTTTCTTTTTCTCTTTATTATTTTATTTAGGTAAAGTGCTAAATATATAATATTAATAAATATGATTGAAATGTTAATTACTGAGAATTAGTGAATATTTACATGTATTTTACCAAGGTTTTTAGCCAAAATGAAAGAATAAAGGCGACGAATCATAGATTCATCATTCCCTTGTACTTGACCTTTGCTAGCCCCTTAGCAAAGACTTATTTTATAAATAAGTGCAAGTAAAAAGAAAAATCAACAGGAAAATAAAAGAACTTGGAATGTGCTTGTTTATTTAAATAAAATCTCACTTCACCCAAAATTTAGAACTTGGAATAGGCCTTTGGATTGATAGTGTCTCGGGACCTTATTACAATTAGGATTTAAGTCTCAACAACCCTCAAGTTCCATAAATCCCTATCCAGGTTCACCTCAACAGCCAGCTCAGATCCACCCATCCATCACGCAAACTATTCAGCTTTGACATCAATTTGTACTGTGTGTGAAGGGTGGTATCTCTTCCTGCTTAATGAAGCGAAGAAACCGCCCATCCTAGTAATACACTCCCATTGGGCCTTCATCCAGCTACTCGATCCTCGAGGAGGGGGGTATTTCCTTCTCAGTGAGGTCGTGATGGGTCCACAATAGAGTAGAGAGAGAAAAAGAAGAATGTGAAGAGAACTAGAGTGTGGCCAATGTAGACACATCTCCTTGTACAGCCTGACTAGTTTAGCTAAGTCTCCACTAAGATAATGCATGCTTTCTGAATCTTGGACCATTGCGGTCAAATTTGTATTTGGTGCATTTGGCTTCTTTTTGATAGAAATTGATTGTTGCATAGCATTGATATTTGTGCCTCGAAGGTTATAGAGTCTTTTCTTTTTGTCTATTTTTTGAGGTTTTGGAAAAAATTATGCCAGTAGATCCTTCCCTCATCCGAAGCTTTATTTCAACCCACTCACCCATCTTTAGACGTTTGTGCCACTAGACAAGGACGGAAATACACCAACAAAATGGATTGCCCTTCGTAACGCCATGCAAGTTGAGCTAAGTGTAGAGTGCATGAGTTCAAAATTCGTTTAAATGGAGAAGAGTTAAACGGATGACACCAGGTGTCCTACTTAGGTAAGTTTAAGTTGAATTCTGAACACAGTCTCATGGAACCCAAACAATTAAGTCAAAAGACCTTTAGAGTCTTAATTCCAGTTCTTGATAAAGTCCCTTTAGAATTAAGTAGATTAATGCTTAAACCAAGCTCCATCTCTTAGACTTAGATCCATACTGAAAAATGCTAATGAATGCAATAAATTTTTTTTGAAGTGAATTTTTCGGATTTAAACATTTTATGTGATTTTTAAAGAATTTTACAATTTTTTTGAATTTTAAAACTTTTATTTTTTTAGGTAACTTTTGAAGAAGTTAGCAGATTAATTCAATTTGCATGAATTTTACATGAATTATGTATATTTTACAAAGAATTTCATACGTGTTTTATATATAAGATTTGTATAGATATTATATAAGATTTACAATAATTTTATTTACAACTTTATATAATTAAGGATTTTATCCAAGAAGTTTACAAGACTTTTTATATACAAATTTTAAGACTACTTTTTTTGTCATATTTACATTTTTTTTGGCTTTAAAAACCCAAAATATACTCCCATACTTTTAGAGCCATATTATTAAAAATACAATAAAATACAAGTTATGGCTTCTAAAGTATATATATATATATATATGACACCTCCTATACTTAGCGTGAACTATGTCTTCATAGTGACTGAAGAAGCAACAAAGGAAGACATAACTTGGGCTATGTATAGACTGGTGAAAAGAATGCTCTACTATAATGACTCATAGAATAACAGAGATTAGAAGTCAATCATCCTCTTTATACTTAGTATCAAATAACCCTAAGAGTAGCAGACTCAAAAATGAAGATGATCGAGGTCAGAAAAATATACAATCAATGACTCGGCTTGTCCCCCATATAATTAGGGAAAAATATCCCTAAGTATAGAGAAGAATATCAATAGTTGAGGGACAAACGAGAGAGCATATGATAAAAAAATTGAAAACAATCAAAAACGATAATGAGTGATATTACTCCCCCCACCCCATACTTAAGGTAAAGCACACCTTAAGTATAAGCAACAACAAGGGTAATAGATCAGAACGATATGAACAACATGATGTCTACACCGCCTTATACTTAGGATTAAGTACATCCTAAGTATAGAAAAAAAATCCTAAGCGAGATCTAGGGGTATAAAATAAATGGAAGAAAGAAAGAATAAATTCCAAAACATGTATGTATAAGGTGAAGAAATCACAAATCAAAATGAACTCTACAAGCTCAAGATAGTTGACGAGTGGCCTTCTTGCGCTACCTAGGAATGGTAGAATGTACAAGCGAAAGGTCGATGTCAGGGTCATCCTCAGAGATATCCATATCTGAATTAGAGGATCCCTAACTAGTGTTGACCGGTGAGGAGTGTCCCAGATGGCCGAGAAGATGGACAGAACTAACCTCTGACAGCTACATGATGAATACTCATTCATCACTCTTTATTCTTATATTTTAGCTACAAAAACCTTTGCAAATGCATGTATATAGTTGTAAATAGAAATAATTACCAAAAGCATGCATTGTGTAAAAACCTATAATTAGCATGTTTTTGTGCAAAAATAAAAGAATAAAGATTAAAAAGAAAAAGAGGGAAATATTTAGAATAATGTTGAGCAACCTAACCCAAGGGAGGGCTCAGCATGGGCCTGACCGCATAAAAGCCAAAGTAGAGGGAGATAGGGGCTCAGGTGTGTAAATATCTATGTAAATAAAATAAAAATATTTTCCTCCCAAAAAGAGAATAAAATAGGCTTGTAAATACTTGTATATATTTATAAAGATAAAAACAAGATAAAATTAGAAAAATTAAAAAGAAAACAAAAACATCACTTTCACCATGTATACAGTCCACTCATATTTATTTATTTAGCCTTATAAATAAATAAAATGAATTTCCAAAAAAATTTGTAAATATTCTATATGATATGGTGTAAATAAATAAAATAAATTAAAACAAAAACAAAATAAAAATAATAAAATTAAAAATCAAAAATAATATTGTAAATATACCATGTATATATATGTACATATCTATTTGTTTCACCTATGTACATAAATAATAAAAATAAAATAAAAATATCTTTTTATTCGTTATTTTATGATATAAATAAATAAAATATAAAATGGGAACAAAATTGTATAAAAATAACAAATTAAAAATCAATATTAAAATCCTATATATTGTATATATACCTATATATAACCCTACTATGTAAATTCCTTATTTTTACTTTGAAAAATTAATTAAAAATCACAAAAAAAATAGAAAAAAATTAAAACAAAAATATTTCATGTTTTGACTTTTTAATAATTCGGTCGTTTTCTATTTTTAATTTAATTTCTAAACATCTGCCACGTGGCCTTCACCCATTGGTCCAGGGGATTGTTGATCGCCCGGTCAACTACCCCCGCAGGACCACTTCCCACGGGTTTTGACACCCGACCCGATTTCTCGCATTTTTCGTGTCTAAACCCGATCATCCTCCCCCCAAATCCCGGGTCCGTTTTGATCACGTCAGATCCGGCACCCTCGCCGGCACATCCGTCTCGGGATCCGCGCGCTCCATTGCCCTACCCGCGCTCATCTTCCCGGACCCTCCAACGTATATAGCTCGAGCTCCGCCACCTTCGTTCCCATCTTTGGCTCATTCGCTCCACCCCCAGTGACCTCCAGTGCGTGAGTGAGAGTGACAGCTCGCTCCAGGTGCTGTCGCAGCGAGGAGAGGGACAGTGGCCCACTAATCCAGCGAGATACACCGCCGTGCTCCGCCCAGAGCCGGAGCTCGAGCCTCGGAAGTCGACGCTCCTCGAGGCAAGGACCAGGAGCTGCGCAAGCTCTCCCATAGTCGCTTCGTCCACCTAGGTAGACCCATCTCCCTTTCTTTTTCTCTAATTTTCGATTGTCCCCAATTCGCGCCGCCGTCGCCTTCCTTCGATTCCGACCACCTCATCGTTCCGTTCGATCATCAGAATCCACCTTCGCCTCCACCTTCCTCCTGTGCACGTTCTGCACCCATCCACTCAACCCAGCTCGCACAGGAGCTGGGGTTCGAGCTCCTCCGTCCACACCCTTGCCGGAGCTCGCCCACATCGACCCCCCGACCACCTTCACCACGCCTAACGGGGTCGAGGCAGTTTGCCCTCGACCAGCGAGCTTTCTGGTGTGCTTTGCAGGTTCATCCAAGCCCATCTGAGGGCTTGGACCATTCGGTCCAGTAGCTCCAGCTCCGCCGACCTTGCCGGAGCTCTCTAGAGCTCGGCTGGGTCATCGGAGACCTTCACTCGACGCGGAAGCCTCCCACGCACCTTCTTCGATCTTCAGCGAGCTTCCAGGAGGACGCCAGCACCGCCACGAGCCCGGCGAAGTTCGTCGGCGCCCAGTTCGTCCAGCATCCTCCTCCGCCGTCCGATCGTCTTTGACCTCCAGTTCGCATCTCGACCGTCCACCTGACGAGGTCCCGTCACCGTCAGATCCTTGGAGAGGCGATCTGGACCGCCCGATGCACGAGGTTTAGCCATCGATGCCCTCCACCGTTCGATCCTCCACGTGGCTACGCCTCCGCCGTTCGATCACCACGAGGAGCCCAGTTTTGGAGGGCCATCTGATCCTGACCGTTCATCTACCACGTGGCATCCATCCAGCGGCTCGACTTAATAAAGGGTAATTTACCCTTAGGCCCTGTCTTTTATTTTATTTAGCAATTAGTCTTGTAAATACATAGTGTAGTTATTTAGTTTTGGTACAATTGCATTGTGAACCATGCACTTTATTTTGTTCGCATTTATGCCCCTGTGTATGGTGTAGCATATGCTTCGACACGTAGTTTTCTGGGCTATTTGCATTTTAGACCTTGTAGTTCTGAGATGTTATGAATTGAATGAAAACTTTTTGATTATTACTTTTATACCCCTGTGCGTAAAGTAATTGTGCATGTGCGCTTTTTATTGGGTATTTTGCAGACAAGCCCTTGGGCTTTTGGTACCTGTTACCAAATAGCCCTCGGAACTTGTTTTCCTTACATTTAGGTCCCTGAATGCCTCAGGCACGCGCGACGCACGTGTTTACCTGGGTATTTTGCACCGGACCCCCCAAGACTCTTGGTATTTGCACTTAGGTCCCTGTGCACAGTACCTTCTTTCTATTTTTGAATAAAATAGCAAACATACTCCAAATCCAATGAAAAGTGGATATATGGCTCCTGCCATTGTGTAAAATTTTCTGGGATTTTTGGTGACATTTTTATTTTGATTTGATATTTTTAACAATTCAAAAGCACGTATTTTCTTTACTGTCTGAGTTGAAAAATCACTAAAAAATATTAAATCCTATCTAAAAATCACAAAAACATTACCTACTGTTTGTTTTGGCGTTCTTGATTTTCTAGCCAATTTTGGCTATTTTTCATTACCTAAAACACCTAAAAATTGAAAAACACTTAAAATATATTAAATTTCTAGTAAATAAACTAAAAACCCAAAAATAATAAATTAGGTGCTCAAATTTTCCTTGTTTTCTTCTCTATACAGGAAAAATACCTCCAGGCTTATTGGGGACTCTTAGATATTTTATCTAAATCCCTTAAGCTCGGCTGGACAGTACCTACAATTTCTGACCTTGTTTTTTTTTAGAAAATTAAATAAACATCATAAAAATCCCAAAAATTCACTAAAAACAGTAAAAATTATGAAACACACAAAAATATTTTTATTTGAATTTTTGGTTGATTTTTAGTGCATTTAATAAATAGTTGAATTGTCTTGTTTGGTTGTTTTTCTTATTTTCTTAATACATTAAAAATCCAAAAAAAATATAAAAAGACTTAAAAACCACCAAAAACACCTTTTATTTCCTTTTATTTTCTTTTTGACTACTTCGTAGGCCGCGAGGCCAATTCGTGCTCCTTGTGATCGACCCTGGTCGCTATACCAGGTTAAACTAATAGCAAGACCGCTAGCTTGTTTTGAGTGATTTTATCTTATATTGGTGGTCTATTTTTCTTGATTGATCGAGCCTGGTTGCTTGGGTCGCAACGACCATTTAGCACCTTATACCCGAGTGGTCAGTCCGGCCATCAGAATGGCGCCGTTGCCGGGGAGCACGACTTAGTAGTTTTCGTTTTATTTTCGTTTTCTTTTTCACGGCTTTTCGCGGCTCTTTCAAAGCCCGCGGCTTTTCGCAGCTTTTTACTTCTATTTTATTTTTGCTTTATTTTGTCTTATTTTATTTTCTTTTATTTTTGTTTTTGTTTGATTTTTGTTTGTTTATTTTATTTGGCATTTTTACACATATACCCTCATTTTATTTTCATTTATTTTTCTTGCTATTATTTGCTTATTTTGTCGGACTGACCACTTGTCTCCTTTCTTGCGAGGGCCCGAGGACCGAGGCGGCCGAATTCGAGAAGCCGATGCAACCGAGGAACTTGGAGGCGGCTCCCTTCTGTACGGAGCCGCAGGAGAGCGTGAGGGAGAGACTGAGTGGGAGAGGTTTAGCTTAGGTTTTATTTCATTTGATTAATATTGTAATAATACAGGGACAGACACTTAGACTCCTTGGACTTGGTTGACTAGCGGGTCTGTTTCGCCGAGCACCGGTGTGCTCGGGGGACCCTTAGGTGTTTTCGCGGTTTTTCTCGCAGCTTTTGGTTTTTCGCTGCCTTTTCCAGTTTTCAGCGGTTTTTATCGAGCCCCTAGACTTAGGATTTTCTACTTGATTGTGTCGTAATTAGTAGGATCCCCATACCTAATTATCTGCATGTTCCTATAGTGTGATTAATTGGACCTACTAATAATTGATTAATAAAAATAACTGACTCATCCCCTTCATAGCCTACGTGCCGTAGCCTGCCCTGCCAAGCGCTGCTCCTGAACCCGATGTGTCGGGAGGAGGAGGGGTAGACCGAGACCGGACCTTTGGCTTGAAGGATCGGTGACCAGTTAGATGGTTCTGCGAGTAGAATTGCCTGTTTAGGACTCGGTTTTCACCGCTGCACCATATAGGTAGTTTATTTTCTGTCTTTACATTTCTGCGCGGATCACTTGCATGTAGAGTGCTGGAGGGAAGGTACGCATTTCTATCTCTGCATGCATCATTGATTTCTTCGCGCATCGGCTTTTTCGTCTTCTCCCCCCTGTTTTTGACTAAATAACCAGGAGAACCGAAAAATTCGTTAGGCCTTTGTTTTTATTGAAAAATATTAAAAAGAAAAAAACCATAAAATTGGGACTGCTAAAACTATTGACCCTAAAATACACTCGACTTAAAAATTTGTCTTGGGGAGAGCAACCCCCTCATTGTTTGGTTTGATTGCGCGAGAGAGTGACCCGTTCACTAGGTAGAGCCCTCCGGTGTTATTCCTGACTGACTACCGACTCTTCCGTGCGGGCCAGTCGGTTGGGGTAGCATCGGGTATCCCAACAGGTCACGTAAGCGCTCTGATAGATTGTTTGTTCACCTAATAAAATTTGACAAGATAATTTGACCGAGCCTTTACGGTCTTCAGCTCGCGTTGCGTTGGTGAACAGAGGGATTGGTTGCCGATCATAGTTTCTCCAGATCTCATCCGCCTTACTCGTCAGATCACGATGATGGGTAGACGCTCTCTTAGGCAGCCTCTGGTTGCACCGCTTTCGAGCACGTCTACCCATTCATCTAGGTTGGCCCGCGAGAGCCGAGACCAGTTCTCCGAGCCTGAGTATGATTCCGCCCTGTTCCCCCTCGACCCCCTTTCTTTCGGTTCTGAGAGATATGAGCCAGAGGAGAGATTAGCAGACTTGACAGCACCTGAGTTTGGCTAATTTGATTTTGCAGACGTCATGGCCGATAGTTCTGAGGATCGTTCCCGAGGTCAGCCTGAGCATTTCGTATTGGACCAGGGCGCGATCAACTCCACCCTGATCGCCTCACTAGAGACCGTTCAGCATCAGTTGAGGGATCAGGGAGCATTCATGCTCGACATGAGGAGAGAGATGGAGCAGATGCGAGCTGAGTGCGAGGAGCACAGAGAGGGACCGAGGATCCCAGAGGATGTAGATGCAGCAGCCGTCGCAGCAGCCGCAGCAGCCGCCGCAGCGGCAGCAGCCGCCGCAGCCGCGGCAGGAGGACCACAAAGACCGATGCGGGAGTTGCACAACCCCGGATCGACGCTGACGCACCACTGGGTTGTACTTCTAGCCATCGTGGGGGACTTCAAGTTCCCCCCGAACACCTTGCAGTTACTCCCCCGTTTCCACGGACTCGCTACTGAGGAGCCCCATCTTCACCTCCAGGAGTTTCTCATGATCTGCAGTACTCTCCACGACCGTCAGGTGGACCAGGATACGATTCGTATGATTGCCTTCCCCTTTTCCTTGGCCGACAGAGCAGCCACCTGGCTGAAGCACCTGGGGAAGTTTGTTTACACCTGGGAGCAGCTCTGCATCGAGTACTTGAACAAGTACTATCCACTCGGGCAGACCAATGCAGCGAGAGCCCTCATCAGCAACTTCTCCATGCTCCCCAACGAGCAATTCCATGAGGCATGGGAGAGGTTTCGTGAGCTGACTGACCGATGCCCGCACCATGATATTTCGAAGCCCAACCTTGTGCAGAGCTTCTTCAGCGGGCTGACACCAGAGCTCCAGGGCTTGGTGAATGCTTCTTGTGGCGGGTCTTACTTCGCCAAGGATCACGACCAGGTCTGGGCCATCTACGAGGAGATGGCCGAGAACTACATGGTGATGTCCCAGACCAGGTTGTACACTCAGGGCAGACCCAGCAGCAGCCAGGACCCGTGCAGTACCAGAGGATAGCACGGGTCGATGCCGGTCCATCTAGTTCATCCGCAGTAGCAGCAGCACAGGCAGAGTCATCCGCTGCGGATATGGGTATTATCAGCGAGAAGTTGGATCGGATGGAGCTGATCGAGAAGAAGCAGTGCCAGGGCATCACTCAGATGGAGCAGATGGCACAGACTCTGAGCGACATGAAGACCCAGCTCATGTGTCTCCAGGAGGCACAGACGGCTTCACAGCCACGTCTTCAGTCGCGAGGCGATACCGACAGCAGCAGCAGCTCGTTCCAGCGCTCCAGCTCACACCAGCAGCCTAGACAGGTTCACCTTGTACAGGCGGAGCCGTACCAGCAGCCGCAGCCCTCTTACCAGTCACCACCATCTCCAGACATGCAGATGGTGGTATACCAGCCGGATCAGCCTCTGGCAGTACTCCCGCCAGCCCAGTACGATGCAGGGCCGTTGATGGATGTTAACGGGATTTGGTATGACCGTCCTCAGCCTGGGATCCGACGAGACCATCCCGGATTCAGGTGGGGGAGTGGAGGTACCCAGCCCCAGCAGTAGTCATCCGGTCAGGGAGGGCAGTTCAGCCAGCAGAGAGATCACCAGCAGCAGCAGCCCCCAGCCTATCAGTCACAGCAGCAGTCATCCTTCGTTCCTCGTCCCTATCAGCAGTAGGGACAGTCTTGGAGGAGAGAGCAGCCTCACCAGCCACACCAGCAGCAACACCCTTCCTCTTACCGCTCTTAGCAGTAGCAGCACCAGTTCCAGCAGCCTCATCACCAGAGAGGCTACCCGTCAGGCTCTCATGGTCCTCCATACGAGAGCCCCGTCTTGGACGACATAGCCCGCCTCCTCACGGACCAGCAGGCTACTTTCAGACGGGAGATGGACGAGTTCCGCCAGGAGATGCGGGACATTGTGAGAGGGAAGGCCGCCATTCCTGCCCAGATAGAGACGAATCCCAACAGCCTGAAGCGGAAGTCTGAGCAGGTAGTTTACACTGAGCACGCCACTCCTAGTGATCCTTTTGATGATACATCTTCAGACCTTTTTGATGCTGATTTTGTCACACTTAGGAGCGGTAGGGCACCAGCAGGCGGCGCCTCAGCTGAGCGACATCATGAGGATACACCCAGGGCACCACATGAGGAGGAGGAGAGCGGTACTGAGGCCGCTCATGATGATGACGGTGGTACTGATGCCACCAAGGATACTAATCCCACCGGCAGTACTGAGGCCGCCGTTTCACCAGTTCGAGGAGATGGTACTGGCGCCACCCGAGTTGCCGAGCCAGCACGCGGTACTGAGGCCGCAAGACATCCAGCAGAGCCAGCCCGTGGTGGTACTGAGGCCACCGGTGTTCATGTAGAGAGAGTTGTTGTTTTTCCTTCCACTGATGTAGCTCGGAACCATGTTGTGAATAAAGGAAAAGGTTTAGTTTATTCTGGTCCCACTGTGGTGCTTGATGTATGTACGGATCCAGCCGTCGAGCCGTCTAGACCTATTCCTAGTCCTTCATCTGAGAAGGACCCTGTGATCCCCTTCCCTAGAGCTCTTCTGATGGGAAAGGGGAAGAAAAAAGAAAAAGATCCAAAAAAAGAGAGAGCAGGAGGAGTTCAGCCAGAGCATGATTGATCGTTTCCATATCCAGCTGACCCTTCAGGAGGCTTTGCAGCACATCCCCCTTCTTCAGCGTTCTTTGAGAGACAGGACTACAGTCAGGAGAAGGAGGAGGAACCACCATTCAGAGATACATGTGCTGACAAAAGCCACGTGCTTCGCGATTCAGAACCGTCTGCCGGCCAAGAGGCCAGATTCAGAGCCCCATATGTCAGATGTCATATTAGTGAGTAGAGGTTCGACCGGACTCTATTGGATAGCGGATCGTCTATCAACCTCCTTCCGGCAGCCCTTCTCGACCGCTTCGAGTTGGGCACTCTTAGACAGAGCAGGATAGTCCTTCAGTTTGCTGATCGATCTGTCAAGAGGCCGAAGGGGTTGTTGCGGAACGTTATCGTCACTATTCAGGGCCTGCAATTCCCCGTGGACTTCGTAGTGTTGGACATGGAGATCCCTGATTCAGTGGTCGATACCCCCATCATCCTCGGTCGTCCGTTCTTGGCCACAGCCAAGGCGGTGACTGACCATGATAGCGGGAAGGTATACTTTCGCGTCGAGGGCGAAAGTGTACAAATAGAGACGGTCGAGGACTATAGAGCCAGAGACAGAGCATGCACAGAGACCAGCACAGATACAGAGCAGCTGACAGATGTCGGGTTAGATATCCACCAGGACTGTGATTTTGTGATCACAGACGATGAGGCAGCATGGGCAGACCCAGCAGCACAGGCCATCCTCTCATTTCCAGACACCGCTGATGCCGAGATGATAGCAGAGGAGAGCTTGGAGAGCACAGCCCTGGTCCAGGATATTTCAGTGGCAGCAGAGCCGGTTCTCGACCGCGATACGATTTCCAGTGATGGTGGTACTGAGGCCACCTTGTGTGACGGTGGTATTGATGCCACCTTGTTTGATGCAGATCCCTCGGATTCAGAGTCTGATTGGGCAGATTGAGAGGATAACATGCCAGACCTGAGTCCCACAGAGCCTACAGCAGAGGAGGAGGTAGATGCCGAGCAGATTAGAGACAGTTCAGTCGAGCAGCCTTCTCCAGATCCAGTTTGCGAGAGTTCGTTTTCATTCTCCCAGGCAGACTTGGCAGCTTACACGCACCTTCTTCCGAAGCCAGATTTGCCAGCACCCAGCTGTCCAGAGCTGAAGCCGCTCCCTACTTCGCTGAAGTATCGATTCCTTGCGGGTGAGCCTGAAATGTACTCAGTCATCATCTCCGCCGATCTGACTAGAGAGCAAGAATCCCGTTTTATGGGGGTTCTTGAAAAGAACCGCAAGGCAATCGGATGGAGCGTAGCAGATCTCCATGGGATTAGTCCATCGTTGTGCTCCCACCATATTTATCTCGAGGAGGGGGCGAAGCCGTCGCGTGAGTTCCAACGGCGGCTGAATCCCAACCTGAGAGAGGTCGTCATGAAGGAGATTTCAAAATGGTGGAGCGCAGATTTCATTTATCCCATTTCCGACTCCAAGTGGGTCAGCCCCTTGCATGTGGTGCCCAAGAAGACGGGCATCACGACTGTGATCAGTGAGTCGGGAGAGGAGATTGCTAAACGAGTACCCATCTCTTGGCGGGTCTGTGTTGACTACAGGAGACTCAACCAGGCCACCAAGAAGGACCATTTCCCCCTGCCTTTTATTGACCAGATCATTGAGAGACTGGCAGGGAAGAGCCATTACTGTTTTCTGGATGGGTACTCGGGCTACAACCAGGTGGCCATCGCTCCTGAGGATCAGGAGAAGACCACCTCTACCTGTCCCTTCGGTAAATATGCCTTCCGACGCATGCCATTTGGGCTATGCAATGCCCCTGCGACTTTTTAGAGGTGCATGCTGTCGATCTTTTCGGACATGGTAGGGGAGTGTTTGGAGGTCTTCATGGACGATTTCTCGGTCTACGGCGATGGATTCGACTCCTGTCTTGACTGCCTAGACCGAGTACTCCAGCGATGTATAGAGGTCCATTTGGTGCTTTCTTGGGAGAAGAGTCACTTCATGGTGACTCAAGGGACGGTGCTTGGCCATATCATCTCCAACAGGGGCATGGAGGTTGATCCGGCTAAAGTTGATGTCATTAGAAAACTCGCACCGCCGTCCAATTTGAGGCAGCTACGGTCATTCCTGGGGCACGTTGGTTTCTATCGGAGATTTATTCATGATTTCAGCAAGATTGCCCGGCCGTTGACTGACCTCTTGACGAAAGACACCGAGTTCCTTGTCGATGACAAGTGTCTTTCGTCCTTTGCGACTCTCCAGCAGAGTGTGATTGAGGCTCCTGTTCTCCAGCCGCCTGATTGGTCTCTCCCATTCAAGATCATGACGGATGCCTCCGATTTTGCCATAGGGGCCATGCTGGGACAGAGGAGAGATGGAGTCCCCTTTGCTATTCACTACGATAGCCGCACATTGGATTCCGCGCAGCGGAATTATACCGTCACAGAGAAGGAGATGCTAGCCGTAGTGTTCGCCCTAGATAAATTTCGATCTTATATCATTGGATCTAGAGTGACCTTGTACACTGATCACACCGCCATCCGATACCTCATGGCAAAGAAGGATGCCAAGGCCAGACTTACTAGATGGATCCTTCTACTCCAGGAGTTCGACATTGAGATCAAGGATAAGCCTGGAGTCAAGAATGTGGTGGCGGATCACCTCTCCCGTATAGAGCAGCCTGAGGAGTCTGAGCAGATTGATCCCATTTGTGAGACCTTCCCAGATGAGGCGATCCTTGCTATCGCCTCTCTCCCGTGGTATGCCGATATTGTGAACTTTCTCGTTGCTGGGAAAGTCCCACAAGATTGGCCCAGGCAGAGGCTTGAGACCTTCCTTGCGAAGGCCAAGTCCTACCACTGGGAGGATCCCATCCTTTACCACGAAGGAGGGGATAGCGTCTGGCGTCGGTGCATTCCTCAGGAGGAGCACCATAGCGTCCTCACTTACTGCCACAAGCTTGAGGCAGGAGGACATCATTCTGGGAGGAGAACGGCACAGAAAGTGCTCCAATCCGGCTTGTGGTGGCCTACCCTCTTCAAGGACTCTGATGAGTTCGTGAAGAGGTGTACTGACTGTCAGAGGATGGGCACTTGTGGACAGCGTGATATGATGCCGATGCAGCTGATGAATCTGCGATTCGTCATCTTTATTCATTTATTTTAGCTTAAAATCCCTTATAAAACACCTGCATATAACGCTAACTCCATATTCTTACTAACTTGCATCTGTGTAAATATTGTACATTTCTGACTAATTTTAACCTAAAATAAATAAATAAAGAAAGAAAGGAAAAATAAAGAAAAGAAAATAAAAAAATAAATAAAGAAAAGAAAATAAAAAAAGGAAGACTGTATACAGGATGACCCAGACCCCGAGAGAAGGTCAAGACTTGACCTGATCGACCAGGAATAAAGTAGGGGGAGATAGGGTCCTCAACCAGAAAATCCAAAAAAAAAATGTGTCCTCACTCATTTTGTATATCTGTATAAAACTAACACTAATTTGTATCTTAATTGACTCAAAATCAAATAACATTCAAAATCAAAGTTGTAAATAAAAATGTGTTCTAATTACTAAAATTGATTGCACAATTAAATCTTATACAAAATAAAAGTAGCCACACTTGGAAAAAGCCACTAAGCACTAATTGAAAGATCAATTCCGGCTCCATATGTGCTCAAATTGAATCAATCTCAGTTCCATTGAACTCGAAATTAAATTATCTTCAAAATGGCTGTATTTTCATAATTTTTGGAGTTACGGTTGAAAAGTCGGTTTTCTGGGGTGGTTTGTGCAATTTTCCCATGTATTTTGTGTATATTATATTTGTATATATTGTAAATTAATCCCACTGATTTTTTTTTAATAAAATAAAAATTAAAAAAAATAATAAATTTTTAAAACACAAAAAAATGCCAACTTCGTCATTTAACCTTGTATATAGTGTCACATATGTATATAGTACATGTATATAGTTGCTATTTTTAATTAACCTTCATAAAAAATAAAAAAATAACATTTTTTTAATTCAAATAAATAAAGTGACGAAAATTCAAAAAAATTAGATAATTTTGTATTTAGTTTTATCTCTCTTTTATTTTCTTTTTCAAATTTCATCTCCCTCCCACCAAAAAAATTCAAAAATTCATTTTTTATTTTCATCTCCATTATCCCTTCAAAAAATTCAAATTTCATCTCTTTTATTTATATGGCTCCTTCCCCCTCATTCCAACTTGATCAATCTTTGGTGAGAGGAGCCCGATCTCCGAGAAAACAATTTCATCGAGAAAAGGTGTCGAACCTCCAAGCCGTCCGGTGACAGCGAGTCAGCCTTGTCGAGGCGATCACGATCCATTTTCCGCTCCTAAGGTGAGATCCAAAATTTTCTTCGCATTTTATCTTAGTTTAATCGTAGTTTAGTCTTCGCATTTTTTTCCATCGTTGTTTTTAGGCTTTAAAATCCATCACGACTTGATCCGCACTCAACTCGATTTTTCATCTCACCTTCTCGATCTCCACGCGTTCTTTTCTACCGTTCACGACCTCTCAACTCCGGCCGCGTACGGTGGCCGGAGATCGGATTCGAATCCCTCATGACCACCGGATCCTCATTCATCCTTCCGATTTGTAAATAAATAAACATTTGTTTCTTTCTACTCTCTAACATTTGTTTTGCAGGTTAAAAAAAACAAAACAAAACCTTTATTTCTAACATTTGTTTTGCAGGGTCATTAAAAAAAACCAACAAAAACATTAAAAATATAAAAAAACAACAAAAACATTTCTCATCATTTTTTTATTATCTATTTCGGATTTCTTTTCTATATTTTTCGGATTTACAAAAAAAAAGTTTTTCTTCATTCATTTTTATTTACTGTTTACATTCGATAAAAAAAATCAAAAAAAAAAATAAAAAAAAAATCGCTACAGCAGCGGGGTTGCCAACCCCCGCCGCCCTCCAGGCCGCCTGCCCGCATCCGCCTCCAGCGCTGCGAGGCGGCGCCGGTCCTCACGACCACCTCCCGCCGCTCGCTCTTCTCCATCAGCCGCGTAAGGCGGCAACACCGCTCCTCCGCCTTTGTCCAGCCCTGTCGCGCCACCGCTATCGCCATCCCGCGCGACCTCGCCACCGTGGCGGAGCGCCGCCAACGGCATCTCCGAGCTCCTCCAGCCGCGCTCGCCACAGCGCGCCCCGCAGCCCACTCCGCCGTGAAGAGCGCCACGCCGCCTCTTCTGAAGTCGCCGACGTCGCACCGCCCAGCCGCACGCCTCCGCCAGCGAGATCGCCCTCCACAAGCGCCGCCACCGCCCCCGCGGTCGCCGCCGCTGCACCCCGCGTGGAAGAAGAAGGGGCGGGCGGCGCCCCTTGTTGCTGCCCCCTGTTGCAAGAATCCGAAGAAATCCCTCTAGGGTTTTGTTTTATTAAAAAAAAAGGGAAAGTTTACAGTGGAACCCCCGGGCTATTTTAGAAATTACAATCAAGCCCTCTGAAGTTCTCAAATCTACAAAGAAGTCCCTGTCAGCCTCCAGAGCACATGCCACATATTGGTAAAATTGCATATTTGATGTCTCTGTTTATTTTTATTATTTATTGAGATAAAAACTTTGCATCTTTACATTTCAGTCCAAACATTTACAGTATTTACATTTTAGCCCCTGAACTGCAGAACATTGAATTTGCTTGTGCTTTTGATTGAAATAAAGGCTATTTGTGATCCAAAAATTTTGAGAAAATTGTGCTATGCTCTTAATGTGATTCTTTTATTAGCATAAATTTTTCATTGCATTTTGACCATTTGGTATTATTAAAAAAATCAAAAACAGTGTCTTTCTCATTGTTTGAAGTTCGAAAATTCATAAAAATTCAAAAATAGCTCAAAAAAATTCTAAAAAAATTAGAATAGTTGTATTTCATTGTATTTTAGTTTCAGACTAATTTTCATGCATTAATTATTTATAAAACCCAAAAAAATTAAAAAAATATAAAAAATCTTCTAAAAATCATAAAAAATTTCTACAAAAATCCAAAAATTGTGATTTCAGTTTCTGTTTGTAGATAATTTCTTCTAATTTGCTTTAAAAATAGTAGCTAGGAGTTTTGGGCATTTAAAAGATTTTTAAATTGCAAATTACTCCAGGCTGGTCACATTTTCCTATTTTCTCCTTGTTTGATTTTTAGAAAAATACAAAAACATCTGAAAATTCCACAAAAATTCTCAAAAACATTTTAAAACCTTTAAAACACAAAAACATTTTCCTTTGATTTTTTCTGAGTTTTTTTTGATTAATTAAAAATTGCAAAAAGAGTTGGTGTGTGGATATTCTTAATCTTTGTTCATATTGCTTGCATTAGTTTTGAAAATAAAAAAAATGCAAAATAAAAATCACTAAAAATTTGAAAATCAGAAAATATAAAAAAAATTAGAAATAAATAAAAAAAATAAAAAAAATAAAAAGATAAGAATCACAAAAACCAAGGATAGTTGTCCTTTGAGATTCCTGTTTTCTTTTAATTAGTTTCTGATTAATTGAATAACCCTCGGGAATTGTAGCCTCCCTGAGTTCGACCCTGTCCGCTATACAGGTTAATAAGTAGCAAAAAAATAGAAAATAAAAAAAATAATCTTTTGTTGACGTGGATTTTTGGGGATAAAAGCAACGACCTTTCCATCAACGAATTTCCCGGCAATAAATTCCTTGCACAACAAAATTTTGCCGTTGCCGGGATAAAAAGAAGAAAAATCAGAAATCCCTCGAAATTCGCGATCAACAAAATGGCGCCGTTGCCGGGGAGGCACGGCGAGGGTAGTTAGGTTTCTCTTTTGACCTGCTATTCTTGGTTGTAAATATCTGTTTACATTTCTACCATTCATTCCATTGTTTATACCCATTGCATTCATTTCATTTTCTCTTCTTTTCTCATATTTGATAATTGTTTTTCTTACACATTTTCTTCTAATTTTTCTTGCGAGGGCCCGCGGAGCGAAGGAGGCGATCCTAGGAGACCCGAAGCACCCAAGCGACGTGGAGGCGGCTTGATTCTTTACCAAGCCGCAGGATAGCGTGAGAAGAAGAGAAGAAGAGTAAAAGAGACGAAAAAAAAGAGAGGGAGAGAGTTTTCTTTTCCATTTGAACTTTGTAACAGGACATTCATTTGTTGCGGGGTCTGTTTCGCCAAGTGCCGGTGCACTTGGGGGACCTCATCGGTTTTGTTTTCATCGCCTTTATTTTTCTTTATTTTCCGCGGATTTCGAAAGCCACCTATTGATTGCTTTAATTAATTTGCTTGAGCCAGGTAATTAATTAGGTCCAAACACCCTAAACAAGAATTTCTGTGCCTATAGAGTAGATCGTAGTTTGGACTTTGTCAAATTAACTTGTTCTTGCCCGTTAATAGAAGTTATCATCTAGGACGGTTCACTTGCATTTGCATATAGGTTAATTTATTTTCTATATTTAAATTCTGCGCGGATCACTTGCATGTAGAGTGCTGGCGACAAGGTACGCATCTCTAACCCCTGCATGCATCATCGTTTTAATCGCGCATTGGCATTTCCGATCTCCTTCCTTGTTTTCACTCACATAAATTAAAAGGAAATTGGACACTCGGTAGACGATTCGTTGAATATACTTAAACCAAGTGATAACTGCCTAAAATTTGGGACTGCTAAAGAAAACTCGACCCTAAAATAAAAATAAGGAAAAATCATTGTTTTGGGGAGAGTAACCCCCTCATTATATTCGTTTTAACTTGCTCGCGTACACACTAAGGTTAGTGCCCAAATCCCATAATTCAGCCTAAGTGTTTGTACAACTTCTGTGATTATCACCTAACTCTAAAACAGACAAGATAATTGACCGAACATTTACGGTCTTCACATTGAGTTGAGTTGGTGAACTGAGGGTTTGTATTGTGTTTGATTGCTTGTGTGCTTGCTAGATCCTTCTGTGCATTTGCACCTTCTTCTCCATATCTTTTGGCTTGACCCTCGTGCTCTCTCATCTTTTGTTTCGAAGATGGCCGACTGGAGTTATTTTAATCCGATCTTCGAAGATACCTCGTACTCTCCAGACGATCCACCTTCCTTTTTCCAGGAGGATCTTCCTCCTGAAGTTTGTGCATATCCGCCTAACCCATTATTTCAGGAAACGGAGGACTTTGATTTTCACCCACCCTCATTCAGCCCACCCGGTCCTGAGATTTTGGAGTCACCTTTCATGATTTCCACACTTGAGACACTGAACCAGATGGTGGAGCATATGAATTCGAGGATTAACAATCTCTTTAACATAAATACGAGCCAGAACGCTGCTCCATTTTTTGAGGATATCGATTCACTTGAGGATAATCATGAGAGCTTGAAATCATCCAAAATACAAAAAAATGAGAAAATTTTGAAAATACAAAAAGATTCTGGAAGACACATTATTGATTCAATTTGTGAGGAGAGGATCCAAATATCCAACCAATTGCCCACACAATCATCCACCACATGTCCCAATCTTGACCCCGAGGATTTCACTGTACAGACTGCTCTTGGTAATCCTCATGTAAATGATGATTCCGACCTCCTCCCTTGTATGGATGAGGTCCAAAAATTCAAAAAAATGTTGACTGAACCCGAAGTGGTAGCCACCCTTCATGAGATAATTAAAGCTCCACTTCAACAGGCCATGACAGATTTATCTACTCCTCAACACAAGAAAAGAAAGCGAAGGAGAAGATCTGAACGTCACATCTTGACCATGGCCACTGCCTACGCCATCTCTCACCGTCCATATTTTAAGAAAGGGAACACTGCCACACCTCTTGTGAGTTGCTCCATATCTGACTATTCCTGTGATAACACTCTCCTTGATGGCGGTTCATCAATCAATGTAATACCCTTCTCTATGGTACAGTCTCTTCATCTTGGGCCTCTTAAGAAAACCAGGATGATAGTTCAATTTGCTGATGGATCTATCAAGAGGCCGAAGGGTATTCTAGAAAACGCTGTCATTGCTATTCAGGGCCTGAATTTCACTTCGGATTTTGTTGTAATGCCCATGGAGACCTCCGCCCATGTGGAGCACCCTCCAATCATCCTGGGACGACCTTTCCTCGCCTCTGCAGGAGCCGTTATTGACTATGGTTCAGGAGAGATTCGCTTCCGTTCTGATGTAGGGAGCGATGTGTTGATCACTACGCCGACTACCGACCAGATACCTGCATCCCATGAGAACCCACCTGTGTTAGCCAACCCCAAGGAATTTGACCTCGATGATAATATCAGAGATTCTTGTTATATGTTGGATGATAATGAAACCCAAGAATTCCTCTTGAAGGAGGAAGACTCGGAAAGCATAGACCTTGGAGTTCCCCCTTCTGGAATGTGGAGATGCATTGATGACATTCGCGGGATTTACATGATAGACACCCTAGAGCGGAAGGCAGATTCTGATACTAGACAGGACGGACATGATTTGACTACTTCCACTGATGAGTCCGTTCCTATTCACCCTGATTCAGATGAGATCGATCATGCCCAATTTGATTTGATTGCTTTTATAAAAGAATTTGGGCCTTTTGAGGAAGATGATGATCCAATAGAGGCTCGCCAGGCTGAAAATGATCCTACTTTTTCGGATAATGATCTCGAGCCATTTTACTTTAATGTTTGCGAGACTTCCCAGGCCAGAAATGACCATACTACTTCCAATAACCGGTTTAGGCCTGCACAATCTGAAACCGCTGAGGATATATTCTTGGTCGATTCTTCTCAGTTCATATCTAATGATGATCCAAATATCGACCTACACCTTGTCAAATCCATACCTCAGCGGTCCCGCAAGAAGGTTCGCTTTCGACCTTCTTGACCTTTGTACATCCACTCCTCTTGTATATCCTTTCGTTTTACTCCGTCTTCTCCCGTTTTATCATTCACCCCTTTTCCGTGTGTGTATATGCTATACTTAGGATGTGCTTTATCCTAAGTATAGGGGGGGTGAATGATTTGTGTTGTTCATTTTCGTCCTGTTCATCACTCTTGTTGTTGCCTATACTTAGGGATACTCTACCCTAAGTATAGGGGGGTGATGTTGTTCATATCGTGTCTTTTTATTTTTTGAGTCTGTACATTCTCGTCATCGGTCTTCCCCTTTTGTACACTCTACTATACTTAGGATTACTTGATCCTAAGTATAGGGGGGGATCACCATCTTCTCTCCTTTGTATCTTTTCTTTTCACTTTTCTATACTTAGCACGAGTTATGTCTTCCTTTTTCGCTCTCTGATCACTATGAGGACATAGTTCGAGCTAAGTATAGGGGGGTGTCGTATATATTGTATATATACTTTAGACATAACTCGTACTTTTAAATACGTTTATTTGGGGGGGTTATGTGTGTATAGTTTGTAAAATCCACGTGCGTAAAAAAAACCAAAAAAATTAAATTAAAAAAAAACAAAAAAAATATCAAAACACAAAAAAAAACATTGTACATACTCGTATATTTTACTAACCCTTTTTAAAACAAACAAAAACAACAAAAAAAATACAAAACCAAAAATCTATAAAAATTTGCAAATTTCAATAAAAAAACTTTCTTTCACATTTGCAATTTTTTTTCCTTCAAAAAAAAAGAGAATCCATAAAAAGTTCAAAACTAGAAAATTGTTTAAAAAAAAAGTGCGTTCTTTTCACATGTGCATCATTCCTTTTTCAAAAAAAAAACCCTTGCATTGTTCATATGTTGCATTTGCATGTGCATTTTCAGGATAGTATTGACATTTAAACTATGTCTGGAATAAAATTGAAGAATGGAGCTTAGATGGACCTTAATCCACCTAATTCTTAGAGGAACTTCACTGAGAAATAGGATTTTAGAAGCTTCAGGTCTTTGACTTAATTCTTCGAGTTCCACATGACAATGTGCAGCGTTTGACTCTTAGTGTCTAACCTGGTCTCTTCATTCTGGGTATAACTCTGGAATAGGGAATCAATTTGTACTCTCGCACTATGCACTTAGCTCAACTCAGATGGGATGTTGGAAGACTGTGTGAGTTTCTTTTCTGGTAGCGTGGAAATCTAAAGACCGGAGTACGGGTTGAAATAAAGCTTCGGAAAAGGGATGGACAGCTGGGCACAATTTTTTCTAAGACCCCAAAAAATGTACGGAAAAAAAGATTCTATATCCGTAGGGGCAAACAAGATCCAAGCAGAACCACCAAAAATACAAATACAAAGAAGCCACTACCAAATAAATATCTGACCAAAAAGGTCCAAGCTTCAAGAAACCTGCAGATCTTGGTGGAGACTCGGCTACACTAGCCATCTCCACAAGGAGAGGTGACTACACTGGCCACCCTCCAGTTCTTTTCTCTTTCTTCTAACTTCTCCCCCTATTCGATTGTGAACACAGCGCGACAGACCTTAGAAGGAAATACCTAACTCCCCGAGGACGAGTTATTGGAGAGGAGATTTGCATGGTAGTCCTGCATTCTGGATGGGAAGAGCTAAAACCTTTCACACACATGAGTCGATTGTTCAATGTTCATAGGGTGTGCTTTAGGAAGAGGATTGATCTAAGATGACTTCTGAGCCGAAACTGTGACAATGATGTGTAGAACTTGAAGGCTGTTGTTTTTAAAATTCTAAGTCTCATCGAAGTTCCGACACACTAATAATCCAAAGGTCCGACAGAGCTCCAAACTACAATTTTATGAAGATAAGTTTAATACTCAATGTTGTCCTACTTTCTTTATTTTCCCTTTCTTTTTCTTTTTCTTTTTCTTTGCACTTATTCTTCCAAATAAGTGTTTGCTAAGGGACTAGCAAAGGTAAAGCATAGGGGGATGATGAATCTGCGATTCGTCATCTTTATTCATTTATTTTAGCTTAAAATCCCTTATAAAACACCTGCATATAACGCTAACTCCATATTCTTACTAACTTGCATCTGTGTAAATATTGTACATTTCTGACTAATTTTAACCTAAAATAAATAAATAAAGAAAGAAAGGAAAAATAAAGAAAAGAAAATAAAAAAATAAATAAAGAAAAGAAAATAAAAAAAGGAAGACTGTATACAGGATGACCCAGACCCCGAGAGAAGGTCAAGACTTGACCTGATCGACCAGGAATAAAGTAGGGGGAGATAGGGTCCTCAACCAGAAAATCCAAAAAAAAAAATGTGTCCTCACTCATTTTGTATTTCTGTATAAAACTAACACTAATTTGTATCTTAATTGACTCAAAATCAAATAACATTCAAAATCAAAGTTGTAAATAAAAATGTGTTCTAATTACTAAAATTGATTGCACAATTAAATCTTATACAAAATAAAAGTAGCCACACTTGGAAAAAGCCACTAAGCACTAATTGAAAGATCAATTCCGGCTCCATATGTGCTCAAATTGAATCAATCTCAGTTCCATTGAACTCGAAATTAAATTATCTTCAAAATGGCTGTATTTTCATAATTTTTGGAGTTACGGTTGAAAAGTCGGTTTTCTGGGGTGGTTTGTGCAATTTTCCCATGTATTTTGTGTATATTATATTTGTATATATTGTAAATTAATCCCACTGATTTTTTTTAATAAAATAAAAATTAAAAAAAATAATAAATTTTTAAAACACAAAAAAATGCCAATTTCGTCATTTAACCTTGTATATAGTGTCACATATGTATATAGTACATGTATATAGTTGCTATTTTTAATTAACCTTCATAAAAAATAAAAAAATAACATTTTTTTAATTCAAATAAATAAAGTGACGAAAATTCAAAAAAATTAGATAATTTTGTATTTAGTTTTATCTCTCTTTTATTTTCTTTTTCAAATTTCATCTCCCTCCCACCAAAAAAATTCAAAAATTCATTTTTTATTTTCATCTCCATTATCCCTTCAAAAAATTCAAATTTCATCTCTTTTATTTATATGGCTCCTTCCCCCTCATTCCAACTTGATCAATCTTTGGTGAGAGGAGCCCGATCTCCGAGAAAACAATTTCGTCGAGAAAAGGTGTCGAGCCTCCAAGCCGTCCGGTGACAGCGAGTCAGCCTTGTCGAGGCGATCACGATCCATTTTCCGCTCCTAAGGTGAGATCCAAAATTTTCTTCGCATTTTATCTTAGTTTAATCGTAGTTTAGTCTTCGCATTTTTTTCCATCGTTGTTTTTAGGCTTTAAAATCCATCACGACTTGATCCGCACTCAACTCGATTTTTCATCTCACCTTCTCGATCTCCACGCGTTCTTTTCTACCGTTCACGACCTCTCAACTCCGGCCGCGTACGGTGGCCGGAGATCGGATTCGAATCCCTCATGACCACCGGATCCTCATTCATCCTTCCGATTTGTAAATAAATAAACATTTGTTTCTTTCTACTCTCTAACATTTGTTTTGCAGGTTAAAAAAAAAACAAAACCTTTATTTCTAACATTTGTTTTGCAGGGTCATTAAAAAAACCAACAAAAACATTAAAAATATAAAAAAACAAAAAAAACATTTCTCATCATTTTTTATTATCTATTTCGGATTTCTTTTCTATATTTTTCGGATTTACAAAAAAAAAGTTTTTCTTCATTCATTTTTATTTACTGTTTACATTCGATAAAAAAAATCAAAAAAAAATAAAAAAAAATTCGCTACAGCAGCGGGGTTGCCAACCCCCGCCGCCCTCCAGGCCGCCTGCCCGCATCCGCCTCCAGCGCTGCGAGGCGGCACCGGTCCTCACGACCACCTCCCGCCGCTCGCTCTTCTCCATCAGCCGCGTAAGGCGGCAACACCGCTCCTCCGCCTTTGTCCAGCCCTGTCGCGCCACCGCTATCGCCATCCCGCGCGACCTCGCCACCGTGGCGGAGCGCCGCCAACGGCATCTCCGAGCTCCTCCAGCCGCGCTCGCCACAGCGCGCCCCGCAGCCCACTCCGCCGTGAAGAGCGCCACGCCGCCTCTTCTGAAGTCGCCGACGTCGCACCGCCCAGCCGCACGCCTCCGCCAGCGAGATCGCCCTCCACAAGCGCCGCCACCGCCCCCGCGGTCGCCGCCGCTGCACCCCGCGTGGAAGAAGAAGGGGCGGGCGGCGCCCCTTGTTGCTGCCCCCTGTTGCAAGAATCCGAAGAAATCCCTCTAGGGTTTTGTTTTATTAAAAAAAAGGGAAAGTTTACAGTGGAACCCCCGGGCTATTTTAGAAATTACAATCAAGCCCTCTGAAGTTCTCAAATCTACAAAGAAGTCCCTGTCAGCCTCCAGAGCACATGCCACATATTGGTAAAATTGCATATTTGATGTCTCTGTTTATTTTTATTATTTATTGAGATAAAAACTTTGCATCTTTACATTTCAGTCCAAACATTTACAGTATTTACATTTTAGCCCCTGAACTGCAGAACATTGAATTTGCTTGTGCTTTTGATTGAAATAAAGGCTATTTGTGATCCAAAAATTTTGAGAAAATTGTGCTATGCTCTTAATGTGATTCCTTTATTAGCATAAATTTTTCATTGCATTTTGACCATTTGGTATTATTAAAAAAATCAAAAACAGTGTCTTTCTCATTGTTTGAAGTTCGAAAATTCATAAAAATTCAAAAATAGCTCAAAAAAATTCTAAAAAAATTAGAATAGTTGTATTTCATTGTATTTTAGTTTCAGACTAATTTTCATGCATTAATTATTTATAAAACCCAAAAAAATTAAAAAAATATAAAAAATCTTCTAAAAATCATAAAAAATTTCTACAAAAATCCAAAAATTGTGATTTCAGTTTCTGTTTGTAGATAATTTCTTCTAATTTGCTTTAAAAACCAGGAGTTTTGGGCATTTAAAAGATTTTTAAATTGCAAATTACTCCAGGCTGGTCACATTTTCCTATTTTCTCCTTGTTTGATTTTTAGAAAAATACAAAAACATCTGAAAATTCCACAAAAATTCTCAAAAACATTTTAAAACCTTTAAAACACAAAAACATTTTCCTTTGATTTTTTCTGAGTTTTTTTGATTAATTAAAAATTGCAAAAAGAGTTGGTGTGTGGATATTCTTAATCTTTGTTCATATTGCTTGCATTAGTTTTGAAAATAAAAAAATTGCAAAATAAAAATCACTAAAAATTTGAAAATCAGAAAATATAAAAAAATTTAGAAATAAATAAAAAAAATAAAAAAATAAAAAGATAAGAATCACAAAAACCAAGGATAGTTGTCCTTTGAGATTCCTGTTTTCTTTTAATTAGTTTCTGATTAATTGAATAACCCTCGGGAATTGTAGCCTCCCTGAGTTCGACCCTGTCCGCTATACAGGTTAATAAGTAGCAAAAAAATAGAAAATAAAAAAAATAATCTTTTGTTGACGTGGATTTTTGGGGATAAAAGCAACGACCTATTCATCAATTAATTCTCGGCAATAAATTCCTTCCTCAACAAAATTTTGCCGTTGCCGGGATAAAAAGAAGAAAAATCAGAAATCCCTCGAAATTCGCACCCAACAGCAGCCCATTCACTTCTGTGAGGTTTTTCACGCATGGGGCATCGATTTCATGGGTCCATTCCCTAAGAGTCAAGGATTTGATTACATTCTGTTGGCCGTGGACTATATTAGTCGTTGGGTTGAGGCTATCCCCGCCCGAGCCGCTGATGCGAGGATAGTTTGCAGATTTTTGAGGAAGCACATCATCACGCGGTTCGGGGTCCCTGAGTTTTGATTTCAGATGGGGGGTCTCATTTCATCAACGACCAGGTGAAGGCCCTTGCTAGCGAGTTCGGTATAGACCATCGTGTTGCTACACCTTACCATCCACAGACGAATGGTCTAGCCGAGGTGTCGAATAGGGAGATCAAGACTATATTGCAGAAAGTCGTCCGCCCTGACCGAAAGGATTGGTCACAGCTTTTGGACTCGGTCTTGTGGGCATATAGGACGTCTTTCAAGACACCATTGGGCACATCTCCCTTTCGCCTTGTATATGGCAAGCCGTGCCATTTACCTGTTGAGCTGAGGCACAGGTCACTATGGGCAGTTACTGATATACTTATGGATTCATATGGTGTAGGAGACCAGAGGAGGGCAGAGTTAGCAGCCCTGGAGGAGTTGAGAGTTACCGCCTTCTCAAACAGCCTACAGTATAAGGAGAGAGTGAAGGAGTGGCATGATTCTCATATCAGCCACAAGCATTTTGAGCCTGGTCAGAGAGTATGGTTGTTTGATGCGAGGCTTCGTTTATTTCCAGGGAAGCTACAGAGCAAGTGGAAGGGACCCTACTTGGTGAGAAAGGTACACGATAACGGTAGCATTGATATATCCGAGTTGTCTTCTGAGAGTACCTTTCGAGTGAACGGCCAGCAGCTCAAGCCATTGCTAGATCATGAGCCGCGGGTCGTTGATCTTGCCCCTATTCATTTTGCGTGAGATGTGGTCTTTGACTCACATCTAATGCATCTCACGCCTGAGTTTCACTGATCTTCCGCCTTGTATATATCCAGATGTCTATATCACTACATTCTTTAGTCCCACATCCCTTTCTTCATCTGTTGATTATTCTATACTTAGGGTGCACTTTACCCTAAGTATAGGGGGGATGTAGGACCTTCGGGTATTTCTTTTGTTTCTTTCTACCCCTGTTTTTGCTGCCTATATTTAGGGATATTTCACCCTAAGTATAGGGGGGTAGACCTTGTGCATTCTCCACTCGGTTTTCCCTTAGTATACAGCCTGCTATACTTAGGATTACTTGATCCTAAGTATAGGGGGAAGACCCGAGATCCTCTTGACTTTTCTATTTCACCTATTCGTCTCTGTATACAGCCTTTCTTTTCACTTCCCTTTACCTAGCACGAGTTATGTCTTCTTCATCGCTCTTGACTCTGAGGACATCGTTCGAGCTAAGTATAGGGGGGGTGTATATATTTCATATATACTTTAGCCATAACTCGTACTTTGTGTGAGTGTGTTAATAAATAAAATGGCTGAAATCCTTAAAAATCACAAAAATTAAAAAATTTTCATGTAAATAAACATTCTTTTATTTGCACATAAATAGCTAGTGTACAAATTATTTTTGTAAAAATGATTTCAAAAATCTTTTGTGTAAAGCTTGTGTAAATATTTTCTTATCAAAATTATGTATATAGTACAAAATTTTTCCAAAATGTTTTGAAAATCAAAAGTTTGCAAAAATCTTGTGTAAATGTGTGTAATTACCTTTTTGCAAAACTTGCACCTCATGCATCATCCATTCATGATTTCAAAACATTTTTCAAAAATTTTGCATGTTTGTAAACTTTGTGTAAAAGCATCTTTTGTACATATGTATATAGTTTTTCTGGATGATAGTTGACATTTAAACTAGCCTGGAATCAAATTGAGAAATGGAGCTTGATTAAGATCTTAATCCACCTAACTTCTAAGAGGAACCTTATAGGGCTTAGGTTTAAGGCTTTTCAGGTCCATGGTGACTTAATTCTTTGAGTCCACTAGGCTATGATCACATGTCATCTCAATGAGCCTAAGTAGAGCACTTAACAACAACACATGACTCATATAGATAATGGCTTTACTTGGACACCAGCACTTTGCACCGAGCTCTCTACGGATGAGGTGGTAAGGAGGCAGTCTTCCTTGACTTGGGGTAGCATATGAGGGTAGTACTTCTAGACGGAACCTCTCTTCTTCTTTTAGTGAAGGAAGTGCGTCTCAACTTGGTCTGGTTGCCATGAGGTCTAACGACGGGAGTTGTGGGTTGCAATAAAGCTTCAAAAGAGGGATAGTCTACTGGCTCAAGAGGAAAAATTCCTTGTATATATGCTGCACATGTATATGTTGTATAGATGCACTTGAGAAAAAAATGCAAAAAGAAAATAACTCCAAAAAAGTGGTGGGTCTGAGAGAAAATGATAATCCCACCGGAGTATGTATATAGAGTGCAATAAGCAAAGCTTGAGTTTCATGATCCACCTGATGTAGCTTGCAGCAGGGAGACTTGGCTACACTGGTCAAGCTCCCAAGGGTACATGGCTACACTGGCCTTGACCCATTCTCTTCTTCCTCCTCTTCTTGAGCCGGTTGAACTTGAACTTAGAAGGGAATACCCCTCTCCTCGAGGAAAGAGTGGCCAGATTGAGGTCATAGAGTTACCTTGTTGGGGAGGGTTGTCAAGTTTCCATTTCTGAGGTGGAGAGCTTAGACCTCACATTCACAGGACAAGAAAAGATTCATGGTCTTCAGGGTTTGTGATTGATGACTTGTTCTGATCTGGAGCATTGAGGAGTCTTGGTTATAGATTAGTGGAACTTAGAGGCTGTTGAGTTTTAAACTTAAGTCCAAATAAGGTTCCGACACATTAATAATCCAAAGATCTGATCGAGCTCCATACCTTAATTTAATGAAGGCAAGTTTAATAAATCAACCTTGATCCATGTACATTCTCTTTTTCTTTTTCTTTATTTCTTTTTCACTTCTTTTTCAAATAAGTGTTTGCTAAGGGACTAGCAAAGTTAAGTATAGGGGGGTGATGAATACTCATTCATCACTCTTTATTCTTATATTTTAGCTACAAAAACCTTTGCAAATGCATGTATATAGTTGTAAATAGAAATAATTACCAAAAGCATGTATTGTGTAAAAACCTATAATTAGCATGTTTTTGTGCAAAAATAAAAGAATAAAGATTAAAAACAAAAAGAGGGAAATATTTAGAATAAATATTGAGCGACCTAACCCAAGGGAGGGCTCAACATGGGCCTGACCGCATAAAAGCCAAAGTAGAGGGAGATAGGGGCTCAGGTGTGTAAATATCTATGTAAATAAAATAAAAATATTTTCCTCCCAAAAAGAGACTAAAATAGGCTTGTAAATACTTGTATATATTTATAAAGATAAAAACAAGATAAAAATAGAAAAATTAAAAAGAAAACAAAAACATCACTTCCACCATGTATATAGTCCACTCATATTTATTTATTTAGCCTTATAAATAAATAAAATGAATTTCCAAAAAAATTTGTAAATATTCTATATGATATGGTGTAAATAAATAAAATAAATTAAAACAAAAACAAAATAAAAATAACCAAATTTAAAAATCAAAAATAATATTGTAAATATACCATGTATATATATGTACATATCTATTTGTTTCACCTATGTACATAAATAATAAAAATAAAATAAAAATATCTTTTTATTCCTTATTTTATGATATAAATAAAAAAAAATATAAAATGGGAACAAAATTGTATAAAAATAACAAATTAAAAATCAATATTAAAATCCTATATATTGTATATATACCTATATATAACCCTACTATGTAAATACCTTATTTTTACTTTGAAAATTAATTAAAAATCACAAAAAATAGAAAAAATTAAAACAAAAATATTTCATGTTTTGACTTTTTAATAATTCGACAGTTTTCTATTTTTAATTTAATTTCTAAACATCTGCCACGTGGCCTTCACCCATTGGTCCAGGGGATTGTTGACCGCCCGGTCAACTACCCCCCCCCAGGACCACTTCCCACGGGTTTTGACACCCGACCCGATTTCTCGCATTTTTCGTGTCTAAACCCGATCATCCTCCCCCCAAATCCCGGGTTCGTTTTGATCACGTCAGATCAAGCACCCTTGCCGGCACATCCGTCTCGGGATCTGCGCGCTCCATTGCCCTACCCGCGGTGTCACCCCCCCAAAAGAAACTCTGCACTGGGTTGGGCTTGGATATATCATGGTGTGGACACCGGTTGATGAGCTCTCGGAAGCAGTCCCATGCTTCATGAAATTGCTCGTTGGGAAGCATGGAGAAGTTATTGATGAGGGCCCACGATGCGTTCATCCGGTCGAGTGGATAGTACTTGTTCAAGTACTCATTCCAGAGCTATTCCCACGATGTCATGTATCTCCCCAAATGCTTCAGCCAGTAGGCTGCTCTGTCGACATGGGAGAAATGAAAAAGCCATCATCTTAATGGTATCCTCGTCCACGAATCTGTCGTGGATTGTGCTGCAGATCATCTCAAACTCCTAGAGATGTAGATGCGGCTCCTCGGTGGCTAGACCTTGAAATCTAGGCAACAACTGGATTGTCTGAGGAGGGAGCTTGAAATCTCCCAGGATAGCAGGAAGCTGAATCCAATGGTGCGTCAGATTTGCACCAGGGTTGTGCAACTCTCTCATCATGCGTGCTGGTTAGACTGGCTCCGCTGGCTCATCTAGATGTGGTCCATCTTCTCCTTCGAGCTCTGGTATCTCTCCTCCACCGACTCTGTGCTTCTCTCCTATGTTAGCTTGCATCGGAGCCATCTCCCTGTGCATATCGGTCATGAAAGCTCACTGATCTCAGACCTGTCACTGCATAGTCTCCAAGGAAGCTAACAGGGTGTTGTTGATGGTGCCCTGATCGAGAACGTATGTGGTGGTCTGGGGCTATCCATCTATGCGCTCCTCGTTGTTGGCCATCTCTTGGGTCTCTACAAAGGCAAAAGACCCGAACTCAGGTTCCGTCAAATGAATATATATCTGCTCCGGTCTCTGCTCAGGCACCTCTGGACTGGAAGAAGGGTAGTCAAGGAGAATAGGGCAAAGTCAAACTCGGGTTCGGAGAGCGGGTCTGGGCTCTCACGAACCAACCTAGATGAATGGGGCGGAGTGCTCAAAAGCGGTGCAACCATGGGTTGCCTAAGGGACCTACAGCCCATCATCGTGATGTAGAGAGGAAGGCGAATGGGATCTGGAAACAAACAAGATCAGAAAACAAACCCCCAATTCACCTACTCAACATTAAGTTGATGATTGTAGAGGTTCAGTCTTTTATCTTTTCGATTTTATTTAGGTTATAAGTCAGTCTACTAGAGTGATTAAGCGAGCTGGTAGGAACCTGACGCTCTCAGGAGATTGGCCCGATCCCGAAGCTAGATCTTTCCCAGCCAGTACTAGTAGCGGACCGTTTACCGGTTACCCGATCAACTCGCTCTATAAAGGATATCGCGGCCCGCTTTACCGGAAACTGGAGCGATCCTCACTGGAGGACGACTAACCAAGAAATCAGTAGTCTGATGAAAGGTCTGATATGGCTCTGGCCTAGTGTGCGGGTCACTCTCTCACTCATGCAAACCAAACAAGGAGGGGATTGCTCTCCCAAGACAGATTTTTAGGTGAAGTGTCTTTTAGTATTAAGTATGTTTAGCATACCCAATTTTATGGTTTTCACTTTTTATGTATTTTTCAATAATCAACGAACACTTAACGAATTTTTCCATCTCCTGGTTATTTTAAGTCCAAAACAGGGGAGAAGTCGAAAAAGATGATGCACATTCAAACAAGATGATGCATGCAAAATCAAACATGCATACATGTCACCAACACTCTACATGCAGGGTGATCCGCGCATAAATAAAAGACAAAAATTAAACTACCTATATGATGCACAAGAAAACGACCATAGACGAAAAAATTTCCACACGTGAAGAATAATAGCTAATAGGTTAAGAGAGAGGTCGGAGTCCGGTCTCTGATGCCGATCGGTATCCGCTACAATGGATCCTGCACGCACTGTATACGACCTCTAGTGGTACGTGACCTCTCAAGTGACCAAATTAGCTTTTCTTCTGTTTTCATTAATTAAGTCCAATTACAATCTATAGGTGCAAGCAAATAATTAAGGTTGGGACCTTAATTAATTACGTCACAATCAGAGAGAAAATCCTAAGTCTAGGGGCCAAATTCTTTGAAAATCACAAATAAAGGAAAAATCGAGAAAATAAAACCGGCGAAAATTGCGGTGAGGTCCCCTGAGCTCACCGGTGCTCGGCGAAATAGACCCCAATAAAGGCTAAACGTCCAAGAGTCTCTGGATCTTGTATTATTAAAATAATAAAATAAAATACTAAAAATCCTCAAAGGATCTGCTAAAACTTCTGCTCCTCTTCTCCTACGCTCTCCTGATGTTCGATGAAGAAACGAGCCGCCTCCGCTTCGCTCGGGTGCGCTAGCGCTCCTAGGATTGCCGCCCTCGCTCGTCGGGCCCCTCGCAAGAAAGAGAGAAACAAAAGAGATGTCAGATAACATTTATTTAAAATAAAACTAGAAACAAATAAAGAAAAATAAAAATGAAAACAAGCAAAATAAAGAAAAAAGGAAAAATACAAAGAAAAAGAAAAATGAAACAAAGAAAACTGACTACTAAGTCATGCTCCCCGGCAACAGCGCCATTCTAGTGAGCGGCTCAGAGCTATTGAGGCAGAGTAATCTCAAAGGTAGTTGCGACCTAAATCACCCGAGCCGAACTCAAAAAACAAAAATATTAGACCACTAATAAATTCAATCAAGCATGAAAATCAAAATACGAGCAATCGTGCTAGTTATTTAACCTCGTATAGCCACCAGGGTCGAACGCAAGGAGCACGAGGTAGTCCTACGAAGTAGTCGAGAAGTCAAAAATAAAAAGACAAATTTATGGTGGTTTTTATTTTGCGTTTTTTTAATATATTTTCAAATATAAAAATGAATAGAAAACAAAAGCAAGCACACTATAATAACTTTTATTAAGGTCCAAAATGCTCAAAAATTCGAAATAAAAATGTTTTTATATTTTTTAAAATATGCAAGTATTTTTGAATATTTTATGAAATTTTCTTAATTTTATATAATTTTCTAAAAATAAAAGAAAGTAAAAGCATGAAAATAGTGTAAATCTAATGGGAAAAGGCAAATTAAAAAAATTAAAAATTCTTCTAAATTCTGGGTTGTAATTTTATGTGAAACTAGAAAACAAAATCTCACTACAGAACTTGAAAACACATTTTTGAGTTTTATGGAATTTTTAATGATTTTTATAAGGTTTTTGATCATTTGGAATTTTAGTAGAACTATTAAATATAATGAAATAAAAATGCTACGGAAATTAAAGCCATTCAAAATACACACATTATGAATTTTTTTAGAATTTTCAAAGATATTTTTAAAATTTTTTATAGTTTTCTAAATAGGACAGGGACACTTTTTAGGGTTTTTGAATTTTAGAAAATAGCAAATAAAATCAAAATGTGTCACAAAAATTTACCAAAAATATTACACAATAGCAAGAACTAATATTATTTTTTGGAAATTTTTGGAGTAATTTTGATATTTATTTAATTAGAAACAATACACATGTCATAGGGAATTAACTGCAATTATTTTAAGTTTCTGGATTAAATAATAACATGCTCAAAATGTCCGAGGTCGATTCTGCAAATTTTTTAATTAAATTCAGCACATGCGGAAGTTCAGCGTTCACAAGGGTATAAATGTAATTTCAGAAAGCCTTCATTCAAACATTAAACGAGAAAATTTTCAGGACCAATAATACAAAAACACCTCTGTTCACGTGACAACACACGTGCCTCAGACAGGGGGAACTAAATAGCAAATACTAGAAACTACAAGAACGAAAATGCAAATAAGTTCAACTACAAGTTTTATTTTATAGACTAAGACATAAACATAAATAAATGTAGGGTAAAAAGGAAAATATACCCATGCAACATGTGAGTCGCACGTGAGGAGCCAAGTGGCAGTCGCTGGAGTGGGCGTGGACATGCGACTCTGATCGCGTTAGGAGTCAGATCTGACGGCGCTAGAGCGGTCGGGGACGTGGGGCGCAGGTAGACGTCAGATCTGACATCCAACAGTCTGATAAGTCGGCTGGATCGGCAGTTGATGAATCTCCATTTCATCACCTTTTATTCTATCATTTTGGCCTTAAAAACCCCAGCAAATGCATGTAAATAACATCAATTTGTTCATAATAACATCTATTATTTATTGCATTTAATGAACATAAAATAAGGTTTTTAATGCCAAAATTATAGAATAAAGAGAAGAAAAGAAAAAGGAATAAAATATTGCAAATATTTTATGACCATGACCCCGAGACCAAGGCCAGAATGGAGTTGGTCGACAAGGAATAAAGTAGGGGGAGATAAAGGCCAGTAATGCAATAAAAACCTCATTCATTCATTTATGCATTTTTGACACCTATTTTGTATATAATTATTTATTCATCAAATAAAAATTTGTTGTACATGAAAGTTGTAAATAATAATGTGAATAAAAATATAAAATTGAGTTTGTACAAAAATAATACACAGTGTACATTTTATACACAGAATAAATAGCCAGAGTCTTAACTTCACAGACCCATATCTTGCAAATAAAAACTCAAAATCACCCAAAATCACTTTAATTGTATATAGCTTTCCAAGAACTATTTAATAAAATTGGTTTCATAATTTATGGATTTCATCTGTGACAGTTAGGTTTTTGAGCCTCATTGTATATAGTATTGATTAAAATATTCATTCTATTCATTATTTATTATTTCTATAAATTTATATTTTTAGAATTTTGTAAATAATATATGTAATACATGTACATATTGAAATTAGAATAAAACCAAAAAGAATTTGTAACATAAAATAAGTCTATGCAATATATAGGCAAAATACCTATGTTATGTATGTACATAAATAAAAAAGGAATACATTCTTTAATTATTTTATTCTTTCATATTTTTATAATATTGTAAATATTATTCATAATATATAAAAAATACAAATCCAAAATAAAAATAAATAAAATTCATTAAATAAATAAAATATATAAAATATAGGTAAAATACCTATAAGTATACCTACATATATATACACCTATTTATTTAAAAATATAAATAAACTTATAAAAAATAAATAAAAATATACTTATACTTATAAAAAGAATTTATAAATATATAAAATAAGAAAATAAAATAATAAAATAAAAATACACAAAATAAAAAATAAATACATGTAAATACACTTATAAATACATTATTTAAATAAACCCATACTAAAATACATTAAAAAAATAAATAAATATCATAAATAAATACTACATTAATTAATACACTTTTTATTTTATAAGCAAAGTGTAATAAAATCATTTATGGGGTTAAATTAATGAGTCAATAATCGAGCTGACGTGGACCAATCAGAAGCCAGGGAATGTTGACCCCCAGTCAACTCCCCCTTCCGATCATGAGGAAGGCCCTAGATTCGATCGTGGCCGTCCATCTTAGCCACGCCTCAGCCGTTGATGTAGATGAAAGACCTGATCTGGACCACTCATCGGCGAACCGTCATCGGCCCACGTGGATGTGCCACGTGGATAAGTGAAGAAAAAGCAGCCGTAGGATGAAGCGCACTTTTGGGGGTAAATTGCAAACCTAACCTCCGCTAATTTTGTATTTTATATTTAATGCTGTAAAATAAAGGTTTAGTGTAAATAAAATTGGGATTTTTGCCGTAGGACCCCTAAGCTTTCATGTAATTACAATTAGGTCCTTACGCGCCTCACGTGCACTCCCACGTGAGGCGCGTGAAAATTGCATTGTATACCCTGGTGGCTTTTTGTAATTGTAAAATAGTTTAAAAATTAAAATAAATGTTTATTTCTTCTCGTATATTTGCACTGTGGCCCCTGTATTTATTTTTATTCGCATTTATGCCCTTGCAAGGCTGTTTAATTTTTGTGTCTTTTATGTATTTATTTAAAATGCCTAGCTAGCTCCTAAAAATTCACAAAAATTAGGGTAGATGCCTTGTATAGATGCATGTTGTATTTTTGTTTGGTATTTTTGAGTATTTTATCCATTTATTAAAAATGAAAAAGGAGCTAATTTTGCACTGTTTAAATAAGAAAATATAAAAAAATTATAAAATGTTTTTGGAAAATTACAAAAAAAAATATATATGGTATATTTATATTTAGTGAGTCCAGAAAGTGAAAAAACCCAAAAACGAGAAAAAGAAAAATAAAAAATTAGAAAACTTCAAATTTAAACAAAAAAATTATAAAAATGCAACAAAAATGTCAAAAATATATTTTTCTCTCTTATAATTATCTATATATTATTATTTAAATATTAAAATTAATTTGGGTAATTTTTGGATTTATTTTATATTTTTAAAACCCAAATTTGTTTCGGCCTATTTAATTAGTCCCATATTAGGGACAATTTTGAAATTAAAAATACATGAAAATTAGTAAAATTCCAAAAAAATAATAACAAAAAAAAACAAACAAGAAAAGCCTAAAAAGATTATATTTAGTATATGTTGAGTATATATATTTATATGTATCCATAGAGTATATCTTCTCTCTCTTCTTTTATATATCTCTAGATATTAATATATCTATATTATATAATTAAAATATATATAAAAATTAAATTAAAAATTATAAAACATAAAAACAAAATAAAAATTATAAAAATAAAAATAAAAAAATAATATATAAAACCCCAAAAACCCACAAAAATTGGAATCATTCAAGGATGACCCTGATGTACATGAACCCCCATAGGCTACCCTTTTTTTTTGCTTTCTGTGGTTCGACCTCTACATGCTTATACACTATGCATTTTATGGTAGAGTTAATAAATGTTAATTCACGGTTTTGGGATTTAATTGTCTTATTCTTTAATGTGGGTTGATTTCTGGTCAACAAGGATTTTGTGAACGGTCGCCTCAGCGACACTATATTTTGACCCTCGCAAAATGCTCGTTATCAGATGGCGCCGTTGCCGGGGAGCAATGAGCGTAGCCTATCACATTTTGTCGTTCTTGATTTGAAAGTCATTTATTTATCATTTATTTTGTGAATATCTATTTATTTGCAATTGTGATGAATTACTTCATGCTTTATTCCATTGATTGAGCTTTTATTAATACTATCTTTTTGTGACCTTATTGCGAGGGCCCGCCACGCGAGGATGGTTTCTTAGGGAGCCAAGGCAGCTGAGCTTGGAGGAGGTTGGTCTTCACTTCATGACCAGCTGGAGAGAGCACCAAGGATGCAAGGGGATGAGAATTAGATATACCTCGAGCAATTAGGATTATTTTTGTAATTTATTGTGAGAGAGAGAGAGAGAAATTTTGGCATGTAATATAACTTGGACTCTACTCTTCACAACGAGGTCCAGTGCCTGGGTGTCTGTTCACTTGGGGGCCTCGTCACGGTTTTCTCGTGTTTTTCCGCCTTATTTTCTTTGTTTCCCGTTGTTTTGAGTTTTCCGCCTTTATTTTATTTTGTTTTGTGTGCATGGAGCCCCTAGACATAGGCTTGCTTGATTGAGTAGACTAGGTCCAAACACCTTAATAATCTTGCATGCACCTATAGTACGATTTTGGACTTAGATCAAACTCTAAACAGTCGCCTCATCACCTTCGAGCCAACGTGTTGCGAGCTCTCCCTGCCAAGCGCTTCTCCTAAACTCGATGTGTTGAGAGGAGGAGGGGTGAGCCTAGACCGGACTCTTGGATCGAAGGGCGGTGACCGACTTGTGGTTCTTCACGCTAATAGCAGCTAATGTTTAGGACGATTTTGTCGCTTGCATACCGCCATATAGATAGGTTTAAAAATTCTGTTTTGCATACCGCATGGAGAGAGTTGGGATGCACTGTGAGTCTTTTAACTCAGCATGTATCATTCGGTTCAATGGTGAGATTTCCATCATGGAACCACTTGCATAGCTTTTCCACTATCTCCCTCTGATTTTGAGCACCTAGGACTTAAATGAAAATCTATAAAAACGTTAGGCGCTGGTATGAAAACAGACTCAAAAAAAGTGAAAACACAAAAAACTAAAACAAGGGGACTGCTAAATAAACTTTGACCTTAATTAAAATCCGTAATGAACTATCATTGTACCAGGTTCATAAAGCCCTCATTGGTTTCACGTACCTTTGGAGGGGGACCAAAACCTTATTCCCATGAGCGAGGCACGTCCCATAAGGAATAGAGTCAAAAACCCAGTCTGCAACTGCCTTGTGTATCGTCTGGATCTCTGAAGTAATGGCACTTATATTGTACGTGACCGAGTAGGACCCTGTCAGCGATGGTGTTCCCGCCTTGTGTGGAACATCGACATGGTCTGAAGTATTGAGCATAGGCCACGCCTTCACGGGGGTGTCTGTCTCATCAGTTTGCGTCCGAGTAGGTTCTTGTACGCTCACGGGTGATTCCGTTGCGAGCGAGAACCGAAGTATTGGTTTCGCCTATCGACTTCCTCTCTCTATTTCTTTGGCTGAGTAGGAATCCAAGAAGGGTTACAAGGACCTCAAAAAGTACATACTATCGGTTACAATGGAGGAGGACAAGTACGGGATTCTTTTCTGGCAGTATTCTCTCTCCTATAGGGGTAGCGTGCTAAGGACTTGTTAAAAGATTTGCCTGAAAGAACAGCTCTAAAATTGAAAAGATAATAAATAGTCGAACCTTCACGGCTTCACATGGCGTGAGTTGGTGAACCCATTTTTGTATTGTGTTTGTATGGATCTAGATTAAGGTTCAAAGATTGAGTCCCGCGCCTTTGCACAAATTTTATTGTGTCATTCTCCTTTGACCCCCCCGCTCAGCCGAGCCTTTCAACTGTTTTGCACTCCTTTTCATTCCTCGTTGACCATCGTATCCTTCTTCCAATATCCAATCCTCCTTTGTGCTTCGCGAAGTTGATCCATGGATGGTTTCCGTCGGGACCCCGCCGACACCCATATCGATTCCATAGACTCAACTCCGTCAATAAATTCGAGGTGATTCCCGAGAACCCGATCCGGACCTTGCGGATCGATCTCCAGACTCCCCGTCTTCTACCTTTCTGTTGACCACCTAATAAGTCGGGATCACTTTTGTCCCACTTTTGCCGTTGTGAATGGAAGTCGATTACAGTCCACATCTTTTTACGTTCACAACATGCTGAGGTTGACCGGAATTCCAGCTTCATCATGACAGCTGAACAATATTACAAGTGGTCTGATCAGGACTCTATCGTTCTGTAGATAGAAGACAAATCAAGCCCTCGAGTCTACTCCGGAATTCATTTCGTCGGATTCAGACCCTGATATGGCTCCTCAAGGAAAGGGCAAGGGTCAGCAGCCACCCCAACCAGAAGGACAGTTGCCAGATCAGAATCAGGTTAATGCACAACTGCTGGCGTCTATCCAGGCTATCCAACAGCAGCTGATAGAGCAAGCCCTAGCGCAGACAGCTTTTCAGGATATGTTGAACGATGTGATGAACAGAGCCAAGGGAGGAGGAGGCAGAAGAGGAGGTGGAGGCGGAGGTGGAGGTGGTGGTCCACCTGATGATGAAGAACCAGAACTACAGCCACCCAAGCCTACACTAAAAGAGATGTACAATCTTGGAGACAGCCAGATGACCGAGTGGATCCTCATTCCACCGGTGCACGCTCACTTTGATCTGAAGCCTCAGTTCCTTGCTCTTCTTCCAACGTTCCATGGAAACACCAGTGAAGAACCGTACATCCACCTGCAGCAGTTCTCACGCATTTTCCGCACCACTCACTATCCCAATGTCCCTTTGGACATTGTCAAAATGATGGCATTCCTCTTCAGCCTACAAGACAAGGCCCTTTATTGGGTCAACCATCTGGGGAAGGTTGTGATAACCTGGGAGGAACTGAAGTCAGTTTTCCTGCATAAGTTTTACCCTCTCGGTTGGCTCAACCAGATGCGAGCCCGAATCAGCAACTTCTCCCAAGGAGCCCACGAGTCCGTACATGAAGCATGGGAGAGATTCACCGATCTGCAGGAGAAATGCCCCCACCATGAGATCCCGAAGACTTGTTTGGTCCAACACTTCTTTGGGGGCCTGAACATCGAGAGCCAAAGGCTCGTTGATGCAGCATGTGAGGGTTCACACTTCAACAAGGATGAAGACGTGGTCTGGCAGATATTTGAAGAAATGGTCGAAGGAGAGACCACCCTCTCTTCATCAAAAGCATACCAGAAGCAGCCCCAGATCCTCCAGAAACAAGTACACATGGCAGCTCCCCGCGAGGCGGAGAGAGATGAGAGCTCCAACCTAAGTATCATCGGGGGCCATCTCTCGAAAGATGATATCATTGAGAAGCAATCACATGACCTGGAAAAACTTGCTGTGATCGAGAAGAGGACTCAGAACCTTGACAAGCTTGATCAGATCACCAAGCAGCTAGAACTGCCGGTAGGCACCATCAATTCTGTTCAGTCGGCAGCACCATCAGAAGCTCCAGCTGAGAGAAAGGACGAGCAACCACCGCAACATCAGCCTCAGCTGAGCCAGCAGCCACCGGCAGTCCAGCACGTGTACTACGTGCAGGCACCCGATCAGGGCCAGCCGCAGCAGCAGATGGTTGTGTACCAACCAGAGTTTCTTTCAGGATCTGATCCAGTCTTCCCACCACCACCCCTGATTTAGGAAGTGAACGGGGTCTGGAGTAACGAAGCACAGCCGACCCGTCCTATGGGACAACCCCAGGGTCAGCTACTTGCCAACCAGCAATACCACCAACCTCAGGGTGGTCGTTTTGGACAGTCCTCACAGCCACCGCAACAGTATCACCAGCCTCCCCAGTATGCAAATCAATGGAGGCAGAATCAGCCATACTAGCAGCCGCAATACCGCCACCCACAGCCTTTTCATCAGTATGCGGCTACTCCACCTCAGTAATACCAGCAGTATCCTTCCCCCTCCTATCAGCAGCTTCAACTTCCTGCACCACCCCAGCACCACCAGCAACAACCTCAGCACCCACAAATGCAACAACAGCGTGGTTTGCACGCTGAACCCACTGAGGTAACTCCCGTGAACCCGACCATGGAGTGTCTGGCCCAACTCGTCAAAGGGCTTGCAGATATGACCAAGAGGCTCGACGACATGACCGCCACGAAAACCACTATTCCAGCTCAGGTCGAGGCCAACCCCAATAACTTTTAGAAGAAAGAGCAAGAGCGGTAGGGCCTTGCCTCCGCCTGCCATCAAGATTGGGGTGAATAAAGAAACAGTTGGATCATCATCTTCTGCATCAGTCGTGCCAGCTACAGGGGCGGGTGAGGAGAAAGAAGAAGGAGAAGCCATTCCAGCCGTCGTGCAGTACCAGCACCCCCAGCCGAAAATACAAAGAAATCATAAAAATCAAAAACAACAAAAAGAAGATTGCAGCTGAAGCGAAGCCGCGCCAGCCTTGGAGGAGCCGCCAGCAGTAGCCGATCCCTCGCTAGCTGACGGAGCAGACGCTATACTTTTTGCTCGCCCATCAGCACCAGCATGTCAGGATACAGTTTGTACTGCTTTTTGTAGTCCGGATGTACAACATTCTGTGGGCCATAATTTTGATGTAAATAAGAACTCTATTTTCCCTGCTAGAGATGTACATATTTCCTTTCCTCACGCAATAGAAAAATCCAAAAAAACTGCAAAAAGAAAAAGTGCATTATCTGATCCAGGAGTTGTGGAAATAATTGACAACTTAACTGTTGAGATTCCTTTACTGAAGGCCGTCGAGTACATGCCAGCTGTTAAGAAAGGTCTGAAAGAGGTATGTACCAGCAAGCATCGCCCATCAAGAAGAAAGAGACACCAGCAAGTTGAGAAGCATGTCCTCACCTTGACCAATGTAGCAGCCATCAGTAACCTCCCACGGAAAAAGCAGGACAATGGAGCACCTCTTATCAGTTGTGAAATTTTTGATCAGGTCTTTGAGCGCACTCTCTTGACAGCGGATCTTCCATCAACCTTTTACTGGCATCAATAACGTAAGAATTTGGGTTGGGCCCGCTCAAGAAGACACGAATGATCCTTCAGTTTGCTGACAAATCCATCAAGCGGCCCAGAGGTTTGTTGGAAGACGTTGTAGTGAAGGTGCAGGAGATGCAATTCCCTGTTGATTTTGTAGTCCTTGATATGGACTCACCCGCACCCTTACTCCAAACCCCTATCATCCTCGGCCGACCATTCTTACGTACATCATGTGTTGTGGTTGATTACGGGTCCGGTAAGATCACGTTCAGCTCAAACAACACGCAGATCACTATAGACATGATCAGAGAGCCAAATGCCACGACCGATGAGGGCCATGCAGTATCAGGAGAGGACTGGTACTTTATCGCAGAAATCAGAGACTCATCATTGTCGTTGAATGATTCATGGACCCAAGAAATCCTCACTCTCGAGGAGGACTTGGAAAGCACAGTTGACCTATGCTCCGATGATTCTTGGGAGAATGATTCTCTGCTGTTGGACCAATTAGATGACTTCAAGAATTCACTCCAGACCGAACACAATGCGCCTATTGCAGAACCGTTCGGCACCTCACCAGAACCTCAACAAAATGCTGAGGATGGTAGCCCCATCAAAGAAGTACATCCTACCACTAGTATAGTGTCTGAAGTGACCAACAAGTTGGACAGGTCAAAACCAGAACTCAAGCCACTTCCTGCAGGCCTGAAGTATGCTTTGCTTGCGGATGAAGAACACATGTATCTGGTCATCATCAGCAGCAGGCTGAATCCGGATCAGGAATCTCGCCTCCTCGAGATTCTAGAAAAGAACCGCAAGGCACTTGGTTGGTGCGTATCAGATCTCTGTGGGATAAATCCAGCATTGTGTTCACACCACATATATCTAGAAGAAGATGCCAAGCCATCCCGCGAATTCCAAAGAAGGCTGAATCCAAACCTCTGGGACGTCGTCATGAAAGAAATAACAAAATGGTGTGACGTAGGCTTCATCTATCCCATCTCCGATTTAAAATGGGTGAGCCCACTGCATGTAGTTCCAAATAAATTCGGGCTTACCGTGGTTACCAATGACAAACGAGAGGAATATCTACTCGGGTACCAACATCCTTGTGGGTGTGTGTTGACTACCGCCGTCTCAATGCAGCAACTAAGAAGGACCACTTCCCCTTGCCATTCATTGATCAAGTTCTGGAAAGATTAGCAGGCAAGGAGTTCTTCTGCTTTATGGATGGATATTCCGGGTACAACCAAGTGGCAATCGCTCCCTAAGATCAAGAGAAGACTACCTTCACTTGCCCGTTCGGCACCTACGCCTTCAAGAGAATGCCCTTTGGATTATGCAATGCACCTGCAACATTCCAAAGATGCATGCTAGCTGTTTTTGCCGAGATGGTAGGCAGTTTTCTCGAGGTGTTCATGGACGACTTCTCTGTCTATGGTGGTAGCTTCGATTCTTGTCTTGAGCACCTGGACAGAGTGCTTCAGAAATGCAGTGAAGTCAATCTAGTACTTTCATGGGAAAAGAGCCACTTCATGGTCACTGAAGGCATTGTGCTGGGTCACGTCGTTTCCAAACGTGGCATGGAAATCGACCCAGCGAAGGTGGATGTCATTGCCAATCTAGATCCACCTCAGTCAGTGAAAAATGTAAGGTCATTCTTGGGGCATGTGGGATTTTACAGACGATCCATCAAGGATTTTAGCTGCATTGCCCGACCTCTTACAGAATTGCTATGCAAGGAAACTGAGTTCAATGTATATCAGCAGGTTCTCCTTGCTTTCAATCAGCTGAAGGAGCTTATTACTCAGGCTCCAGTCCTACAGCCACCGGACTGGTCTCTTCCCTTTGAGATAATGACTGATGCGTCAAACTTTGCAGTTGGGGCTGTTCTTGGACAGAGGAAAGAGAGAGCGCCCTATGTCATTCACTACGCCAGCAGAACATTAGATGAGGCACAAAGAAATTACACCGTGATAGAGAAAGAGTTGATGGTTGTGGTTTTTGCCCATGAGAAGTTCAGATCCTATTTGCTTGGATCGAAAGTCACCGTTTTTACAGACCACTCTGCTATCCGGTACCTGCAGCAGAAGAAGGATGCCAAGCCGAGACTGATTCGATGGATCCTTCTCCTCCAGGAATTTGATTTGGAAATCAAGGACAAGCCTGGAGTTCAGAATGTGGTAGCAGACCATCTCTCCAGAATTGAGCAACATGAGCCTTCTCTGAACAGTGCGCCCATTACAGAAACCTTTCCTGATGAGTCTATCTTAGCAGTGAATTCTCTTCCATGGTATGCTAATATAGTCAATTACCTCACCTCGGGGGTAATACATCGGATTGGACGAAGAATCAAAAGAATAAATTTATGTCGACCATCCAGTTCTATCAATGGGAGGATCGTCTTTTATTCAGGGAAGGAGCAGATTGCATTTGGCGCAGGTGCATTCCTCAGGAGGAGCATTATAGTATCCTCGAGCATTGTCACTCGCTCGAATCCGGTGGACATCACTCTGGAGACCGTACGGCAGCCAAAGTACTTCAGTGTGGCTTCTGGTGGCCCACATTATTTAAGGATGCAGCAGAATTTGTCAAACGATGCACTGACTGTCAGAGATTGAAGGGTACACTCACTTCCAAAGATTTGATGCACCTGAAAATCATTCAGGTAGCAGATGTTTTCGATGCATGGGGCATTGATTTCATGGGACCTTTCCCTAACAGTCAAGGTTTTGAGCACATCCTTCTTGCCGTCGATTACGTGAGTCGTTGGGTTGAAGCTATTCCTGCTCGAGCCGCCGACAGCCGAACAGTGTGTTAGTTCTTGAAGAAGAACATCATTTCGCGGTTCGGGATACCGAAGATTACCATATCAGATGCGGGTAGCCATTTCATTAATAAAGAGGTCAAGAAACTAACGAAGGAGTACGGTATCGACCATTGTGTCGCATCTCCTTACCATCCTCAGACCAATGGTATGGCCGAATTATCATACAGAGAAATCAAGACTATCCTGCAGAAACTTGTCAGGCCAGACAGAAAAGACTGGTCCCAACTCTTGGACTCGGTCTTATGGGCTTACCGAACCGCCTATAAGTCTCCCTTGGGCATGTCGCCCTATCATCTTGTATATGGGAAGCCATGCCATTTGCCCGTCGAATTAATTCACAAGTCTTTATGGGCAATTAACATGTGCAATTTGGACTCACGAAAAAGTGGTCAGAAAAGAAAGGATGATCTGAACAGACTCTTGGAATTCCGAAACTATGCATATGATAACACATTGATGTACAAGGAGAAGGTGAAATGCTGGCATGACCGGCACATCAGACGAAAGACCTTTGAATTCGGACGTAAAGTGTGGTTATTCGATGCAAAGTTGCGGATCTTCCCAGGCAAATTAAAGAGTAAGTGGACAGGGCCATTCCGAGTTTGTGAAGTGTGTGACAATGGAAGTATTGCCATATCAGAATTGTTTCCTGACGCACAACCATTCGTCGTCAACGGTCAACTCCTGAAACCTTACCTCGATCCTGATACATTCTTGGTCGTTGTCGACTCCATTCAGCTCGCGCACCATGAAGACATATCCACAACAGTGACAGCATCAGAAGATTCAGACGCTGCACCTCAAAAACTGTTTATCTGATTTTCTTCTTTTCTTCTTTTCTTCTTTTTCTCTTCTACCTTCTTTTTGTATCTAAAGATGTTGCCCCTTGTTGACAGTCTTCTATACTTATGACGCACTTTGTCCTAAGTATAGGGGGGTGTGCACCCTGAGTGTTTTATTCTTTTCGATCCTCTCCATTGTCTCCTCTTCTATACTTAGGGATATCTTACCCTAAGTATAGGGGGAGACAATCTGAGTATGATATGTTTATTCCCATCCTTGAACCTCCCTGCTTTGTGTACAGTCTGCTATACTTAGGATTACTTGATCCTAAGTATAGGGGGGACGGTCAACTTCTCGTTCGTTCATTCTTTCTTACATTCATTTCTTTATTTATTCATTCTTAGACTTGTCTATACTCAGTACGAGTTATGTCTTCTCTTTTCTCTTTGATCTATGAGGACATAGCTCAAGCTAAGTATAGGGGGGGCGTATATACCATGTATATACTATAAGCCATAACTCATACTGTAAATAAACTACTACCTCAAGTAAAAAGTATTGCTAAAAGTATTTCCATTACAATAATAAAAGATGATTGTGAGCTCCTCGGATTCTTTTTGTCCATACTAATTAATAAGTCAGGAAAAATGCTTTGTGCAAAATGTTCTCCTTGTAAAATCTTTTGAAGATTGTTTGAAAAATAGTGTGTACAGAGTATTCAATCTTTGTAAATAGTTTTGTTTGCAAAAATTTATTTTCTTTGAGTGAAATAAAAATGTTTGAAAAATAGTTTGCAAATGGTTGGAAAATTGGTTGTGAAATTATTCTTGAAAAATCTATCTATATTGTTCGAAAAACCTTTGCAAAAAAAAATCATTTCCAAAGGCGTGTACAGGTTTGTAAAAGATATTTTGGACTATAGTCTTCAAAATCTTTTGAAAATAATTCTTAAAGAAAGAGGAGTCTGCATAAAAATCTCTCATACAAAAATCAGCAATAATTCTAAATAAAACTTGTAAGATCCTAAACCAAGTTGTACATAAATTATAATTTTTCTTTGTATATACTGATTAATAAATCAGGTTAAATACCTTTACAGTATGATTTGAAAAATGGTGTGTACTGTTTGGAAAACTTGCTGTGAAATGTTTTCAACCTGTGTAAAATTGTTTGGCTTGAAAAATTCTCTTCCTCATGTGAAACAAAGGATTTGAAAACCCTATGTGCAAATGTTTCGGAAAATGTTTGTAAAAAATATTGTAAAATGTATATACATAGTATGACAAAATATGTGCAAAATAGTTTTCAAATGTTTGTAAAAAGTTTGCAAAAATTATCGTGTACTATAGTTTTGAAAATGTTTTCAAATAAAAATATATATATAATAAAATAATAAATAAATAATAAATGACAAAAATAAAAATAACACTCAGAAATAAATGGGCAGATTGGTGAAGCCTTTAAATAAAAAGTCTTTAGCCATTGTATACATATATATATACTTGTAAATTCTTTGAAGTTCTTTAACCTTTTAAAAATAAAGCGGAATGCCTGTGTAGATAGTTGTACATACTTTTTGTATGCTTGAATTATTTCTATTTGCAAAAATTCTTTGTGTAAAAAGATTCTTTGATTCTTAAAATTCATCGTGAAAAATTGCATCATTCACTGTGCATAGCATGTGCATATCATTCATATTCTTTTTGAGTGAGCTTGATGATTGAACCAGTCCAGTAAAGTCTAAAATTGGGGCTTGGTCGGACCTTACTGCACCTAACTGCACTGGAACCTTATGGGAACTAGTTTTAAGGTACTTCAGGTCTATTCAGACTTAATTCTTTGAGAAATCAAGGCTGGGTTCAAGTCACCTCAACTGACTAACTAGAACTTTTCGAGACAGACGCATGACTCTTGTCGGCCATGACCTAACTTGGACACTTTGCACCTTTCACTTGGCTCAACTCAGTCGTAGTGGTGAGGGGGTTGGATTTGCCAGTCTGAGACGCACACGGGTGGAAACATTCGTCCTCTTCTAGGGAGGGAAGTGCACCCCAACCTGTTCAAGTAGCCATGAGGTCTAACGACAGGAGAGTGTGGGTTGCGATAATGCTTCAAAAGAGGGATAGTCTACTAGCTCAAGAGGAAAAACTCCTTATGTAAATGCTGTTGTGGATAGTATTTAAAAAAAATGGTCAGGCCTGTACAAAAATAAAATGCCTGCAAAGTATGTACATATGTTGTAAAGCCGATAAGAAAGCTTGAGTTCCAAAGTCAAATATGTGAGCCTGCAGCTGGATGACTCGACTACACTGGTCTTGCATCCTAGGATAGGTAGCTACACTGGCTACCGTCCATTCTTCTCTCCATCCCCTCCTCTTGAGCCGGTTGCCACTTGAACTTAGAAGGGAATACCCCGCTCCTCGAGGATGGAGTTGTTGGATTGGGAAATCATTGGGTTGTCATTCTGGAGAAGTCAGTTCCTTTGTCATTTCAGTTGGAGAGAGCCACTATCACTTACACTGTACAAGTCAGCTTCATAGTCATAAGGGTTTGCGTATGATGTAGGCTAGTTCTGACCAGGCTATTGAGGTGGGTTGAACCGAGTTTTGTGACTCTCGAAGGCTGTTGTGTTTTAAAGCTGGTTCCCGACTAGGTTCTACACACATACACACCCGAGGTCTAGCAGAAGCTCCTGATTTTGTATGGACATATATTGCACTGAAAGCAACCCTATTCACTCTATCCTTCTTCAATTCTCTTTTTCTTTTCTTCTGATTCTTTATTCTTTTTGTACTTATTGCAAAAGTATCTGATAGGGACTAGCAAAGGCAAGTATAGGAGGGTGATGAATCTCCATTTCATCACCTTTATTCTATCATTTTGGCCTTAAAAACCCCAGCAAATGCATGTAAATAACATCAATTTGTTCATAGCATCTATTATTTATTGCATTTAATGAATATAAAATAAGGTTTTTAATGCCAAAATTATAGAATAAAGAGAAGAAAAGAAAAAGGAATAAAATATTGCAAATATTTTATGACCATGACCCCGAGACCAAGGCCAGAATGGAGTTGGTCGATAAGGGGGGAGATAAGGGCCAGTAATGCAATAAATGCCTCATTCATTTATGCATTTTTTGACACCTATTTTGTATATAATTATTTATTCATCAAATAAAAATATGTTGTACATGAAAGTTGTAAATAATAATGTGAATAAAAATATAAAATTGAGTTTGTACAAAAATAATACACAGTGTACATTTTATACACAGAATAAAAATCCAGAGTCTTAACTTCACAGACCCATATCTTACAAATAAAAACTCAAAATCACCCAAAATCACCTTTAATTGTATATAGCTTTCCAAGAACTATTTAATAAAATTGGTTTCATAATTTATGGATTTCATCTGTGACAGTTAGGTTTTTTACCCTCATTGTAAATAATATTGATTAAAATATTCATTCTATTCATTATTTATTATTTCTATAAATTTATATTTTTAGAATTTTGTAAATAATATATGTAATACATGTACATATTGAAATTAGAATAAAACCAAAAAGAATTTGTAACATAAAATAAGTCTATGCAATATATAGGCAAAATACCTATGTTATGTATGTACATAAATAAAAAGGGAATACATTCTTTAATTATTTTATTCTTTCATATTTTTATAATATTGTAAATATTATTCATAATATATAAAAAATACAAATCCAAAATAAAAACAAATAAAATTCATTAAATAAATAAAATATATGAAATATAGGTAAAATACCTATAAGTGTACCTATATATATACACACCTATTTATTTAAAAATATGAATAAACTTATAAAAATTAAATAAAAATATACTTATACTTATAAAAAGAATTTATAAATATATAAAATAAGAAAATAAAATAATAAAATAAAAATATACAAAATAAAAAATAAATACATGTAAATACACTTATAAATACATTATTAAAATAAACCCATACTAAAATACATCAAAAAATTAAATAAAAATCATAAATAAATACTACATTAATTAATACACTTTTTTATTTTATAAGCAAAGTGTAATAAAATCATTTATGGGGTTAAATTAATGAGTCAATAATCGAGCTGACGTGGACCAATCAGAAGCCAGGGAATGTTGACCCCCGGTCAACTCCCCCTGCGCCTCTGACTCCCATCAGAACTGTCTTTTCCCCGATATTCCTCCATTTTTCCCGCATGACCCGTAGCTCAATCACCCTCGATCCCTTTACGGAAATTGCTCCTAGGACAATCATGATCCACGCCAGATCTTGTGACACATTATACATAGATCCGATTCTTTTATATTAGCCAGTTAATAACGGTGCCCAGGGATGTTTATAAATAAGCTCCTCCTCCTCCTTGGCCGAGTTGGCCAATTTTACTTTCCCTAAATGCCTTGATTCTGTTCTTGGACGAGCCCTTGTGATAGGAGGAGCTTCCCAGCAGCGTGAATCGGCTGGAGGTGGGAGGAATTTTGTCGCGGCGGAGCTCCGGCGTCCGTCCTGCTCCTTGGAGGCCCCCAGGTATAAGAGTTGTTCCTTTACGTTAGTTAGGTAGCTTTTCGTTTCTGCATTTCATTCCTGCCATTTATTTCGCAATTAGATCCTTAGTGTAGTCTAGGTTAACCAAATCGAAGTTCGCTGGAGCTCAGCTCCGGCGACTTCTCCACTGTGCCCTTGACTGTTTCCGACCCCCCTTACCATTCCATTTCGTTCCTCATCGCATTCTCCATCTCCCGACCACCTTTGTTCAACCGAAGACCATATGTCTTCGCGAATCGGAGCTCCACCTCCGCCGTTCGTCGGAGCTCCTCCGCCTCGCCTCATCTTGCGTCACAGCTTCAAAACCCAGGGTCAAGGAGAAAGCCCTCGTCCCCTTTGTTCTTCATGTACAGGTACAACGAAGAAACTAGCCCTCCGGGACTCGAATCAAACCAGGAAGAGGTTCCCGGAGGTCCAAAGCTACTCCGACCTCGCCTGAACACCTCGGACCTCCAAGAGCCAAGAGAAGACTGTCCTTCGAGGCAGGGGTCTTCCAGCAACGAGCAGAGCACCTTGGATGCGACGGAGAAGCTCGGAGGAGCCCACGATTCAAGATCGGAGCTCGCCTAGTGCGAGCTTCTTCCCTGTTCTTCCAGGTGGCTCCATCGCTGTCCGATCATGAGGAAGGCCCCAGATTCGATCGTGGTCATCCATCTTAGCCACGCCTCAACCGTTGATGTAGATGAAAGACCTGATCTGGACCACTCATCGGCGAACCGCCATCGGCCCACGTGGATGCGCCACGTGGATAAGCGAAGAAAAACCAGCCGTAGGATGAAGCGCACTTTTGGGGGTAAATTACAAACCTAACCCCCGCTATTTTTGTATTTTATATTTAATGTTGTAAAATAAAGGTTTAGTGTAAATAAAATTGGTATTTTTGCTGTAGGACCCCTAAGCTTTCATGTAATTACAATTAGGTCCTTACGCGCCTCGCGTGCACTCCCACGTGAGGTGCGTAAAAATTGCATTGTATACCCTGGCGGCTTTTTGTAATTGTAAAATAGTTTAAAAAATTAAAATAAATTTTTATTTCTTCTGGTATATTTGCACTGTGGCCCCTGTATTTATTTTTATTCGCATTTATGCCCCTGCCAGGCTGTTTAATTTTTGTGTCTTTTATGTATTTATTAAAAATGCCTAGCTACCTCCAAAAAATTTCACAAAAATTAGGGTAGATGCCTTGTACCTTTTAGATGCACGCTGTATTTTTGTTTGGTATTTTTGAGCATTTTTTCCATTTATTAAAAATGAAAAAGGAGCTGATTTTGAACTGTTTAAATGAGAAAATACAAAATAATTATAAAATGTTTTTGGAAAATTACAAAATATATATATGGTATATTTATATATTTAATGAGTCCAGAAAGTGAAAAAACCTAAAAACAAGAAAAAGAAAATTAAAAAATTAGAAAACTTGAAAATTAAACCAAAAAATTTTAAAAATGCAACAAAAATGTCAAAAATATATTTTTCTCTCTTATAATTATCTATATATTATTATTTACATATTAAAATTAATTTAGGTAATTTTTGGATTTATTTTATATTTTTAAAACCCAAATTAGTTTCGGCCTATTTAATTAGTCCCATATTAGGGACAATTTTGAAATTAAAAATACATGAAAATTAGTAAAATTCCAAAAAAAATAATAACAAAAAAAAACAAACAAAAAAAAGCCTAACAAGATTATATTTAGTATATATTGAGTATATATATATTTATATGTATCCATAGAGTATATCTTCTCTCTCTTCTTTTATATATCTCTATATATAAATATATCTATATTATATAATTAAAATATATATAAAAAATTAAATTAAAAATTATAAAACATAAAAACAAAATAAAAATTATACTACCTTTTTTTCTCTCTGTGGTTCGACCTCTACATGCTTATACACTATGCATTTTATGGTAGTGTTAATAAATGCTAATTCACAGTTTTGGGATTTAATTGGCTTATTCTCTAATGTGGGTTGATTTCTGGTCAACAAGGGTTTTGTGAGCGGTCGCCTCAGCGACACTATATTTTGACCCTCGCAAAATGCTCGTTATCAGCAGTCCGGATGCTATCTGAAGGAGCATGGTTGATCCAACAGTGTGGAGCGCATTTGGAAGAACAACGTCAGGAGAACTTCACCGGAGCCAAAGAGGAGATCCTCAGTTCCGATGACTGATCGGAAGGCGCTGTCATGATTGTAGGATGGTTCTGCATCGACTGAGAGGACCCGATGAAGGCTCCACCGGTCAAATGGGTGTGGCGACGACGACGACCTGGAGCTACTCCGGCGAACTTCATATGGGTGCGATCGGGGGTACTCAACGCGTGCAAAAGCCTGCAAGGGGTAGCTAGGACTCGGGGCGTTGCTCCGGTCTAGGTTATTGAGGCTGAAAGTCAAATAATCGATGAGAGGTGGAAGTCGATCTCCGACGACAACGATAGAGGAGACCTAAATCCTAATCTCGATCGGAAGGTCGAATCTCAGGGTGATCAGACTGCGGAGCGAGATGGGTGATCAGCGTACGGGTGTATCGGAGCGGTTGGGAGTGGGTAACGGGGCTCCAACCGGCTGGTCGGAGCTGGCGAACGTGCAGAGGTGATGAAACCAGATATTCGATCGAATGGACAAAGAAGAAGGATAAAAGGCTTACCTGAAGGTTTGGATATGCTCCTGAGCTCCAGGCGAGGGTGGTCGTCGGGGTGATGGCCTCGACCGTGATGTGACGGTTGGGGGAGGCTACTCGTGGAAGAACTCCATCCACGAAGGGGGAGCTTCAGCGTTGCTGCACCAAATCGACCGCCAAGCAGCTCTCCAGGCAGTTGTCGCTCAGCTGGAGGTGGCTAGGGTTAGAAATGGGAGTGAGGCACGAGCTACCGTCCTAGGAGTGCGGATGAGAGGCTATATAGCATTCCCAGGAGGCAGGAAGAAACGTGTGAGGGCACGCGAACCGAGGAAGATCCGTGCCTCCCTATGGATCTGCGAGGGTCTTGGATCCACAAGGAAAATGCGGGCGAGGAATCGGGGCGAGGGCACCCGTGACCCGCACGAGAAAATTTGGAGAAGAAGGTTCGGTGAAGCAGTCGGGTCGGGTCAAGCCCTAGAAGAGGGGGTTGACCCGAGTCAACATGCGGACGTGGACCAATCAGAAGCGGTGGGGGAAAAGACAAAAACTGCTATAAGACAAAATTGCAAGGAAAATAAAAGATAAATATATTAAAAATAAGAAATGAATTTAATTAAAAAATGAATAAAATAAAAAATATATATAATAATGCATTATGTACAAAGGAGAGAGACTTTTTATTATGTAATAAATACAGGAATCATATATACATGCATTATGTACAAAGGAGAGAGAATTTTTATTTTATTTTTATTTTATTTTTCTGATTTTTATTTTATTTTTAAAAATATATATAAGGAGGCAAAACATATTTTATTTTTATTTTGGCAAAAAATAATTATTTATTTACACCCATGGTATATACATTATAGAGTAGGCCCTATCTCTCTCTACTTGTTTTATTTGGCGATCAGACCAATGCTTGGCCTTCTCTTGGGGTTCAGGTCACTCTGTATTTATTCTAAATACCTCCTTCCATTTTCTTTTCTTTATTCTTTTATTTTTGCACAAATACATGCTAATTATGCAATATTAACACATGCATGCATATTGCTAACTTATTATATTTACTACTATTTACATGATGCTTTGGCAAGATAAATAGCTAAAATAAAGAAAAAAGAGTGAGGGATTCATCAAGCTTCCAAAGCGAGACAATATATCATGAGTGAGCTTATGTCTTTCGGTTCAGTAATGAACCTGTATGATCCCTTTGAGAGATCATATTACTCATATGCCCTTGTATGCACACCAGAATGCCGATGTATAGACCTTGATTAGGTCATCAACCTATTGGTCTGCCAAATGTACATACTCAGACATATAGTAACACATCTGTCTTCGGTTAGAGGATGCGTGCCTATATCGTAAAAACATACGACACAGGACATTGGTTATCTCGATCTCGTGAAATCTACTCTTTGACCTTACTTATCTAACACCTCCAAATCTCAATTCCTATGCAGAGGACCTGCATCGAGAGGTAGGTTAGATATCAACCTTTAGAGAAAGGATCGCCATCTACTTCTCAGTCTGGAGATCATCTCTTAATAATCATTCGGAGGTGCTTGATGAGTCCTCAATCTAACTCTTTCGATACTCATCCAAGCATCGGCCTCTATGATTCAATAATTGAAACAATAGTTGTATGATGATTAAGATGGCCATGTACATAATCCTAATTGTACTAAGGGACCAATTATGCAAATTAGTTATTCTTTATTTCATATCAGGGAATGATATTTGCAATAACATTTATTACATAATGGCTCGTCGTGGGCTCGCATGTCAAACAATCTCCCACTAACCCAAAGAGCCATTAATGGGCTAATCTTTAAACCCACACTCATGTGACAATCATGGGTTATTTAGAAAAATAGCTAGGTAAGTTGATCAGTCACTCTGTTCCCAAGAGACTACGCCAAGTCCTTTACGACACCTTCATATCTCCTAGTGACAATGCTCGCATCTAATGTGAATGTTTCATCTTATGCAACCAGTACTCAATCTTGTCAGGTATATTGTCCTTGACACTACAGCTCAATAATTATTATAACCAGTATGTAATTTCCATTATCCTTTTCAGAATATCCTTATTCCTAGAGATCTCTATCTCCTAAGGTATCTGCAATTAAGACCTTTTGGATCACTTTCTATAAAGTCTTAAGTTCTTGAAGATAAGACTTTGAGATCACTATCTCTAAGTCTTGTCATCTTTGAAGATATTGTTATTACTACAACTAAGTGTTTTATCTCCATAGTAGGATTAGTAACAGTTTACTACTCCCACTGCATTGTAGACATATGGCTTTTGTACACATTTAGCATATACTCGGCTTCTCGTAACTTATGCACAAGGGCAAGCAATTCTAGAATTCACTTCCTCTACTCTTTAAGGTGCTATCCCTTCAGATAGGTGAGTACCATATCTTAAAGGAAGGAAGCCTTCCTTGGGGTTTTTCAAGAATGGAATATATCTAAGGTGTAACACTAATGTGACGGTCCCAATACCCTCATTTTTTTGCTTCTGAACACTTTCAGAACTAAGATCCAATAGGTATCCATGAGATCATATCTCAAGGTATGGAATAGCCAGTCAATAAAACACTTATTATTATCCTTTTGTCATTCTAAATGATTACGATATCATCTACATTTAGCACAATGAACATAATGGCACTCCCACTAAGGTTCACACAGTTCATCAAGATTCTATCTGAAATCATTATAATTTCATCAAATCTTATGTTCCAACTACAAGAAGCTTATTTGAGTTCAAAGATGGAGTTCTTCAGCTTGCACACCTTGTTTTCCTCAACTATGAAGCCCCAGGGCTACTTCATATGAATAACTTCGAAGAAGTACTCATAGAGGAGTGCAATATTGATTTCCATCTTGAAGACTTCTAAGTCAAGTTGTGTAGCTATAGTTAGCAATATTCTGATGGGTTTAAGCATGGTCACTATAAAGCAAGTCTCATCGCAGGCGATGTCTTCTTTCTGCGTGTATCTTGAGGATACGAACCATGCTTTGAAGGTCTTTACCTTCTCATCAGTTTCCCTCTTGTTCTTGAAGATCCATCTACACATTAACGGGTCTTACCCATATAGGTGGATCCTTGAGGGTCCATATAAAACACTTGTATATGAAGTCTACTTTAGACTTTTATTGCTGACATCCATCTTTCCATATCATGATCTTCAGAAGCTTCATCACATGAAGTAAGATCATTGTCAAATTTCTCAACACATGGAAACCATCCTGAAACTAAATTGAATAGGTTTTAGTGTTTCATCTTTAGTTGTCCTTTTAGTTTCTGATTTCAGGAGCCTCATTATCGATTAAATGAGTTCCTTCACTTTATTTCCATCTTGATTCTCAAGAGTCTCATCCTCTAAGAATCACATTCTCAGATATGAAATCTTTTAAGAATCTCAAGGTCAAAAATTAGGTATCCAATACCATCCTTTATTTTCCTAATGAAGTAGCACTCTCTGGTGCTAAATTCCAGCTTACTTGCATGGAACCTTATTAAGGATATATATATACCTAGAAACTAAGAGGTAGTCATGTTAAGATTAATCAATGATCAAATCATGTTACACATGATCCAATTGTATCACCCTACAACTCTATTGAGTTTAGTTGTATTAGGAGGATTGAGGTAGGAATGATATTCCTTACTCTAAAAGGTATTCCATGAATTCATCTAATAAGTATTGATTACCTAGGTTAGATCAAATTCATGTCATCTTCCTTCAAACTTTGGTTCTCAACCAAAACTGTGAAATCTTTGAACATTTTAAAGGTTTCTAGGGTGAAGAGAAAAAATCTCATGTCACAAATAATCATTGAATGGTATCACATATCATCAATATTTATTATGATACAGATGATCAAAACATCAATATGTATGAGATCTTGGATACCTTGGCATCTACACCATTCCCAGAGAAGAGTGCATTGGACATTTTCTACTTTGAATACAATATTCACAAGTATGTAAGATTTGAAATTTCAGACAATCTGAAGTTTCATATCTTAGTAGTTCATTGATCTCATCAATAGAAAATATCCAAGGCTTGATGCCAGATCATTGTCAAATGATCTTCATCCTCCTATTGATCTTTTAAAGTTTAGTTAAGTATTAGAAATGTTAATGAACCATTCTTTAATTTTCTTATTTAGTAGAGTCCTCCAGATGAGAGTACTATCTGAAATGTATCCATTATAACTCGTTATGATAGGTCTATTTCAGAATTCATGTTTATTCCCATCATTTAGAAATAAACATTGAATGTATTCTAATATCTAGGTCATAGAGACATTCTCTAAGGATAAGGGCTCTCCCAATGAAAATAACAAGTCTATCTATCCAATAGAGATTGTTGCAACAATTGCATCAATATCCACGCAGATGACTATTAAACCTTAAGATCAACTTTCTAATCTTCTAGAAAAAACATATGCAACCAATTGCAAATGCCATTAGAAGAATGAGATACAATTATTAAACTTTGGTATTATTAAATAAGAAAGTCAATTTCAATGATTAAATATAGACGTAGATTATTCCAATGCACTATCTGAGTCCTTCTCTAAGGATCCTAGATAGACTAGATAGTCATGCTATCAATACATCGGCTTATTGCAGTATTAGTATTCATCCATCTCTTTGGATGTCGTATGGAAGTCACAGAAGTACAATCAACTCTTTGACTTTCCTTCTTACTCTGGGTCCGACCCATGCTTCCACTACGCTCCTTTCATCTATAAACAACCATTGCCTAAGACAAAGGATCTCTTATGTTGAATTCAAAAGATTTAAATATAAGAGTATTTCAACATTTATTCATGCTTCATTCATTTCATACAATATGAATATTATGAAGCTTCATAAATGACTTGAGTATAGATAGTAGAATGATGCCACTCATCATATCTACATACATCTAAACTCTAAAGACTTAGGTTCAGGTAGGTACTCAAACATTTTGAATACACCATCTCTTAAAGATCCACAATTCTGCATGATGCAGTGAACCATGTCATTCATGATTAAATGTCAAGAGCATATATATATGCCAAAACATCTTCTTAGATTTTTTAAGGATGACAATTATGATCACCAATGACATGTCACTTTCAAAGTACATTCGATGAGTGATCTGGACCATAGAGATATACAAACCCTAGGGTTGTAGACCTATTGTCTATTTAATTGTCATTCCTCGTTATAATGAGGAAACTTGCACAATGCAACCACATACATTATGTGCCAATTGCAAGTATACTACTTGATCATGAATCCAATTCATGAGAATTTACGGGTTATTATTGAGTATAACATTGAGTGGACTTAATGAAGGATTATCTGAAATAAGAAAATTGCATATATATATATACATATTTTACTTTGATTTAGGACGTTTTATATCAAAGTTGTCTTGCCTTGTCAACACTGAAAGTTCATTCCCTTAATCACTTTCAATGTAAGAGATATACTTACCATTATATCTCAGCAAGATCTGGGATCTCCTTCCTTATCTTTGTCACATCCCAATAATATGAGAAACTGTAACTCGGATATAAAGAAGCAGGAACACATTCTGCCTTACAAGTCCAACTTGCATTCCCAATTTGATCTTTAACACTCGAGCCCACCACCCCTAAGGTGATGCTGACCCGTCGTTAATTGAACCCACCATTAACAGGATTAGAACTCGCTATGCGCAATCCAATATCACCCCAATAATATGAGGAACCAATATTGGGGTCACTACGCATACGAGATTACTCTTTCGCGAAGCAAAGAGCCCGATCCATATGCACTTATACGCATGAGCTGTCACTTCGGACAAGCGTCTCCTACATACAATCCCTGACGACAGAACACTTCTCCTTGACGGGAGATCATGGATGTCACTTATGTGATCCTCCATATCATATTCAAATTCTAATTAGTCATTATGAATCGTATTCATTACGATTAGTTCTTCCAAGGGAAATAACAACTCTATTCATAATAGAGTGTTTTAATTTTAATTGGATTCTAATCATTCTAACATTAAATCAACGATCCAATTAATATCCAACAAACATTTTTATTGTTACTTGAAATATGGTATTATGTCAAATGCATATTATTTCGAATTTCAATAATTATAAAATACATCATGATCTATCCAGCATTATCGCATCCCTACCCGTTGTCAACCTGCTACCCCAACGCTCCTCGACTAGACACCATATCTGCCTCGAGAAAGGATAATGCTAAATTGATCATTTTGCACTTGAGATGATAATCGGTTTTTCAACCGAAGTTATAACATATAGTAATAATCAAAACCATTTTGATTATAAGGAAATCTACTAAAGAATTCCCAATCCTATTCAAGCAATTTTATTTGTTGGAAAATAGATTGAGTAACCAATAGTGATCTGGATCATATCTAATCAATTATTGGTTAATGCAATGTCATTTAAGGTAATAATTATTATCAAATATTTCACAAATATTTGTCAATAATTATTCTAGGAAATTAACCATTAATTTCACTAAATGATTAAATGATAATTACAAGGTTTAGATTAGGATTGTAATTTCCAGTAGTGACCCAGACTTACTAAAATTGGCATATCTCAATCAATTTAAATCCAAATCATGGAAAATAAGTTTCCATAGTTTGCTAATTTGATTTACAACAGGACCTAAGTAATTTGCATACATTTCTAGGCATTTCAAAACCATAATTAACTCCTTAATTAGGTTAAGATTCGCAGTCCCCGAAATAGTGGATACATGTTCACTAAAATGATTACATCCCATAGTTTCCTTATTTAATGGGGAACAAAATCCAAGTGATAATTTCATGTTTAAACATTATAAACAGGTCCGAAAAAACTCACAAAATAGGGCTACATGAATGAAATGCGATAAAATTCAGTAAACCATAATAACATGGCTCTGATACCACTTGAAGGATATGGAAAGATCCTTAAACGCAACATGGAAGCATGAGGATCACATCGTATGCGATCGGGAGCAACTAGTCGCACTAGTTGCTCGAGGCAATGGAATTTAAAAAAAAAAGCATGCGATGAAACCACATGATCCAAGAACACTTCTCGGATCGTTTCATCTAAACCACAAACAACTATTAGGGTTACATCTTGAAGCATGGTTGCGATCGAGTCTCTAAACGAAGAGACCTCCCGTCTCAAGTCTAATACGACGGAGGAGACGCTTGCGAGCGTATTGATGAAATACGTGCTCCTCGCAATCCATGTTGATGATCCAAGCGATGAATTTCCTGATCTCGTCACACGAGATACGACGCCTTCTTCATCAGCGAAGCACGCTGAAGGAGACAGAGATCCACGAGTAGATGATCTGACAACATAACGATGATGTTGCGATGATGGAGACTCTCTTGGGCTCCATGGTAGACAGCCACAATGAGAGAGAGGGAGAGATGGTATGTGGAGAAAGATAGAGGGAGAGATCCTTATGTTCATCTCTTGTTTTGTAGCATGAAGAGCAAGGGGTGCCCTTCTTTTTAGAATGATTTGGGATCCATGGATCTCAATCCATGGACAATACAAATCCAATAGCTCACATTGATTTTTGTTTCTTTTAATGGCCATGATTTTGTTGTAAATATACAACAATAATTAATTTAATAAAATCAAATATATATTGAATATAATTTGATTTATATCAAATCAATCTCAATTGGAGAAATAGGAAGGAGGCTAGCCTCCTTCGATATGGAAGGGGGAAGACCATCAATTCCCATAAAGGGATGGTGGACATCCACCTTCTCCATAAGGAAAGGTGGCTCCACTTTCCCATTACATGAGAATAAATATCTCATGTGTATCTCCAATATTTGTAACAACTATTGTTGCAAATTATTTCACAAAAATAAATTCAATTTATTTTGTGAACATTGCAATCATGCCATTGGAATTTTGTGAATCACATTCACAACCCAAAATAAAATGTAAATTACATTTTCAATTAATTATCTAATGTGAATCCAATTCACATCAACAATTAATTAACAAATGTAAATTATAAATAACAACTCTTTTATATATCACATTTATAATATATATGAATATTTGGGATAGTGCTATCCACATTATTCATATCCATGATAATTAAATCAAATTTAATCATCTTGGATCTCTTTTCTCATGTGCCCAAATACTATGAATCACATTCACATTATTTATATCTTTGAAAATCAAATCACGTTTAATTTTCTTAGATAACTCTCCATATAATATGAATCAAATTCAAATTAGTCGTGATAATTAAATCACATTTAATTATCCATTTTTTCAATGCTTTGATACATATATCAACAATGAAATTATCCATGAACTCTTTCAAGGATAATGCGCTTTCTCCATGGATACTTGGAGATAAGGACAGGGCGATTGTATTGTTCCATGTATAGTGACTTGGATATTGAGATCATATCTCACAACCAGATCTTGCAGACCAATCATAGATGCTTGATTAAATCAAGACCGCAAATCTAATCTTCTCATTGATCTAGATCACATTCCAATCAATGTCCAATATTTGGACCAAGATCATATTACTTCTCTACATTGAGGAGTCCCTAAAATCAAGACATGTTTCATCACTCCCTAGGAATGGAAGCGTCATGGTTATACAATCGTTTATGATCACATCGTCCTCAGGTATTCATAATACATGTACATCCTGCATACTGGATGACCCAGAATAAACCTGAAGTATAAGATCAATTTTACACTGTCTACTTCACGGTTTTATCATTAAGCTTCTCATTTGACTATTGGGAGTTGGTATCGATCATATACTTTCTAAAAGCGTATATCATACCCAGGTGTTGATTATATACTTTCCAAAAGCATATATCAAACCTACAAATTCAGTCAAGCTTCCAAAGCGAGATGACCGTAGTCGGAATTTGATTCTTCCCAATATCTCATGAGTGAGCTCATGTCTTCTAGTTCAATAATGAACCGGTATGATCCATTTGAGATATTGTATTACTCAAATGTCCTTGTATGCATACCAGCGCATCGGTGTATTGACCTTGATTAGGTCATCAACCTATTGGTCTGCCAAATGTACATACTCAGGCATATAGTAACTCATCTGTATCCGGTGAGAAGATGCATGCCTATATCATGACAGCATACGACACAGGACTTTGGTTATCTCGATCTCGTTAAATCAACTCTTTGACCTAACTTATCTAACACCTCCGAATCTCAATTCCTATGCAGAGGATCTGCATCAAGAGGTCAGTTAGATATCAGCTTTTAGAGAAAGGATTGCCATCTCCTTCTTAGGCTGGAGATCATCTCTTAATAATCATTTGGTTGTGCTTGATGAGTCCTCAATCTAACTCTTTAGATATTCATCCAAGCACCAGGCTCTATGATTCAATAATTGAATCAATAGTTGTATGATCATTATGATGGCCATTGTACATAACCCTAATTGTACTAAGGGACCTATCATGAAAATTAGTTATTCTTCATTTCAGATCAGAGAATGATATTTGCAATAACATTTATTGCATAATGTCTCACCGTGGGTTCGCATGTCCAACACGACAGTGGTCTACTTTTAGACTACTAGATCGATCGTGTTTTTCATATAATTCGAAGGTGTTTGCCAAATCTAAGCGATGGCCTCCCTGCCTTGCTGTGATTTTTCCACACACATTCTACAATGTTGAACAAATTCCGTGCTCACCAGGGAGCAATGATCGAGACCACCGGGCTTGACGAGCCCCTTCGGGTGGCTACTGCATAAGGAAACAAGATGCAGTAGCGACAAGGTCCCATGGATCATTGTTTGATGAATCTGTGATTCATCACTCTAAAATATGAGAATTGCGAGTTCACAAGCAATTCATTGCATTTGTTAATATATATTTCATTATTATCATTCATGCATAAGTAAATAAGATTCATGTTTTTGCATTCATAATTGCATTAAATAAGAAGCCAAAACTCCCATGCGCATTATCACCTACATATTACCATAACTTCTCTTGTTTGTAATTATTTTTCACAAACTCCAAATAACATAAAATCAACTTTGTTGTGTATATATTACTAACATTAATCAAGGAAAAATACCCAAAAAATGCTAACTTGTATATTTTCTCAATAAAATATAAACCCTAGTTTGAGACAAAAACCTGTAAATGTGAATATCTCTCTCATACAGTATCTTATGAACCTCTGCTCACTTTTGAGTTAATGTAAATTCAATCGTCTACAAAATAAGATCAATTCAAGAGAATCGGAGTCCATATGTGAAACTTGGGTTTTGGGACCTCATTGTATATTGTACAGATTTATTGTTTTGACTTATTTTATGTACAAAAACAACCCTTTTTTATTTTTTTATTTTGCATTTATTTTCTTTGATTTATGTTTTAATAAAACATACAAAAATTCAAATAAAAATTGAAGTAAAAATCATTGAAAATGAATCAATTTGAGTATGTATATAGAGTTTGTATATATGTCCCTTTTATTTTATTTCTTATTTTATTTATTACTAAAAACCACAAAAAATAGATTATGTTGTAAAGTAAATATTTATTGTATATTTTATCTGATTTTTATTTTTATTTTTACCTTATTTAGAAAAGGAAAAATTACAAAATACATGTATTTTATATCTATAGAGTACAACCAAAAATGCCTTTTTTTACAGAGATCTCTTTTGATTTTGATTTCTTCACGAAAGCTTATAGATCCCATTAAGATAAACAATTTTCATGAAGACCACTTTTTGATTTGACATCATTTGCTATTTCATTTTCATTTTTATTTATGTTTAATTTCTAAATTTTGTGAGTTTGACACTGATAAATCTCTGTTTGATCATCTTTATTCTTTCATTTTGACCTCTTAACTCGAGCTAAATGCATGAATTGTAGATCTAATCGAAACAAACAACTTTCATGAAGAATACTTTTTGAATTAACATCGTTTGCTATTTTATTTTTATTTTTATTTTTCTTTATATTTAATTTTCTGATTTTTGTGGGCATGACAGACGATTCTCCATTTCATCACCTTTATTCTATCATTCTGACCTCTCAACTCGAGCTAAATGCATGTATATAGCATTATTTTGCATTAAATAACATCTATTAATTACATTTTAACTATTACACAAAATGATGTATTTATAGCCTAAATAAAAGAATAAATAAAAGAAAAGAAAAAGAAATAAAATACCATAGGTTTTGAATGACTATAAACCCCAAAACCTCGGTATCATGATGACTAGGTCGACAAGGAATAAAGTAGGGGGAGATAAGGGACAATAACTAATTTAAAACCTTAATTTTAATTCTATAATTAATTCATTTGGGGACCTATTTTATTCTTTATCATTTATACCAAGTCAATAAACTTTGTACATGAAGTTTATAGATAAAAATACATCAAAAAATATAAAATTTATTTCATGAAAAATAACGCATAGAGTGCCCTAGAAACAGAGAATAAAAAGCCAAAATCAAAAAGATCTTAGACCTATATATTCTCCGTATGAACTCAAAATTCACCAAACCCACTTTTATTATTCCTAAAGTTAAATCATCTATTTAACGAAGTGGTTTCATTCAATTCGGAGTAAAGATGCAAAAGTTAGGTTTTGGGGGCCTATTGTGTAATTTACCTAAATAAAATTACCAATTTACTTTTTCTTTATATGTTCCATAAGTTTATATTTTTATAATTTTGAAAAAACTATTTTTAGTACATGAACATATATAAAATAAAATAAAATAAAATAAAATAATTAGAAATACGATAAAATAAACAAGTATGTCGAAATACATAGGTTGATTATACATATATCTATATAATTAACATCTATATTTGTTTAAGTGTACAAATAACTTCAAAAAATGCAATAAAAATATATTTATATGTATTTCAATAAATTATAAATATATAAATTATTTATATAAAATAATAAAATTTATAATAAAAATAAAACACACTATATAGGTAAATATACCTAGTTATATACTTGTAAAAAGTAACTCATAATAAATCAACTTGTAAAAATAAATAAAAATCATATTAAAATACTATATAAATTAATAAATATCTTCCATGTTTTATTAAAAATAATAAAATCACTTTCTATTTATTTTTGATTTATTTTCACTTTTATTTTCTGGTTTTCTTGTAGCGGCTGACGTGGCCCAATCAGGGCTCAACCTTGGTTGACAGACCAGTCAACTGAGCCCCTGGAGCCCTAGGCCTATCATACCTCACCGCTGGCCCATCTTTCTCGATTTTTTCCTGTTGACCCTTGATGAATCCATGAGTCAACCTCTTTATTCTATTATTTTAGCTTAAAATCCTTTGCAAAATACCTGTAAATAACAATAATATCGTTATTTATCATTTACCAGTTGTTTGTAATATTGTATATTTATCATTCTTATACACCGAAATAGAAGAGTAAAGAAGAAAAGAAACAAAAGACTATATATATGAAATAAATACATGCTGACTCTCTCCCCGAAATTAGGTTAAGGCCTAACCTGATCGACAAGGAATAAAATAGGGAGAGATAAGGCCTTCATCAAGAAAATCAATAAAAATAATTTTTCACTTTGCTTATTTATCATTATTTTGTATATGAATTCATTATTCTATTTTATTTATCACATAAATCACTTCAAATAAAAATGATTTCTTCTTGAAAATTGTACATAAAGATAAGGTGTACATATTAAAAGAATTGCGAGTAGAAGCATTGTACATAGTATAATAATGACACTTTGAAAAATTTACAGAACCAAACTTGACAGATCCATATCTTCTCCATAAAGAATCATACTAAAGCAAACTCATTTTCATTGCTCTCTAAATAAATAAGATTTAAAACGAAAGTGGTTTCATTAAAATCAGAGTTAAGATGAAAAAATGGCCTTTTAAAGTGTATTGTATGTTGCTCCTTTATTGTACATTTGATGAAATATACTCTTTTATTAATTTTATGTATATATTTGAACATATTGTATTTTTAAATATTTGTATATATTGTAATTTATTCATATAAAATGCAAATAAAATTTACAAAAGCAAAAATACTCAAAAATAAAATAGTGTAAATATTGTATACGTAACAATATATATTGAAATACCCTTATTTACTTAACTAAAAAATTATTTCATAAAAATAAAGTAAAATATACTTAAAATGCTTAAATTATTGTGTAAATAAATAAGCTATAAAATATGGTGTATTTTTGTTTAAATTAATAATTAAAAATAAAGGTGTATAGTATATAGGTAATTTTTACCTGTAATTATCAATATTTAATAATATAATTCAATAAATTAAATTATTTAATTTCTAAAAAATCACCATAAAATTATTAATTAAATTATTACCATTATTTATTTTATACACTTTTTAATTTAAAATCATTTTCTATTTATTTTCTTCTTTATCCTTAGAGTCATTGTAGCATGGGATTCTTTTTACTTTTCTATACTTGGCACCAGCTATGTATTCCTTTGTCGCCTTTTGATCACATTGAGGACATAGTTCGAGCTATGTATAGGGGGTGTCGTATATCTTGTATATATATACTTTATTCATATTCGTACTTTTGTGTGTTAATAATATGGCTAATAAAACCAGAATATTTTTTGTAAAAAGTATGTGGAAATTCTTTGAAAAATTCTTTTGTAGATTTTTTTGAAAATAGGTTTGCAGTTTTTTTATAAAAATGTTTTTACAAATGCTTTGTAAAATATTTATAAAAAATATTTGCAAAATTGTTGTAAAAATCTTTGTAAAATTTTTTTTGTAAATAGACTGTAAATTATTTTGTATCAAAATTATTTATTGTTAAAATGTATGTAAACACCAAAACCAAAACCAAAATCGGATCAAAAAAATTTCTTCACGAAAATTGCTCGTCTCGATGAGATCTACAACTTTCATGAAAACACCAAAACCAAAATCGATCATTTGCGTAAAGTGATATTTTTGGGGTATCCCATGTACATAGAATACCTTGAATTTTGGGTTTTATAATTTTTTGTCATTTTTAAACCAGATAAAAATCCGGAAAAAATATGATAAAATCAAATATAAATATTTACACATTAATCTATTTTTTTTTGGAATTTTATTGAGTGAGAAAAAGAAGAAATAAAATAAAAACCAAAAAACGACCAATTTTGTACAGTCAGTTAGTGAAGACTCAGTCTCAATTTGTTTCTTTGATTTCAAGCTCAGTTTGAATTTGGATTTTTGCGTATTTTAATAAAACTTTTATCCAAGAAGACAAATGAAAAAGAAAAGAACTAAAATAGGTTAATTATGTGCATAAAATACTAGGTCAAATTAGTTAAAATACAAAATGTACAAAAGAGGCCCAAAACCCAACTTTCGCATATGAGCTCTGATTCACTTGAATTTGGTCTTATTTTGAAGGTAATTGAATGTACATTAGTTCAAAAGTGAGTAGGATCAAAACGGACACTAGATGGGGAAGATATGAGGGTTTTAGTCCATGAATCCTTAGGGTTTGGGTTTTTGGTCCACTTAATTGGGTTGGTGATTTTTTTGTAGTTTTCATTTATTCTTATTAGTGATATGTACACAGTGGAGGTGATTTTGGGTCATTCAGAGTTAGCATGAATTAGTTAAAAATCAGGGAAGTTAGGCTATTTACAGGTTAATTTTGGCTGGGATTTTTGGCTTCTTATTTTGTGCATAAATGAGTGATAAAATGCAATTCTTATTAAAACATGCATGAATGCTAATTATACAGAATAAATGAAGAAATGCTGATGATTTTGAGGGATTTGAGCTTAATTAATGATATTTAGAGTGATGAATCTTAGATTCATCAATGGCCAAAGGAGAGGCCTCTTTATCCTCATCCCGAGCCTACCAGCGACAACCGCAAGTCCACCACAATCTCGTCAATATGGTGATAGCTAGTGAACAAGACAGGGACAAAAGCTCCAAGCTCAGCATTAGCAGGAGCCACCTGTCCAAAGTTGATATTATTTAATAGCGATCACAAGACTTGGAGAATTTGTCTATGATCGAACGGAGGACCCAACACCTAGACAAGTTGGATCAGATTACAAAGCAGGTGGAGCTGCTTATGAGCACCATCAATGTCGTGCAATCTGTGAGTCCGACCACTACCACATCTGTTGAGACGAAGGAGCCATCATCTCCACATCAGCCTCAGCCAAGTGCAAGTCATCCTCAGATCCAGCATGTATAATATGTGCAAACACCTGACTAGTCACCACCGCCATCTCAGTAGATCATTCTGTATCAGCTAGAGCTCCAGCCCCTTTCCTATAATCCATTCTCTCCATCACCATCGGGTATCCAAGAGATGAACAAAATCTAGAATAACAATGTCCAATTGGCCCATCTAAGCAAACAGTAGCATGGCCAATCTCCATCCATTTGGTTGTATTACCAGCATTAGGGAGGGAGATTTGTCCATCCCAACTAGCCTCAGCATCACCAACCTCCGCAATATCAAAATATTTGGAGGCAGAATCAGTAGTACCAGCAACCTGCATACTGCCAATATCATCCATGTCACCCATATGCGTGTGTGTATTATAATCAGTAATCTCCTCCTCCTCAATTTCATCAGCAGTAAGTCCCTCCTATTCATCATGATTCTTAGAATTCACAGCCTCAGCAATATTGTTCTCATCATGGTCATCATGTTGAATCATCCGAAGTTGCTCTAGTAAACCCAACGCTCGACTGCATGGCCCAACTCACTAAGGGCCTATTAGATATGTCTCATAATCTCGACGACCTCACTGCCACTAAAACTCCAATCCCAACACAAGTTGAGGCGAACTCTAATAATTTCAAATGCAAAGAGAATGTAGTCTATGATGTTTCAATTGGTCCGTCAAAGTCAGATATTTCATATTATGCCTTGTCTCATGCAGTGACTGTTAGGAGTGATAGAACCTTGAAGCCATCCGTCATCGCCAAAGGGAAGAATAAAGTGGCTTCTGGAGAGTCATCTTCTACATCAGTCGATCCAGCATCCGAGCCGAGAAGGATGAAGATGATGGAGGAGCAACACCAGCCACCACCCACGGCCACCATCAAGAGAAAAATTGACAAATAAACCACCAAAAAGAAAATTCACAAAAAGAAATCAAGAGACAAAGCCTCGAAGGACCAGCCTTGGAGGAGCCAGCATCACTAGTAGTCGATCTAGAGCAGCCTAACGAAGACTAAGCTCATGTCGATAAGTTCTATCTGTTTTGAATGATGGCCCATTTGTTGGCCAATCATATGTAAATAAGTTTGTAATTAAGAATGATGCTTTTCCTTCAGTGAATATTCCATTCCCTGAAGCTATGAAAAATACCAAAAAATTACAAAATTGAAAACTACATTGTCCGACCTAGTGATTAAAATTAAAAATCTTGGTCTGAAAATACCACTCGTAAAGGTCGTGAATTACATGCCAGTCATCAAGAAAGTATTAAAAGAAGTATGTACTTCCAAGCATCCGAACCGCAAGAACAGGTGCAACAGAGGGGAGAAACATATCTTGACCATGGCCATAATAAATGCAATCACTGACCTACCACAGAAGAAGTAAGATAAGAGAGAGCCCAATATCAAATGTCAGATCTTTGACCAAGTTTTTGGGCGGACTCTTCTTGATAGCGGATCTTCAGTAAACCTCATGACTTCCTCATTACTTCAAGAATTTGGGCTTAGATCGCTTAAGCTGACAAGAATGATTCTGGAGTTCACAGATCGATCTATGAAACGGCCTAGAGGTATGTTGGAGTACATTATCATGACTGTGTAGGATAATAAATTTCATGTTGACTTTGTAGTCGTAGACACGGACTCTAGACACGGACTCTCCTTCACTCTTACTCTAGATCCCCATATGTTCCTTCTCACAGGCGAGGCAGTTGTCAACTAAGGATCTGGGAAGGTCACCTTCCACTCTAGCTCCAACAAAGTTACCATGCATTTGTTCAGTGAGACAAAAGCAACATCTGATACAGGGAGAGAAGAATCAGCAACGGACTGTGATATTGTGGACATCCAAGACCCGTTAATTTCTCTGAATGACATCATCACACAGGAAATCCTCTTTTCGAAGGAGGACCCGAATAACATAATCAACCCATGCTTCCTTGTCGATTGAGATCCGAATCAGAAATTGAGTCACTAAGCAACATGTTCAAAGAAGGTTCATGCTAGTCCGAACGTGGAGAATTCATTGTAGATATGTTCGACACATTTATTTCAGAGCCAGGAGTGACAGAGGTGGACAACACCTCATTGAAACTAGCAGATTAGCCAACTAGCAGCACCTTCTCCGAAGTTACCGTGGAGCAAGCTCAACAATTACCAAAACTCAAACCACTCTGGGTAGGTCTGAACTACGCTTTCATTGTAGGCAATGAACACATGTATCCAGACATCATCAACAGCAGTCTGACCCCAAATCAAGAATGTGATGAAAGAGATCATGATGTGGTACGATGTAGGTTTCATATATCCCATCTCAGATTCCAAATGGGTATGTCTGTCACACGTAGTTCTTAAGAAATCAGGAATTACAATTGTAACGAATGAAAAAGGAGAGGAGATTCCGACCTGAGTACAGACATCATGACGTATCTTTGTGGACTAGAGACGCTTGAATTTAGCTACAAGAAGGATCATTTTCCACTTCCATTCATTGACCAAATAGCCAAAAGGGTGGCTGCAAAGGAATAATTTTGTTTCTTGGATGGGTACTCAAGGTATAATCAACTTGTTATTGCTCTTGAAGACCAAGAGAAGACTACTTCCACTTGTCCATTTGAGACTTACGCATTTTGACGGATGTTGTTTGGGTTGTGTAACGCTCCCTTGATGAATCTGTGATTCATTAACGTTTCGGTCGCATTTTATCTTAAAACCCTTAACAAATACATGTAAATATGCATTAATATTCACTTTTTGTTAAAAGCAAATTCATGAATAAAATCTTAGTTTTATGCATTAAAAGGATAAAAAATATATTATAATAATAACGATAATAAAGAAAATACGGTAGACTGTAAATACGTACATATTTGTACGGAATGTCTTAGAAAATATAAATATAGTTGTAGGATAAATTTATATAACCTATCCCCCGAGATCAATTCGGCGACTTGGTCGATAAACAATAAAGTAGGAGAGATAAGGAAGAAAACCCTAAAAGAACTAACTCTATTTATAAAATATTCATTCCTTTTATTTATTGTATATACACAATCTTCACATAATTATATTTAAATTATACATATATATTTTTCACCAAAGTCTTCACCATTATGTAGATAAAAATATGTATAAAATATAAAAAATAAATAAATAAATCTAACTTTTATATATACCAAAAATCAGAACTTCAAATTGGCAATTTCCCAACTTATGAACCTCACAACTTCGCCGTACGGACTCCATGTTCAATTTAATCACCTTTAAAGTCAAGATATTGAATTCTCCTATTAATGAAGGCAATTTCATCAGAAAAGGAGTCTGTTTGCAAAAATTCAATTTTTGGACCTAATGACAATTGGTTTATGGGCCGTTGAATTTATTCTGTAAATATTATTTATAGTACAACTCATCTAGAAATTTTTAATTATTTTATTGATCTTTTAGTTATTTAAAAAATAAAATCCTAAATTAAAATCTTAATTTACTATTTTAAATAAATCAAAAACCCCTAAAATAGGCAAAATTGAACTGCATTGTATATACATATATTTATTAAGGGAAAAGGGAGCCTACGCTCAGTGCTGTAGGTAACTACCTACACTCGGCTCTTTTTTTCAATATTTTTTCATTTTTTTGAAATGAAACTTTTGAGGAATTAGATCACCATATATCACCATGTTGTCATTCCAAATTTAACTTAATTCGGGGCTTCTATCATCCCCATCAAGACTACCAAATTTTCACGGTCTAAGAATTGCTGAAATTTTCCCCTTCTAGATGAATGTGTTAGGAATGGTTGTTTTGCATGAAACTGAAACACATATTCCTCTCAATATATTGAGCAAATCCTCCTAAGGTTTCCTTAAAAAACTCAAAAATGATGAAGAAGAAATATGGGTGTAAGTAGTTACCTACACCCTCAGGTGTAGGATCCCAACTCCCATTTATTAATCTATGTAAAATAAATAATTAAATTCACAAAAATTTACACAAACCTTATTTATTAATATATAAATTGATAAAATATAAAAATAGTATCTTATTTATTAAAATATTCATTTAAAAATATAAATGCTATTTATAAAGTATATTATATGTATATTTATTAGTACTTTTATATATCATAATATATATATATATATTATTTATATATGTATAATATACCATAATTTAGATAATTTAGTTATCTACATTTTTATTTTTACATCTTTGTAAATTGATATTATTATTTAATTTATAAGGTATTTGGTTTTCGGAATTATGTGAAGTTGACACGTGTTAGCATCACATTCATCTTCTCCAAGAACCTATTCTATTGCATTATTGAAACAAACACATTTCAGTAATTACTCCAGCCCTTGATTAGCAACCAAACTCCCATCTAGCACTTGGATTCTCTAGCCTAATCATTTGGGGAAGAACAATCCCAAATGTCATGAGGTATAGTTGTGCGACACATGTCCCTGACATGCAGCCGAGATCTCATCTCATACATCTTATCACAACCGTCTCTTAGAGAAACAGTGGGAAAATTGCAACTTAAACCCATCGACATCCAAAAATCTACATGCACCTCCATAGGATTTCTTATTTGCAGTTAGATCCTTTCACAGGGACGTAAATGCAAATCCATTTATTTTCTTCCAGAACTGTTATTACAGTGGTACCCTTGTGCTTATTGAGACATTTGGACATTCTAGATACTATATTTTTCTTTGATTTTTCAAGGGTAGTTGCATAACTTCCCTAATGAGATTTTATTGCATTTTCAAGGGTTTTCATCGTTTCTTTGAATTGTTTTGATTTTCGATTATCGCTTTCATTTGGATTTTCTTTGTGTGTTTCTTCGAGCCCATTGCTTAGTTTTCTTTGTTTTTTCTACCTATATAGTATCACCTATATCATACCTCACATGTCTACTATAGACTAAATCATTTTGAAAAATATATTTTTTTCTTTTGAAAATAAAAAATCAACTTCATTTTCTCACAACTATAACCACTATAGAATACTACCTGGCTCTGTATTCCATCTATATATTGTATCACCATTTTTCCAAAATAATTTTTTTAAAAAATCCCATAAAATTTTAAAATAAAAATTTACAAAATTGAAAACCAATAGAAATAACAATAAATTAAAAATCCACAAAAGGACTTCATGAAGAAGAAAATTAATCACAAAATCGATCTCTGATTCTAAGTATCTTTCTTACCTTCTTGTGTTCGACCCAAGGACACCTAGATGGTAAATATCAAGTGAAAAGACAGAAAATATTAGTTCTTATATACATTCATTTTCCTCTTCTCTCTCTTTTTATTTTCTTTTGATGCGTGCTCCTCTTCGTGGTTACTAAATTTCATAGATATATGCTTGTTGTATTCGCAGACATGGTGGGTAGTTTCCTCAAGGTATTCATGGATGATTTCTCACTCTATGGGGATAGTTTCTATACTTGTTTGGCATATCTGAACCAAGATCTTCAACGTTGTTGTGAGGTCAATTTGGTGCTCTAATGGGAGAAGAGTCACTTCATGGTGATTGATGGAAGTGTGTTTGGCCATGTTGTCTCCAAGTAAGGCATGGAGGTCAACCAGCCCAAGGTGGAAGTGATCTCCAAGCTCGGGCCACTAATGAATCTCCATTTCATCACCTTTATTCTTTCATTTTGGCCCTAAATCCCTAGCTAAATGCGTGTATATAGCATTAATTTGTACAAAATAACACTCAATAATTCATATAAAATATTGTATAAAATATCATATTTAATTCCAAAATAAAAGAATAACGGAAAGAATAGAAAAAGAATGAAGTGTCAAAGACACAGAGTGGCCTAGACCTGAAGATCCAGTCATCATGTGACTTGGTCGACAAGGAATAAAATATGGGGAGATAGGGCAGCCAATTGTACAGAAAACATAGCTTAGAACCCTCAATCTTATAGCCTAATAAGTGCATTTTAGGACCTATGTTCTTTTCATATTTTTATACCTCAAATTGATAAATTTTAAAAATGAACATTTTACATAAAAATACAAAGGAAAATACCAAATTTATTTCATTTAAAAATAATGCACAGTGTGCCTGGGACACACAGAATAAAAAATCACAAATAAAACTTTACAGAACTGTATCTTCTCCATACTAACTCAAATTTGATCAAACTCACCTTTGTTATTCATAAAATTAAATTATCTATTTAATGAAGGTGGTTTCATTTGATTTATAGTTAAGATGCAGAAGTTGGCTTTTGGGTCCTCATTGTGCATTACATGTACATAATATTCAATATTTATTCTTTATATTTTTCACTTTCTTACATTTTTATATATTTGTAAATATTATTCAAAATACATGTGAATAATAAAAATAAAATAAAATGATTAAAATACGTTAAAATAAATATTGCACTTCAATGTATATGTAAACTATACCAGTGTTACACCTATACAATATATTTACATAATTGTTTAAATAAATAAATAAATTCAGAAAAATAAAGTAAAAAATGAAAATATGTATTTGAATAAGTTATAAATATAGAAATTATGCATGCAGAATAAAAAAACATTCAATATAAAATAAAAATAAAAAATACCCAATACACGTATAAATACCTATACTTATACATGTAATTATTAATATGTAATAAATTAACTTGTAAAAATAAATAATAATTAGAATAAAATATTACATAAAATTACAAATATTTTTCATGTTTTACACTAAAAGTTAATATAATCATTATATATTTTTTATAAAGTATCCAAGGGAATTTTCCCTTGAAATTTTTTAGTTGGTCCACATGGACCAACCGGGGCGCGAGGACCGTTGACCCCAGGTCAACTGTCCTCTCCTCATCCGTCATTGTATCTGACCTCACCTACCCCCCCCCCCCCACAAACTTCTCCCCTTTTTCCCCGCTCCACCATTCTTCTCGAGACCTTCACACATTGCCATCCATGTTGTCCTTGACCTCCGCCCATACCCAAGCTCTCACCAACCACCATCGAGTTGCACTCCACCCTCCTCCCAAAAGTTGTCAGCCTCTTGGCTATAAATAAACCCGACTCCCTTTTTATTTTCGATCCCCTTCTTCCCACTGTAACCCTAATAGGAGTCCCTAGGTCCTTAGTGACAGTGAGGCATTCCCCAGCCTTGTTGGCGAGGAGAAGGAAGGAGAAGGCAAGATCCAACTCCAGCGAGCTTCTCCGCTCCTTTCCTCGAAGATGGTACGAGTTGTTATATCGGGAATTCTTTAATTCTTTTCATTCTAGCATCTTAGATTTATCTTTAGTTTCATTAATCAGTCTTTAGTTTTGTTTAATCTTAGAAATCAAAATTTCTAGAGCACTAGGCTCCAGCACCAAATCCATCGTGCTTCGCATGTTTTTGCCTAACATTTCCACTTCATCTCCTTCCATGTTCATTTCCCCATCGATTCCCTCTTTCTTCACCGTGGATCCTACATGGATCGGAGTTCCCGAGCTCCACCTCCAAAACCTTAGCTGAAGCTATGTCGCCCCACTCACCACTATGTGCAATAGCTTCCTCTGGAGTCGAGGAGATGAACCCCTCGAGCTCCTCTTTGTTTTTGTGCAGGAACCCGACCAAAGAAGTCACTTGGAGCATTCATCCACGCTCTTAACAAAAGCCCAGATGCCTCGAGCCTCCAAGCCCCTTCCAATGGGGCTCGAACAGCTTTAAAGGGTCCTTCAGGTATGGATGACCATTAGGAAGATGAGGAGGCCTTCAGTGAGGCAACTGGTGGATAGAGACGACAGGAATCCAAAATCAAAGCTTGCTAGAGTGTTGTTCTTGGAGTGTTCTTCCAAGGACCTCCAAGATTGTGCGACTAAGAACCACAGCCCAGATCTAATCTGGGCCATCCAATCCTCAGGAGAAATGAAGTCATTCAGCAGCCGCTCGATCAACCACGTGGAACTTTCACTGCCCTCCGATTGCGTGCCTTTAAGTCGAGTAATTGCATAATATGCCCCCACCTTTTTGTATTTATAAACAGAACCTGTAAATATTTTGTTGTGTAAAAGGTTTTGTAAAAATTGCACGGATCCCGCACCTTCTTGTTTATTGCATATAGGTCCAGTGCTAGCTTACTTAACATGGCGGCCCACATGAGGTGGGAAAATTGCAGTCGACCCCTTTCACGTCTTGTTATTATTTTTAGTCCTAAAAGTTTGTAATACAATGTTAAACTTCTGGTACTTTTGCACACAAACCCTTAAACTATATTTTTTTGTAAAAATGCCCCTCGTGGGCCAGTAAATTATTTTGTTGTCTTTTTATATTGATTAAATAACTCATGTCCTTTGAAAATTATGGGAAAATAGCTAAAAGTGCTTAATATTATGCTTGTTTAGACCACATTTTTATTTCTATCATTTTCTTGCATTTTTTATTTATAAAAAATTAAAAGGAGCATATTTATTCCCTATTTATAAAACTTAATCTAAAATTTTCAATATATAAATATGTATATTACTATATAATATAACTTCAAACTAAAAATAACAAAAAAATATAAAAGAAAAGGCTTAAATTTTGGAAAATCCCCTCTTAACCCTAAAAAATTAACAAAAATTCTATAAGATAAAAAATCAATTGTATAATTTTATATATTATATAATATATTAAAATTAATTTTTGGAACTTTGAGATATATATATTGAAAACCCAAAATAATCTAGCCACTTATTAAAAGTTATTATTTTGACATTTTTAATTAATTAAAAATACCTAAAAATTAGAAGAAAAAAATGTAAGAAAATTTACAAAAATAGAGAAAAATTATGAAAACACAAAACATTTTATTTAGGTTTTTAGAGTATATAGCTATATTTATAAATATAAAACCCTTTATAGTATATATATACTTAATATTACTTACATGGTGTTATAATTATTATTATTATTTATTATAAAAACCTAAATATATTTTATAACATTTAAAAAAATAGAAAGGACTGTACTCATTTATACTTTCTGAATTTTTATAAATTTATTGTATATTTCATATATAGTACCTATATTATACATATTGATATATATTATCCTCTAAAAGAAAAAGAAATTAAAAATCGTAAAAATATAAAAAAAAATAAAATTATAAAATTTAAAATATATATAACATTAAAAATCCATAAAAATTAAATATCAATAAAAAACCATAAAAATCAAAAAAAACAAAAAAGTACAAAAATATTTATTATTTAATTTTCATTAATTGATAATTAATACCTATTCACGTATCTCTCAGTGGTTTGACCCATGCACTTGTTTGCTATACGCATTTATGTGTAGAGTATAATATATTATACCTTGCATAATTTTCATTAATTATTCATAAATTGTGGGTTGATTGTTATCTCAAATGGTTGATTGGGATCCGAGAGCTGAGAGAGGCGTTGATATAGCGATTTCCAGATCTAACTTATAGGACACTACATGCCCTCCAAGATCGGATGCTTGGGTCACCGATTGACCTACCTAGGATAGGATTTTTGTACATAGTTTCAATTTTATTTTCTTGTCTTTTATTTTCTTTTTGTTAATAATTGTTTATCTATTTTGAACATCTCTTTTGTTGAATTTCTTATGAGAGACCATGTGGTGAAGGCGACTTCCTAGGAAGCTGATGCACGCGAGCTGTAAGGAGATCTTCCTCTTCATTTCAAAATGATTGGAGAGAGCAAGGAAGAGAGACAGAGAGAGTAGAGAAGAATTTAGCATAGTATTCTTTTCTTTTTATTTTGTGAGAGAGCAACCATTTTATTTTTGCAATAATTTTTTGGAATAATACAGGTACTCAAAGACACTAGAACATTGACACTCTCCAAGGTCCATGGCTAAGGTGATTGATCACTTAGGGCTCGCATTTTTCTTGCCTTTACACTTTTATTCTCCTTATTCTTTTCATTTTATTTTTCTTTATTTTCCACATTTTGAGTTTTCCACCTTTATTTTCTTTGTTTTATGTGAATGAGCCCTTAGATTTTTAGGATTTTCTTGGTTTAGTAATCTAGGTTCAAAAATCTAATATATGCATGTACCTATAGGCTATAGTCTACGCTTGGATTTAGACTAAAATAAATAATGCAATAAAATATATAGGTATACTATACATATAATGTATATACATATATATAGGTATATAAATAAAATCATAAAAAAATAAAATATGTAAATATGTATTTAATTATACTATAAATATACAAAATATGTAGATATGATAATAAAATTAAAAATACAAAATAAAAATAAAATACCTAAAATATATGTAAATATACATGTGTATATACTTGTAAAAATTAACACCTAATAAATAAGGTTGTAAAAATAAATAAAAATACCCATAAAATATATTGAAAGGAAGAAATATTTTTCATGTTTTGAGTTTTAATTTAAAAAATCATTTATATTTATTATGGAATTAAAAAGCCTTTTTATTTTTTATTTTGTGTCCCATTAGGTCCTACGTGGACCAATGGGAGCCAAGCTTTTGTTAACCTGAGGGCCAATTGTCCCCTCTGAGGCTCTAACCTTGTCAAAGTCACAAGCCACATACTTTCTCCATTTTATTCTCCTTCCTTCGTGCTCCTCTTCTCCCTCGAGCTCCTCCTTTAATGTAAACCCCATCACCTTCTTCTACGCTTGCACCTTAGGTTTCACCAACCCCTTCTTCTATGCACGCCACCTCCATCCCAAAGTTGTCGACCTCGTGTGTATAAATTAATACCCCTGACTTCCTTTTAAATATATATCCTTCTTCTTCCACTGTAACCCCAAAGGGATCATCTGAGTCGAGTCCTTAGTGACATAAAGTGTCTCCTATCCCCGGTAGCGTGGATAAGGCAGAGAAGAAGAGGTCCAACCATCGTCGGAGCTGAGTTCTAGGTGGTTCTCTGCTCCTTGGCTTCTCAGCCAAGTCAAGCCAATTTTATTTGCTTTCCAGGTTAGATTTCATTCCTGCATTTCAACTCTTCTTTTATTTCATACATTTACTTTGTGTTTTATTCTAATCTCATGTCGTAAAGATCGTCCGAGCACTAGGCTCTGGTCACTATCTCCGTTGTCCCTACCATTGTTGTGACCCAACTCCCCCCCCCCCCCCCCACCCCCCAATTAACTTGTCCTTCATCTTCTACACCTCGCATCCACCTAGATCATCCTGATCTTACCTAGCTTAGAGAATCCGACTCTCCTCCGCTTCTCGTTGAAGACACTCCATTCACTTTATTCTTCATGCAATCAGATACAAATTAGGTCTATAGCATAGCTCTCGAGCCTCTCTATCTTTATGCAAGAGCTGACCCCATATAGCACATGGGAAGGGGAATAGAGTGAAGACTTGATATCCCATGTGCCTGGAGAAGAAAACCCTATCAAGCCTCCTCCTACAAGGCATGGACCAGTAGAAGGTCCCCTGCAGGTGCAGAACAGTCCCAGGAGACTATTGAGCCGATCAGGAAGATCGGAGAATGGCGGAGTCGAGAGAAATCAAAGAAGAAAGGAGGACATGGAAATTGTTCTTCCTCCCACCTTAAGGATTGTCATATTGAAGTTACGACCTAGATCTAATCTTGGTCATTGATGATTAAACAAAGCTTAATCCTCTCAGTGTTGTCGGATTTATGCAGTACGCACATGGCAGCTCATGAGTCGTTGATCAGGCCATAAGCGTAAGGCGATCACTGCTACAGGGTATTTCACCCATACTCTTGTGTTATTTTGTGTTTTCATTCAATCATATAAATATTTTATTAAGTGTCATATTTTTAGTCAAAATAATAGTCTGGACCATGTAGTTAACTTTTATTGCATTTTAGTCCTCCCACCTCATGTGTTGCGCAACGTGGGGCACGGTAAAAATTACATGTGAACCCTTATATTTTCTGGACATGTTGTTAAATGGATTAAAAGTTTATGAAAATAGCAATCAGGTCTCTCTATTTATAGCTTTTTATTTTTGTGTATATTTATCATTATAGATTTTTTTGATATATAAATTGTAGGAAAATTAATTGAAGTGCCAGACATGGTACTTGATCTCGCTTAATTTTTAATTTATGATTTGGATTAATTTTCCTATTTATTAAAAATATAAAACCTGCATTTTCACCTTGTCTAAAATTATTAAAATCCCTTAAAATTAGAAAAAACTACTCTAAAAATTCTAAAAATTATATATTAGTTATATTAAAGTATATACTAACTTATATCCCGAAATCACAAAAAATATAAAACCAAAACCCAAAAAATCGTAAAACACTAAAACTCTTATAAAAAAATAGCTAAAATTTAAGAAAATCCAAAAAAATACATCTTTTTAGTTGTGAACGTTCTATATATTAAAAATAATTTTAGGTTAATTTTGGATTTATTTATAATTATTAAACCTAAAAAGTCTAGGCTAAATAATCTATTCATTATTTTGTAGATTTCATTATTTAAAAAATACATAAAATTTATTAAAATTCTATAAAATTTCTGTAAATAGAGAAAAATATAAAAAAATCACAAAAATATTTTATTCCTTGTATTTTAATTATATTTATGTATATTTAAAAATATAATACCATATATATAATATCTTATTAATTACTTATATTATATATAATATCTTTATTGGTATATATAATTATATATCATGTTTTAAAATTTTAAAAGTAAATAAAATTTTAAAAAATTAAAAAGAAAATAAATACTTAAAAACTTTACATATAAAAATAGTTAGAAATCTATAAAAATTACATATAATTAAATCTCACAAAAATTACAATAAAAGTAAATAGAAAATAATCAAGAAACTAATATTATTTAGCAATAATTCATTAATTTCTCAATCTATCTCCTTTGCTCCTTGTATTTGATTCTCTACATACTTACACATATACACATCTATAGTAGAGTTATAATAAATTTTAACTCACATTTGCAGTTATTGAATTATTTCTCATATTGTGGGTTGATTGTTGAATTGCATTAATAGGTCGTGCAGCGACCTAGGTGTCTGAGTTGTCAGATTACTTGACCGATCTGCGGTTGTCATGCATGTAGAATTCGACATATGTTTCATTAAGGACTTTAGTAAAATTTTTCGACCTTTAACTGAGCTTCTCAGCAAGGAGACAGATTTTATTGTATATAGTAAGATTCTCCATGCCTTCAATCAGTTGAAAGATTTAGTCACTCATGCACCTGTCTTATAGGCATCGGATCGGTCACTTCCATTCAAAATCATGTTTGATGCATCAAATTACGTTGTTGGGGCTATCTTGGGGCAGACGAGGGATGGATTACTGTTTGTTATTTATTATGCTAGTAGATCATTAGATGAGGCCCAAAGAAATTACGCAGTTATAGAGAAAAAGTTGCTAGAAGTTGTGTTTGCTCTGGAAAATTTCAAATCACATTTCTTTGGATCCAATGTTATCATTTATATGAACCACTCTGCCATCGGATACTTACAGAATAAGAATGGTGTTAAACCTCATCTCATAAGTTTGATCCTTATACTTCAGCAGTTTGATTTAGAAAATACTAGAGAAACATGGAATCACAAATATGATGGGAGATCAGCTTTTCCAAAATTTCAGATGTGGATATTCCTAATCAAAGTTTTTGCCTATTACAGAGACTTTCCCATGAGGTGATCCTTTATGACTTCTTACTCCCATGGTATGCCAGTATTATAAACTATCTTGTCTTCAAGAGAGTTCTACAAGATCGATCCAAGCAAAAGGTTGAAAAATTCTTGTCTGAAATACATTTTTACTAGTGGGAGGATCCGTACCTGTTCCATGAGGGTGTGAATTGCATTTGGAGGAGTGCATTCCTCAAGAGAAGTATGCTAGTGTCCTTGGTCATTGTCATAAATTAGAAGCAGGAGGACACCATTCTAGGAAGCGTATGATAGCAAAAGTACTTCAGTGTGGCCTTTGGTGGCTGACTCTTTTTAAGGATGCAGCAACGTATGTAAAGGGTTATACTGACTGTCAGAAAGTGGGTGGCACCATCATTCTAAGGGTACAATGCCTCTCAAGTATATTTAGATATCATATATTTTTGACGCATAGGGCATTGACTTCGTGGTCACATTCCCTAACGGTCAGGGATTTGAATATATCCTGATTATTGTAAATTGTCATTCGTTGGGTGGAGGCTATCCCCGCTCGATAGTCACACAGTGTGTTGCTTTCTCAAGGACAATATCATCTCACGGTTTGGGATTCCGAAGATCCTTATTTTCGATGGGGGGAGCCAGTTTATCAATAAAGAAGTGAAGAAGCTTGTAAAGGAATATGGCATTGAACATTGTGTCGCATCTCCTAACCACTTGCAGGCCAATATCTTAACTAAAATTTTAAATCAAGAGGTGATATTTTTATAGAAATGTGTTCATCCAGATAGGAAGAACTTGTCTCAATTACTTGACTCAGTTCTATGGGCTTATCGTACAATTTACAAGTCTTCCCTTAGGTATGTCTCCCTATCTATTGGTATATGGTAAGCCATGTCACTTGCCAGTGGAACTTATTCTTTAATCTTTGTGGGTAATAAATGTGTGTAAATTGGATTCAAAGAAGGCAGGCCAAAATAGAAAAGTTGACCTAAATAGATTGTTGGAATTTCGAGACTATGCATACAACAATAGCCTGATGTACAAGGAGGAAGTCAAAAGATGGCACGACAAATATAGCAGGAGAAAGACTTTTGACCCGGTTAGAAGGTATAGTTGTTTGATGCAAAGTTAAAGTTATTTTCAAGCAAGTTGAGGAGCAAATGGACATGGTCGTTTCTAGTAAGAAATGTGCCCGACAATAGTAGCATCATCATATCAGGATTGTCATCTGACGTAGAGTCATTTGTAGTCAACAAACAGTTGCTAAAGTCATATTTTGAGCATGATACATTCTTGTTCGTTGTCGATTTTATCGATATGGCATTTGAGGAAGATCTCTCTGCGGCATCTATAGATTCAGACAATACCTTCAAAAAATAGTTTCCATGATTAATTTTTCTTCATTTCGCATTCTTTCATTCTTCTGTTTTATTCATCCCATTCATTATTGTTATACTTATGATACACTTCATCTTAAGTATAGGGGGATGAGTGCATTTGAGTTATTCTTTATTATTATCTCACTTGTCTTCTAACTTATTCAAAATCTTTTCTATATTTAGAGATATTTTACCCTAAGTATAAGGGAGACAAGCTGAGTCGTTGATTTTCATAAATTCTAAACATTTGATCATCCCTGCTTTGTGTACAGACTAGTATATTTAGGAGTAATTGATCCTAAGTATAGGGGGATGCTCGACTGGGTATTCTTTTATTTAGTCAATGTAGTATAGACTTTTCTATACTTAGCACGAGTTATGCTTTCCTTTTTTCTCTTTGATCACTATGAGGACATATATTTTTCGAGTTGAGTATATGGGGGTCATAAATATGGTATATATACATTAGCCATAACTTGTACTTCTATATTTTAAAAAAATAAGGCCAATATAATATATTGGGTAAGGGTATATGAATAAATCAATTGTAAAGAAACTCTTATAAATATGTGTTAAAATTTTTGAAATTTTTTTGTAAAAAATGGTTTGAAAATGATTTGCGGATGATTTTGAAAAATGGCTGTAAAATTTTTGAAAAATATTTTGAAAACATTTGAAAAAACTTTGAAAAATGTTTTCAAATCTTTTAAAAATAATGTCTATGTAAATGTTTGTAAATTGTTTGTAAAAATTATTTGTAAAAATGTGTATAAAAATTCTTTATAAAATTATTTATAAAAAAGTTTTTCAAAATGTTTGTAAAATATTAGCAAAAATGTTTTCAAATTATTTTGAAAACCTTGTATATACTTTGATTGCAAGATTATCCAAATAAATTCTGCTTCAAATAAAAATCTTGTATAAAACATGTACATACATGTATAAAAATTCTTTATAATATTGTAGAAAATCCTTTTTAATATATAAAAATTATTATGAATATGTGAATACATTAAATTCACTATTATTCAAAAATCCCTAAAAATTGAAAATTTTTCTAAAACTCCACAAAATTTTGCAAAACTCTTTGAAAAAATCCATAAAAAGTTCAAAATCAGAAAATTTGTTTCACAAAAATATCTATGCATTGCATAAGAATTTTTCAGAATATTTTGACAATTGATCTAGCCTAAATAAAATCTGAAGATTGGAGTGTGGTCTAGACATTAGTCCACTTAATTTCACATGAGCCTTATAGGAACTAGAATTAAGACTTTTCAGGTCAATAAGACTTAATTCTTTGAGCCCACTAGACTATGTTCACATGTCATCTTGACTAGCCTAACTAGAGTATTTCGAAGCGCACGTATGACTCTTGCTGATAATGATCTAACTTGGACAAGCACTTTACACTTAGTTCAACTCTGGTGAGGTAATGAGGGTAGGATTCTTAGCTTGAGAATCACATGTGTGGAAAAATACGTTGCCTTAATAGGTGGCCAGTGCCCCCAACCCGATTTAGTGGCATGGACGTCAAAAGATAGAACGTTGTGGATTGCAATAATGCTTCAAAAGAGGGATAGTCTTCTGGTTCAATAAGAAAAATTCCTTATGTAAATGATGTTGTATATAGTATAAAAAATGTATGAAATAAATACTCCAAAATAATAGACAGGCTAAAAGTCAATGAAATATTCAATATCATCGGAGTTATGTATAAATAAGCAAGGCTTATGCTTCAAAGTCAAAGTCTCAAGGTTTCCTGCAACTAGAGACTTGGCTACCTTGGTCAAGATCCATGGATATGTGACTACACTGGTCACAATCCATTCTTCTCTCTACCCCTTCTTCTTAAGCCAGTTTTACTTGAACTTAGAAGGAAATACTCCGGTCCTCGAGGAAAGAGCAGCTAGATTGGGGAATTAGGGTTACCTAGCTGAGGGAAATTATTTCTTGCTATTTCTGATGAGAATAGATACATTCGCATACATTGTACAAGTGAGACTCATGCTCATAAGGGTTTGTGTATGAATAGACTTATCCTGACTTGACTATTGAGGTATCTTAAATAGATGATTATGGAACTTAAGGGTTGTTAAGTTTTAGATCCTATTCCTAATGAGGTTCTGAACAAACTAATAATCCAAATGTCTTACTAAGATCCAAACATTGATTTTATGAAGATAATTTTAAAAATCATTATCATTCTAAGTTCTTTATTTTCCTTTTCTTTATTTTCTCTTTTACATCACTTATTCTTTTAATAAGTGTTTGCTAGGGACTAGCAAAGGTAAGTATAGGGTGGGTGATGAATAGCCAGCCATCTACCTTTATTCTTCCATTTTGTATCTATCCCTATAGAAACACCTATAAATGCAATTGATGTGTATAAATTAACATTCAACATTCATCTGTAATGAGCCTGTAATTAACACACAAAGACATGTATTTAAATCCACAATACAAAAAAGGGAAAATAAAAGAAAACTAAATGAAGTATCAAAGATATTGAATGACCCTAAACGCCGAGACCAAGTCAATATTAATTAGGTCGATCAGAAACAAAGTAAGGGGGGATAAGTGCATGAATGTTGTAAAGAAACCCTAATTTTATACTCTGTAAAATGACATTTTTACACTATTTTATTATTCATTATATACACTTCAAATAAGAAAATATCCTACATTAAACTTGTACACAATAATATATATAACTACAAAAATAATAGATATTGAAACTATTGCACAGTGCAACTTATACACAAAGATGAAAAGGCCGCAAACAAAATGTCACGGACCAATATCTCCTCCATATAAACTAAAATAGAACCAAACGTGTCTCCATTGTATTTGAAATTAAATTATCTATCTAATGAATGTGGCTTCATTTAAAATAGAGCTAAGGTAAAAAAAACTGACTTTTGGGGGTATTATTGTATTGGGCATCTATATATACAATTAATATATTTCATTCTTTATATTTTTATCATCTTTTAATTTTTCAATAATAATTGTATATAATCTATAAAACATATTAAAATTTAAACATAAATAAAAACAATTAAAAATAAATAATACATTATTATGGGTATAATATACTTATAAGATATATACATCATTTATTTATATATGTAATTAAAATTATTAAAATACAACAAAAATCTGTAAATATGTATTTAATAATTATATAAATATATAAAAATATGTAAATATAATATTACGTATAAAATGCAAAATAAAAATATAATACATAGAATACATGTATGTATACCTATATGTATACTTGTAGATATTACCACATAATAAAACATGTGGAAAATAAATAAAAATCACGGAAAAGAGGTTACAAATTTATAAATTATTTTTCATTTTTTAAGTTTTAATTAATAAAATCATTTATTATTTTCATTGAATTAATACGGATTTTATTCCTCTTTTGTCCTCACTTGGTCCACATGGACCAATCAGGACTCACTGTTTACTAACCCCCCAATCAACTGTACCATACACCTCTTCAACTTTTGTCAGAAACGTTGAACCCCCACCTTATTCCATTTTCTATGCATCCTCCAAGCCTTCGCCCACCTCGAGACCTTCACCCTCTTATAGCTCCCTCAACCCTCTCCCTGGTGATGAATCTCTATTTCATCACCTTTGTTCGTTCATTTTGGTCTTTAAACACTAGCTGAATGCATGAATATATCATTAATTTTCTAAAATAAACATTCATTAATTTGTACAAAATATTGTATAAAATATCGTACATTTATTGTATTTATTGCAAAAAATAAAATAATAAAGGAAAGAAAAGAAAAAGAGCGAAGTGTCAAGGACACTAAAGTGACCCTAGCCCTCGAGACTTAGTCATCATGATGATTTAGTTGACAAGGAATAAAGTAGGGGGAGATAGGGTGGCTAATTGTACAGAAACCACAGTCGGATCACTCTACAAAATAGGCCAATAATCACTTTTTGGGACCTATTTTATGCTTTGTTATTTACACCTCAAATAAAGAAACTTTGTACATGAAAGTTGTAAATAAACATGTGTAGAAAAATACAAAATTTAGGACATGCAAAAAATAATATACAATATACATTTTATACACAGAATAAAATCCTAAAACCCAGACTTCACAGACCCATATCTCCCAAATAAAATCTCAAAATGTATCAAAATCATGCGTTGGAATTTCCTGGTTGGTCCATGTAGACCAACCAGGCACCTCCATTCGTTGACCTAGGTCAATTATACCTCACTTCTTCTGACTTCTCTCAGAACTTCACGATGGCGCCACTTCTCCTAATTCTCTACGCCCCCATTCTCACCCACTGCCCTCGAGACTTCCACCATTGTGCAGTCTACTCGTCCCTTCCTCACGCCAATACCATCTTCACCAACCACCAATCTCGATCACGCCATCTCCCCTCGAAAATTGCCAAAAAGAACCCATCTAGAAATAAGTCTTCCTCACCCATTTTGACTTTTTGATCGATCTTTGACATATTTTAGCCCCTTAAATCCTTGTAAACACTTCCAGCTTGGTGACAGGAAGCTCCAGGTGCCAATCTGCAACAAGGAGGATGGTTGTAGAGGCGTATCCACCCACCACCAGAGTTGCTCCGGTCGGTTCTGTTCCCGAGTTCCCAGCTTAGTTGATCCCCATTTCATGCACATTTTAGGTACTTGCTTTAGCATAGTTTCCATTTCCGTGTTTAAGTTAGGTTTTAATTCACATTTTTAGGCAGTAAATACAATCCGTTCATCGACCTAGAGCTCGATCTCTAGGTTGATCTTATCATAAAATACCCGTCGTTTTGCTCGCTTATCACCCCATATTGAATCCCTTCATATTCTATGTCAATTCCCCACAAAACCCCCTTGAATCACGCTATGATTCAAGGAGTCAAATCTCCTTTCCGTTGCTTCATCAGAGCTGTACCTTTTCGCACATCCACAAGTTCTCCGACCTCGTCATTTAGACCGAGGCATTCGCCTCGAGTTAGGGCTTCTCCTTGTGTAAGTATAGCAGAAGGAGGGCATCTAGTCCCTGCTCGATACTCAAGAGAGGCTCCAGGCATAGGAGCATCCAGGTCCCCATCGTTGGGACCTGGAGCGATTTTGAGAGTGCCAGCACCCGCAAGAAGCTTCTAGGAACAAGACGCACTCGTTGGCGAAGAGATTGGACCCCTGAGCTGCACGAAATCGATGATCGAAGTTCACCCTGTCGGGTGTTCTTCGTTTTCTTGAAGGAGCTCCAGATGCCATACGATTGAAGCCCGCCTCCAGATCTAATCAGGATCGTAGATTTGAGGCGAAATGGTGCGGTTGTTTGGCCACACAATCAGACACGTGGCATCACCAGTGTCGTTCGATTGGAGGAATTAAGTGGGTAATTAACATAGAACCCCCTCCGCTATTCTATAATTTTTAAAGAGTCCTATAAATATTATCTGTCATTTAAAAAGTAGTGGACAAATTGCATGTGCCCCTGGAACTTTTCAAATATTGTAGTTTAGTCTATGTTAGAGTCACGTGTGTGGGCATGTTTTATTTACGAATATTGCATGTATACCCTCGCGGGTTAGTTTAATTATTGTTTAGTATATTAAGTTGAGATATCGGTTGAAAAGTTTGGATTAAATTGCATTTTGCCCCTCGTATTTTATTCTAATTATAAAAATAGCCCTGCTAGTTTAATCATTTTTGTGTGTAGTTTGCTATTTATTAAAAATACCAACTGTGCCCCCAAAAATCATGAAAATTAGGATTAGGTACCTGGATGCATGCATGTTCATGCTATATAATTACATTTGTATTTTATGCCCTTTTCCTATTTTCTACAAATCGAATATTGCACAGATAGTCCCTCTTTGTCTTAAGAACCCAAAAAAATTATAAAATTGTGTCTAAAAAATTCCAAAGAAATATTATGTGCTTGTTATAATGTCCAATACCTTCAGACAGAAAATCCCCAAAAAAATAGCAAAAGAAAATGTATAAAATAAAAAGGCTCCAAAGTCCTCTAAAAATTACAAAAACTCTTTTAAAAAATCCAAAAATACTTTTTCCTACTCTATATTTTTACTTATATTATAATATATAATTAGTTTTGAGAATTTTTGGGCTTACTAAGTATTTTTAAATCTCAAAAAAATCAGCCTAATTAAAAAGCTCTTGATTTTGTGTATTTTGAACTTTCAAAAATCCCTAAAAATTAGCAAAAACTACTGAAAAATCATAAACACATTGGAAAAATATTTAAAACTCAAAAATACTTTATTTTCCTGCATTTTGAATATTTGTATTAGTATTTTACACCTTAGCCTATATTGTATATATAGTCTTATATGTCCTATATTATATGTTTAAAATAAAAAGAAGTTAAAAATTCGAAAAATATAAAAGAAAATAAAAATCAAAAATTTAAATCTATAAAAAAAATATAAAAACAAAAATATAAAAATATATATATTTAAAAACCCATATTCTTGTCCTAATATTGTGCATAGTTACATATATGCATACCTATATTATTTGTTCATTTTTATTAAATAATATAAAGTGCTACAACGTGTGTTCCCTGTGTTCGACACCCTATTCCTCTTATCATTATACGCACATTTATTTGTAGGTTTATAATAAATTTTGATTCACACTTGCTTCTTCATTGATTGTTATATTGTGTGGGTTGATTGTTGAATAGAGTTCGAGGTTCTCATAGGTCACTTTGACGATTGTGCTCCCACCTTGTGTGGAGCACATGACTGATAGGTTCCTTGTGACCTCTCTTTCACATGGCCACGATCTTAGGTCCCACCAACCACCATCCCCCTTCACGCAATCTTATTCACGAGATTACCATTCACCATATCCATAAATGACACCCCAGATCTTTTTTTGACTCTCCACCTCATGTAACCCTAATCCCTTGAGCTAATGTGCCTCATGATGAAAGCAGTGAGGTCTGGTGGGTGTCAGCAAGGACAAAGGTGGCCAAGAAGTCAATTCACCGTCATCGAGTTACAGCTCCGGTGAGGGTTCTCTGCTCCAGGTATTTCCCTGGCGAGATGCTAGTTTAATTAGTTATTTAGCTTGCTTTTCCATTCCTTAGCATAGATTCAATCTTAGTTTAACTTGGTTTGTTGTTGTTTAGTGTAATTTAATAAATGTGTAGCTCGTCAGATATAGTGCTCCGGCTACCTATCCGTCGTTAATTTGGCCATTGTGTCATCTCTCAAATCACCCCACTTCACTCCCCTTCGCTTCTAGATCCTTCCCCACATCCAGATCAACATGATTTTGCCCCAATCAGTGAATCTGATCTTCACCTCTGCTGCTCGTCGGAGATCACTGCTCCCATTAATTTCTTATGTGTTAGCTTTAGCTCTAGATCGAGGATGTAGCCCTCGAGCACCTTAGTCATTTTGTACAGGCATGAGCCCTTGAAGAGACACCCGGTACTTGGATTGGACGAAGAGCTGGTTTCTCAGGTCATTGGAGAAGACGATCCCTCCAGGCCTCCTTCGAGAGGCCTGGAGCTGATTAGAAGCCTTGCAGGTGCGACACGTTCCCAAGAAGAAGAAAATATGATCAGGAGGGCCAGAGAATGTTGGAGATCTAAGAAATCAAGGATTGAAGCAAAGCCAGGGAAGAGTTCTTCCATGTTCTTCGTGAGGTCCCCATCGCCATTAGATCGAAGACACAGCCTAGGTCTAATCTAGGCCATTCATGTCACACGAATAAATGCAAGCCCTCTACTGCCCGATTTACGTGGGACGCACGTGGCAGCTGAAGAGTCATTGATCAACCCGCACGCGCAAGGCACGCCCCGCAACTAGGTATATTTCTCCCACAACCTTTCATCATTATGTATTTCTATTTATTCTTGTTAATATTTTATTCTATGTAATAATTTTAGGAATATTTACAAACGGGACCATGTACTTTCTTGTTATTACATTTTAGTCCTTCTGCCTCACGTGTAACCCTTTTAACTTGAGTCATTGTTATTACATTTTACCTATCGCTACGTGACTCATTGTAAAAATTATATGTATACCCTTTAACTTGTTAGACATGTTCTGAAATCAAGTTTAGTTTATTTTAGATTACAAACAGGTTCCTGACAGTTCAGATTTTATTTTGTGATTATTGCATGTATTAATTATTTTTATTGCTCTAAAAATGTTGGGGAAATTATGTTAGATGCATGACACCATGTTTGTTCATGCTTGAGCTTTTAGTTGGCATTTTAATCAATTTTCTATTTTCTAAAAATACAGAAACATGCATTTTATTCCTAGTTTAGACCTAAAAACCCATAAAATTATAAACCTTTTCCAAAAATTTCAAAAGCAGTGTATTGGCTATATTATTATATATTCGACCACATATCCAAAACTCACTAAAAATACAAAATATAAAACATAAAAATCACAAAGCCCTAAAATCCTTTTAAAAATAAGCAAAAAATCGATTAAAAATCAATAAAAGATTTTCTTGTTGTGAATTTTTCTTAATATATCTATTATATTAAAAATAGTTTTGGATTTATTTTGGACTTATTTATATCTATTAGACCCTAAACTATTTCAAGTAGTCAACTTATTCATTGTTTTGTACATTTAAAAATTTATAAAAATTAGAAAATTATATAATAATTATTATCAAAAATATAGAAAATATAATAAAGGAAAAACATTTTATTTAATATATTTTTACTATATTTTGACTTATTTTCGAATATAATAAGCTATATTATACATATATATTATATATTACTTATATAAGTTATAACATCTAGATTGTTATACATTAATATATAATAATTTAAAAAATCAAAAAGAAATTAAAGTCTTGCAAATTTAAAAAGAAAATATAAAATTAAAAACTCAAAATAAAAAATAAAACAATTAAAAATCAAAAAAATAAAGATAAAAAAAAACTCACATAAAAACAAGAAGAAGATTGAAAAATACAAAAAGAATTATTATTAATTAGCAATAATTATTAATGATTACTACCCTCACATTTTCTCTCTGTGGGTCGACACTCTACATGCTTGCACCTATACATATCTTTGTAGAGTTATAATAAATTTTAACCTACATGTATTTATCGATTTATTTATTTATTTATGGGTTAACTATTGTTTGAATTAGATATTGGCCGTTTAGTGATTATCGGCTCAGCTTGGTAAGTCAACAGACCACATCTCAGTTCAATAGGTCTCCGCTCCACTATGTTACTCTTCATAGATGAGCATGCAATGACAATGTCATCTCCACCATCGCTACCATCAAAAGCCCTTTAAGAAGGGCATCTCCTAGCTTCTTTTTATTTTTGTTACTTTTAGGACTAAAATGAAACATGTTATTCTTATTGGATTTATTAATAAATGATTTGATTTCGGTATTTAGTTTGTAAATTTCCTATTTTCTAAATTTCAAAGGTAAAAATTGTATTTAAAATACAAGTGATTTAATTGTTTTCATTTCAACCCCTATACGAATAATTTAACAATTTCAAAATCCACTTTTACTTTGTCCATAAATTTTCCATTTTTGAATTTGGTTTATTTGTGAATTTTTATTTAACTCACATATGGTAATTTTCTTAATATAAGTAACTTATTTACAATTAGGTCATTATTTTTAAATAAATTACAAAACAACCTCTTCAACCTTATTTTAATTATAAAAATCGTAAAAACATTAAAAAATCTCCACAAATTCTAAATATATTAGAAAATATTTAGGACAACTTAGATATGTCACATTAGGATTTAAGGTTTTTAAACCTAAAAAGAAGAATATGGTATTCTTGGAATCCTTTAAGAGTCGAAATTGAGTCAAAAAATCCCAAAAAGTGTGCAAAGCTTGCTCTAACCTAATGGATCAATCATCTTCTTACTATGTACATTAATGTGCATTATTTGTGCTTATAATTGTACTTTTATTTGAATTATAAAGATCTACTATGTGAATAATGACTTCATAAAAACCACTTTAAGCATGCATGAATCAAACTTTCAATTATTTAACCGATTATGTTCAATAGTTCGACTATAAAAAATGAAAAATTGAGAAACAAGACATCATTTTTACATTAATCGAACATCTCTAATGATCTCAAATAGATATGAAAATACGCAGAATAGCTTTCAATTTACATTAATCGAACATCTCTTGGAATGTGCGGGGGTTGGGTGACCCCGAGAAGAGGAGGTCTGTGGGGTCTTTGCTTAATGATTGGAAGGCGGACATTGTGTGCATGCAGGAGACAAAGCTCTGTGGTTGCCCCGCTCTGGTCTGGAGGTCCTTGGGGCTCACGAGAGTTGGCGGCTATTCCGTGGTGGACGCGGCTAGCAGTGCGGGGGGGCTCCTGTGTGGGTGGGATGAGGATCTCGTGGAGTTGTCATCTGAGTTGAAGGGCAGATTCGTTTTGTCGGTGGCTTTGACCTTGAAGAGAACGGGGGGTCGGTTGGTCTTTTCGTGTGTTTATAGGTCGACGGAGTATCCGCTGCGGGAGGCTTTGTGGGAAGAATTGCGGGCGGTTGAGTTGGCATTTCCGGGCACGGCGTGGATTGTGGCGGGCGACTTCAACGTCACTCTTCGGGCAGCGGACAGGCCTGGGGGGAGGGGGCCCAGGATCCTGGGTCCGAGGCTTTAGGGGAGGTGATTGGTGATTTGCAGCTGGAGGTCTTGGACGCTGAGGATACTTGCTTCACTTGGAGAGGTGCGGGGTCTCGTTCTCGTATTGATCGATTTCTGGTCTCCCCGCAGCTGCTGCGTCTTTTCCCCTTGTGTGGTGTCTGGTCGCGGCCACGTTCGAGGTCTGATCACTCGCCTCTCATGTGGGAGTGCAATTCCTTGGAGACCCCACGCTCTTTCTTTAGGTTCGAGAAGTCCTGGCTGCTGGAGGATGGGTTCAGAGATCTGGTGTCGGCACTCTGGCGCTCTTGTGAGGTGGAGGGCTCGGCGGCTTCTCGGTTTGAGAGGAAGTTGGTTTTGTTGAGGCAATGGCTTTGAGATTTCAAAAGAGAGCTGAGAGAGAGAAGACGTGCAGCTAGGTTGTTTGCAGAGGAAGGTGTGGCCAGACTGGATAGGCTTGAGGATGCCAGAGGCTTATCGAGGGAGGAGCTGGAAGAGAGAGGCGGTTTCTTGAGGATGGCAGCGGTGGAGGATCAGAAGTCAGTTGTGGAGTGGAGGCAGAGATCCAGACAGAGGTGGATTAAAGAAGGTGACGCTAACACAAAGTTCTTTCATGTTGTGGCTAGTGGGAGGAAGAGGAGGAACACGATTCGCTCTCTGTTGGTGGACGGGGTTCAAGTGGAGGGGGAAAGGGGGATTGGCAGGGCTGCGGTTGACTACTTTCGATCAAGCTCTAGAAGGGTGGAGCCCAGGTTGTGGAGATGGGCGGGGGAGGGAGCTTGCAGGGTTTCTTCGGAGCAGTGCGAACGTCTTACTCGGGCGTTCACAAAGGAGGAGTTGAGGACGGCGGTGTCCGCGGTCAATGGGGAGGGGGCCCCCGGTCCAGATGGATTTCCAGTGTTCTTCTTTGCTGAGTTTTGGGATGTGGTCGGAGATGATGCTTTTGCAGTGCTTGAGGAATTTGGTCAGGGTAACAGAGGGTTCAACAGGCTGAACAGGGCTCTTCTGTTTCTGCTCCAGAAGAAGGATGTCGCTGTTTGCATGGATGACTTCCGTCCTATTGCTCTATCCAATTCCATTTATCTTATTATTGTGAAGGTGCTTGCCTTGAGGCTTGGTGAATGTATGCAATCCCTGATCTCCCCATCTCAGTCCGCCTTTGTCAAGGGGCGGTAAATCGGGGACAGCCTTGTTACGGCATCGGAGTTGGCGGCTGACTGGCGCAGAAGGAAATCGCGGGGGATGATTTGGAAGGTGGACTTTTCAAAAGCTTATGACAGTGTGGACTGGAGATTCTTATGGTCAGTTTTGGCAAAGAGTGGCTTCCCAGAGAAGTGGATTTCGTGGATGAAGCGATGTGTGACCACCGCTTCGTACTCTGTTCTGGTCAACGGCCGGCCTGAAGGGGGTTTCTTTCAGCCGCAGCGGGGTGTCCGTCAGGGATGCCCTCTGGTGCCTCTTCTCTTTGTGCTGGCGGGGGACGTTCTCTCTCATATGGTTAGTAGGGTGGTGAGCCATGGCATTTCGTCTGGTTACTCCTTGGGGGACATTTCCATCCCTGTTCTCCAGTATGCGGATGATACGATTTTCGTCATTGAGGGTAGCACTGCTGAGGCGAGGGGCATGTTGTTGGTGGTGGAAATATTTGGGGAGCTCTCGGGTTTGCGCCTAAATCGGGACAAGTCCTGTATGATTCCTTTTGGCATGACGGAGGTTGAGAGTCGTGCGTGTTCGGAGGTGTTGGGGTGTGCTTGTAGTTCGAGCCCCATCAGATACCTGGGTCTGCCGTTGGGGGCGGGCAGGCTCTCTCTTTCGAAGTGGCTGCCGGTGGTTGAGAAGGTTGAGCGGAGGTTGGCGGGGTGGAAGGGTGCTCTTCTTTCTAGGGGGGTCGTTTGACGCTTGTGAAAGCGGTTCTGGCTGCGATACCGATTTTCTTCATGTCTACGAGGATGCTTCCGAAGACTATTTGCAATCGGCTAGAGAAAACAATGCGAAGGTTCTTTTGGAGGGGATCTGAGGTGAGGGGTCGTGGCTTTCACCTTGTCAACTGGGAGATGGTAACTTTACCTGTTGGGATGGGGGGATTGGGCATTCCCCGGCTTGAGCTGATGAACCAGGCTTTGCTTTTGAAATGGGCAACGAGGCTATGGGGTGAGAGCGAGGACAGTTGTTGCAACTTGCTGCGGGCGATATATGGGATCAACAGGCACGAGGTGGCGAGTATGAGGAACCTGAGGTTTGGGACGGCTCTCTGGAGAGGTATTAGGTCGCTCCTCCTGACTTTTGCTCGTCTCTCCCAACCACGTTTGGGCAGCGGCACCGGCTTTCGCTTCTGGACTGATTCCTGGATGAGTGATGGTCCCCTCTCTTCCCGTTTCCCTCGTCTCTTCGCGTCGGCGGAGAACAGGGAGGCATTGGTGGCGGAAGTTTGGGTGGATGGTGAGTGGCGACCCACTTTTGCTGGGACCCTTTCGGTTGGTCGTGCTCAGGAGCTTCGCGGGTTGTTGTCGGCCCTTGGGGGCTATAGTGGTCCCGGGTCGGGTTGTGATCATTGGGGCTGGACTAACGGCGCTTTCACCGTGAGAAAGGCTTACACGTTTTTGATGGAGGCTGTGGGGGCTCCTCAGGATGCGGTTGTCAAGGACTGCAGATGGATTGGGAAATTGAAGATCCCCTCCCGCATTAGAGTGTTTCTTTGGTTGCTGCGTCATGGGAAGCTTTTGACGAAGGAGAGGCGGGCGCGCCTCCTGCGTTCTGAGGACACCATGTGTGTGTTATGCGGAGTGGGCATTGAATCTGATGAGCATCTGTTCGTGACGTGTGAAAAGGCTAGAGAGTTGTGGCAGAACTTGGGCGCTTCGTGGGTAGACCTTGGGGATCTCCAGGCTTTTTGGGACTCTCTTATCAGGTCCAGGGGCCGTCCGTCATCGGAGGTGTTGCTGCCAGTCGCAGGCATTTGGGCTACTTGGTTGATTAGGAATGGTGTTATTTTTCGTTCTGAGAGGTTCTATGTTGAGAATGTAGTGTGTCTTTCCCGGACTTCGCTCGAGTCCTAGTTGTTGTAATATTTAGTTTTAATCAATAAAGTTTGGGGTGGACACCTACGAGTGTTTCCCCCTTTTTGGTCTCAGAAAAAATTCCATTCATAAGGAAACACATGGAAAAGGACATGCACATAGATGAAACTAAGTACATGTTTAAGCAATAATTAGTTCGCAAAATTGCTTTCAATATAGTTTAAGCTCACAAATGTCTTTGTAAATATTTTAAATACACTTCTGACAATTCGATAATGCTGAGAACACCTAACATGCTAAGACAATAAAAAACCTCAAAATGTGGAAGTTCAAGGTGGTTAAGAAATCACTATACCTCAAATGTCATTTGTCCTTTTGAGTCTTGAGCTTCTTTTTTCAAGCAACTCATGAACACAGGTTTGAGATTTAACCATTGATTAGCAACTAGATTATGGTCTAAAAAGTAATATCAAATAACCAAAATAAGATGTTGCCTGCCTTTAGATCTATTTCGCTGAGATGATCTCCAAGGGTCACTCACTAGCTTGAGCTCATTCCTTTGAGCTCCAAGGCCCACAAAGAAGATGGTGGGTTCCTCTTATAGTAGTTTGAGTTAGTGGTTTCGAGACTAGGATGCCATATGTCCTTAATTGAGTTACTTGTAGGAAACTTAGTAGGAAGATATCGAGTTATGTCACATAGTCACGCCTTCTATTCGATTAACTCAAAGATAGTGTCCTCCATCCTTTCTTCTTTCTCCGGTTCCTGCGCTCGAACATATAACAACAATCCAACCTATGACAAACAAATAATTTGGGTATTTGTTGTGAGATATTTTAATCTCTTACGTTTATAACAGATTATAATTTTCATTACAATATTATCTTTGACTCTCATAATTCATAACGAAAGATTATTCATTACCTTTTAAATTAAAATTTATAATAATTCGACAATGGATAATCATAATTATATATTTTTTTTGCTAACTTAGCAATGATTACAAGAAAAATTTCGAGAAAGTCGATGGATAATCGTAGTTATATATATTTTTTGCTAGCAATTCAACAACGGATATTATGACATTTGTTTCACATATATTTCAAGAATATAATTTCACAGTAAATAATATTTATTTTTATAAATTTAAAATCACATGATATATCGGTGAATCAGTAAACTATTCGCTATTAGAGCTCCAATTTATTGTAGCATTAAGATACTTAACGAAGCTGGTTAACTTGACCTCTTAGACGTTAGTCTCCCGACATAATATTTTCATATATGCGTTTACTTAGGTCACCTTGTATCTTAGGTCGCTTAACCCCTAAGGCTATAAGATGTAGGGGTTATGAACGTATATGAGTCAGATCGACTTATGAGCCACGTCAAACGCGGCTGAATCAAGTCGTCTGCACTCGTTTGATCCAGTCTGAGTAGGATAAACATTATCTCGGATCAGATAACACTTGGGATGTTAAAGTCTTCAGAAATAATGGACTGTGCTAGCTAAATTTGAAATGCAAAAAACTCAAAGTGCACAGCATTCATTGTTATAATAGTGGCAATAGCTCATGTGGGTGCAATGCATCAAATCTCAATCACCATAAATGTACCTGCTTTGCAATGTCATTCACGAACAGACGCACGTATATTTGAAAAGCCACTGACAGCGACAAATTTCTTCTCACGAAAAAAACGTGCAGGGCAGTTGATCGATTCTCATATATTTTTTTTTCTCAGCAAGACATACCGGAACTGGTGTTTTATCATAACACAGTGGCCCCAAAAGTAAATGACATGACGTCTATCTCTTAGATCTGAAGATATAAGTAGCTTTTATATCCATAGCATCGCATTTATTGATGCGGAGCATAGGTCCTTGGCTTCTAATCTTCCCCGTGCATGGATATCTAAATTTTTAGGTTTCTTGGGTATGTAGACGAGTAAAGTTTAGTGTTCTTGTGTATGTCACCGAATTCTAATTAAGTTGAGGAATCCGATATGTGTCCGGTGAATTCAATATTTTTGACATTGTGGTTTGAGGTGTCTTAGTCCGTCGTAGAGAAATATCGGTTGCCAGCTTCTGTGATGTTTACAGTTTTGCTGATATTTGAAATCAGACTGCTGGAAAAAAAAACAGGCGACTGGATAGAGATGGGAGGGGACTTTGCTATCCCCCTCCCCCTAGATATGCAGATAGATATCGATCGAATCAAATGAAAAATATTTATTTAGGAGTAATATAGCTTACAATAAATTTCATGATTAATTTTGAAAAGATGAACGTTCTTATGTTTCTCGCATTTGATGGGATGCCAGAACGGTAGAATCCCCTCCTACACCGTTATGTAGAATTTAGATTATTTTCTTCGCGAACGCTCTTTGAAATATCTTGTTGTGAGCATGTAATAATTCATGTGAAGTATGTTCCAAAAAGATATAATGAACCTTTCTGAGGCATTTTATGTAGTCTGAAGTAAATATGTGTTAGTTCACTACAATAAAATTGAACTATAGTGATGTTTTTTCCAAAATCTTTCATTAAATTAGTCGTTGTTAAATATATAACGATGATATTATTCATTGTGAAATGATTTTTTGTACTTGAAATTAGCGAGAATATCATATATGCCGTTATATCATTAGCAACGGTCCACATAATGATGCTTAGCCGTTGTTATTTTTCAAACTTCTAATTTATCATCGCTAAATTTTGAACTAAAAAAATAACAACATTAGTTGGTATTTTGAAAATAGCAATGGATAGGCATTGTCATATGGACGGTTGCTAATGATATAATGATATACATATTATTCGTCGCTAATTACGAAAACTCATTTTGCAACGAATAATATCGTCGTTATATATTTAACAACAACTAATTTAGTCACATATTTTGGAAAAAAAACGCCACTACAGCTCAATTTTGTTGTATTGATTTTGGATTTCAACAATCAAGTGGGATCTTATTAGAGTACCTTTGATTAGTTAATGATATAAAAGCATGTTGTTGATGTTTTCCAAATGCGATTTTCAGAAACTCGAAACGATAGGGAATACATCAAAATATTTGAGTTTTAATAATCATTTCTGATATGACAATTTAAGGGTAAAATGGGGGATTTCACACGGCATATAGAATTTTACCAAGATAAAAATAGTGTGTTTTACCAAGATCACTTTTATTGTTTACTATATTTTATTAAAAGAAATCCCATTGAGTTAGATCTTTTGCTTCACTCGGATATGAGAGAAGTAAATAAAGAAAATGAATAATAATAATAATATGTGTTTTTCTCTTAAAGTACTTGTATAAGAAGGGCTCCAAGTACCAATTACATTATCGTATGTTTTGACAAATTCATTATGGGTGATTGATAAATCTTCATTTAATCACAGATTTATCAGTGACATTATTTATTGTTTTGATATATACGTAACAAAAAAAGAAATACTATTGTGAGATTTTTATTTAAATTTTTTGTTTTTTTGTCTAATTTGACAAAAGCAACCCAACATTAGGGCTTATATACTTTTTATTTAAAGTATATATTACGTAAAATCTTTTTCATACTCATTTATGTAAGTTTTTTAGTGTTTCATCAAATGTTTGTAATTTATTATCAGTATTTTATTAAAAAGCTTGCAAAAAAACTACTTGGTTGTTGTTTTCGTACAGTTCTTACATCAAATAGAAAAAGAACTTTGGCGACTTAGGATTAGAACTGATCCGGTCAAGATTTGGAACTGACTTTTTTTATTTATTATTAATAGACATAGATTTGTTTGATTTGATTAAAATCATTCTCCTTATATGGGCAAGGTTGGAGGACATTTTATGGCAGCACAAAATGATCAAAATCACAATAATTTAATATTTTTGAAACATTATGAATTATTATCAAAAACAGATTATTGATGTTACCCCCCCCTTCCTCTCATGGTGCTCATAAAATATACCATGATGTTGGCGAGAATGAGATAAATAATGGCGGATCCTGATTTGTTTCGCCTTCCCTTTACCCCAACCATGACAGAATTACTCGAAGATGAAGAGTTGCTATCGGGGCTCCCTTCTTTCTCTATTGTACCATTGTTATAATGGGGTCACTATGTCCCTTTTATGGTGTAAGATTAAGGGTTTAACAAAATATATAAATCAATCATAAATTATTCATAATGACCTACTAGTCATCAACATAAGTCACTTTATTTGGTTTGATTGATCCATTGACTCGACTAAACTCACTTTTATTATTTAGCACATGCAATATATGAAATAAATTAAGGATACATTCCAACGTTCTCCCACTTAATTCATATGATGCTTAAGTCAGATAGTAATCTTAAACACACAACTATATGAGTTTATGGTAATGTCGAGGAATCGCATACTTTAACTAAACTATGTTAATACGTAAATGGAGTTCACACACCATACAATTTGACATGATCCCTTCCATGTTTAAAATATCAAGTCATTCCAATCATCTTTGATTTGGATTCCCAACTTTAATTTTATTTCGACAATCATGTTATCTATTTGCAAACTTGCATGCAAGATATGACATGTTAATGACTTGAAAATATAAAACAATTCGAATAAATTTGTCATAAACATGATGAGCAATGTACTTATTAATCTCATATAACAAGAACTTTAAAACAATCATTCTAAAAACATGCTCAAAAAATCTTAGTTGCTAATCATGTAGTAACGAATCCTTCGTCATTAAATAGTATTGATGTGATAATACAAACGCTTTGTTTCAGAAATTTCTCGTTTAGTGACTAATATGTTAACTCCACATGTTGTGCACCCTTTAGAATCTTTCTTTGATAAGAAGATGGTTGCAGCAATATCAATACAGTCTCAGTGATTTTGCTTTACCATTGATAATTCTGAATCTTAATATAAAATTATGCAACTACAATCCTTTAATTTTACCTTCAAAGCATGACACAAATTCAGCTGTCATAGTAGAAAAAGCAATGATAGACTGATTTGCACTCTTCCGTGAGATTGCTCCTTCATCGAGTAGGAATACATAGTCAATTTGCACTCTTCCGTTTGATTGCTCCTTCGTTGAGTAGGAATACATAGTCAAAGTTTGCTTTTCTTGTGTCAATGCATCCCACAAATTTGGAATCTAAATCTCATAATCTTAAGATTACTATACACGAGCATATGTCCTTTGGTGCCTTGTAAATATCAAAAAACTTTCTTTGCAGCTTTCCAAAAGTCCATACGAGGATTACTTTGATATATACCCAACACGCCAGTGGCGAAACTAATTTCATGTGGAGTACATGTATGAGCATACATGATACTCTCAACCATAGATGCATAAGGAGCTCTTTTCATTTCTTCATATTCAAATTTGTTCTTCAAACGTTGATCAAAATTTTTCTGAATAAGAATAATCTATATTGAATACTTATCCATCCTAAATGTTTCCGATACATTTTCAATATATGCCTACTGAGACAATCCTAACATACCTTGTGATAAATCCTGGAATGTCTTTATTCTAAACATATAGGTCTCCCCACCATATCTTTTATTTCAAAGATATTGGAAAGATAGTCCTTTGTATCATTTAACAATCTCAAATCATTTACAGTCCATAATAAATTAGCAATATGCAGTTATAATATAATAAAATTTCTCATAATAATCTTCATGTAGATACATCAATCTCTAGTATTTCGGCAAAAGCATAAAATGTAAAAATATTGTTAGACTTTATTTACCGTTGACAAGAATCTTATTTTGATAGATATATGGATTTCTTTAATTTACATACTAGATTTTCATTTCTTGTGATCTTGAATTTGATCTATAGAAACATCTTCCCTTAATTATCCATTAAAAGAGATTGTATTTACATCCATTTGTTGAAGCTCCATATCATAATGAGACACCAAAGATAAAATGATTCTAGAGCAAAGGTCTCCTTTATAGATGATGCTATCCTTTTGAATAAACTCGTTTGTAACAAGTCTAGATTTACTATTTTAATGTTACGTTATAGTCACGCTTGGTCTTAAAGATGCATCTATATCTGACTCTTTTAGATCCCTCATGTAATTCCACAAGATCCATAATATTGTGATTGGTCATTAACTCTAATTCTTCTTATATGGCATTTAACCACTTTTCATAATCATCGCATTATGTGCTTCATGGAACAAGCTGGATCTTTATTAATGCCCAAGTCATATCTATACTCAAGTTTGTAGATTGTATAATTATCGAACATTACATGTCTCTTTCCCTTTCAGAGCATATTAATGCAACTTCTTGTGATTGCCGTGCACTTGGCTTGTTTACAATTTTTTTCATCAATCGAGGCATCATCATGTGATTCGGGTTCTATTTCTTGATGTTCCAGTCTTCATATGGAGGTGAATCTATAATTGGAATATCAATTTTCGAAGATTTAGTCATGAATGGTAGTGATATTTTTAACTTCCACATCTAACCATGGTTCTTAGCTCCCACTAATATTGTCATCTCAATGGAGTGAGCATTGTCAATCTCAACAATTCGTGTATGGTTACGGAACTAGAACATATATCCTTTTTATTTTCAGGATAAGCAATGAGAAAACTATTAATTATCCATGATCTAATTTTTTTATGTGGATTATATACTCTAAGTTTTGCTTGATATCATAATACATGTAGATATCTCAAGCTAGATTTTTCATGCGCATAGTTCAAAAGTTGTTTTTTAAATTACTTTACTAGGAAATTGTTGTGTAAATACATTAACATCCTTAAGGTGTATGTCCACAATGAAAGAGACAAAGAACTGTTATATACTCATCATTCTCTTAACCATTTCTTTAATATACATTTTGTCATTCTGCAACATCATTTTATTGTGGAATTCTAAGCATCATGTATTGTGTGTAAATGCACTTATACTAAAGAAATTTTACAAAAGAAGCCGGATGTTGTCCAGTCTCATCATGTATTCTAAAATATTCACCACTGCAAATTTCACCACTTACATTTTTCTATCTAATTACCGTTCCACTTCATTGATAACTATTCCAATCGCATTTATCATTTCAGTCATTTGATTCAGGAGATAAGTATGTCCATAACATGAGCGAGAGGATCAAAGATGTCAGTATGCATCAATCTTAGGGTCGAGTAGCCCTTGTAGCTAGTTTTTTTTAATGTGTATTTGGATTGATTGCCCTTAATGCACTTTGTACACAATCCTAGAAGAAAATTCTAATTAAGGTAAAATTTTATTTTTAATAACTCTCAAAATCCTATCCTTGTCTATATAACCTAATCTTAGATACCATAAAATAGTATAACATGCATACGATGCATTCCTTTCCATACCAATATTGTATTCAATATAAAATAAGAAATCTGTGACCTTATTATTAAGATTAAAGTGATAAAAATGATTTTCTAAAGTGATAAACTCATAAAAGTACTTACTCATAAAAATATAGAATAATCTATTAGAAATCTCGAAAGGAAAACCCTTATACAATATGCTAAAGGAAATAAGATTTCTAGTACATTTGGAAAGTAGAGATCTCCTTCCATATCAACTTGACATTTGTGTTCACAATCAATTTATAAGCCTTGATTCCCTATTTTTTCACACCTTGATTATGTTTCACATAAGCAAGTATTGTCTACTTTCCTTTATGTTATGTATTGTATGGAATCCATGTAATATATGAGAGACATGAACAGTTGCATCAGAATCTAATCATCAAGTATTATTAGGAACACCTATAATATTTGCTTTGAAGAAAATGGAAACATAGTGCATACGTTTCTTTCAAATCATGCTTTTTGTTTAGAGCAATCTTTTTCATATCCCCAGACTTCTTCTAAACATGATTTTTTTGCAATTGTTCCCTTTAACTTTCATATGAACTTTTTTTGTGTTACTTGTACTTGGATTGCTTTTACTATTGTTAGCTCTTGTTACAACCTTTTTAGTAGCTATGAGATTTACCTTATGTTCCTTCTTCTTCTTCTTTAATCCCCCTTCTTCTTAAATGAGCATAAATGTCGATTCCATGAAACTATCCAAATCGGTATGCAAAGAGTTTATGATGAAATGTACTAGAAACATTCAGAAGACATCCTCCTCTATCATTATTTTTGTTGAGATAATGGACAAATATGTTACATGATCTATCATAGAGTTGGGATCAGTTGAATTTCTTTGTGGCCAACCCGCTCTTAACTTCTTTTTGTTCAGTCAACTAACTCAAAATTTTAGACAACTACTTTCTCACTCCATATTATGTTACCATTGTCCTTACCCAAATAATTTCATCCAATTACTATTTTGTACCAATCAACTAATTCATTCTCCAATCGATTAATGAAGTTAGCGTCCATTATATATATTCTATGATATTATTCTAGCGACTGCTTATGATAATCATCTTTAAGACTCTCTAATGACTATTTGATTCTCTAAAGACTTTAAATGAGACCCTTAATCACCATTGCAATATACACAACATATAATTACAATACCATTCATATAAGTGAAGAAGAGTACTCATGAGATATTTAAGCTCTCAAGCATTAAAACTCTCAACGCCCTAAATTGCTCTCAAGCAATCTTCGCCATCCAAAAGAAAATTCCACATTTTTTTGCTCAATAAGTTATAAACTAGCAGTATTGAAGATTATTTTTAACTAATTCTTTCAATATATTATATACCTAAATTGTGGGTTTCTTTCTTAGAGGTAAACTTGTCCTTTATGGTTTGTCCAAGGAAGAGTACAAATTGTACCTGAGGTTGTGTTGTTAATATCTTCATTGCATACTAATTATATCATTATTTTGATGATAACAAATCTTTGTAATTACAGATAGCTCTGCAAATTTCATGGCATTCTCACTTCAAGTATGAAGCACAAAAGCTGTGGACAAGCTAAAAGCAGTGGATAAAATGAAGAAGACGAAGAAAGAAGATTTTTGTAATAGTCATATGTAAAAAATCCCAAATATACAAGCATTTGCATCATGTAGACATATTAAGTCCAAGAATCGATCACCCTTAATGATTTGATCGATCAATCGCCTATGGTTAATTAGCCTAATTGACATGATCGACCACCATTGCTCGATCAACCCACTTGATCAGATCGATCACCCTTGATCGACTAGCCGCCTTTATGATCGATCGCAATTTGAATTTAGGCTCCCAATGGTTATGAGATGATTAATCACCTTGATCTACATGATCGATCAACTTGAGATGATCGATCACCTTCCTTGTATGATCGATCATGTGTATCAAATCTTGATGATTTCTTTCCAGATTTATTTTCAGCGGCTATATTTTTGAGGGACCACCACTATAAATAGGACCCCCATACCCATTGTTGAGAACATACATTCCAAGGCAAAGACTCTCTCTCACTCTCAAAGCTCTATTCGGGATAGCCTCTCTCGCTCTCTACTTCAAGATCACATTTTGAGAGCTAGTCGTGTACATGCTCGATTTGCGATTCAATTATTTATTGTAGCATGCACTTTCTTAGCCTCATAATTCACATGATATTATATTTAAGGCACTATAGATTGTTGTAATCTTTATTTTATTGATGTATTGTAACACTTGGTGTTTGACAAAGGAGTCGGTGTTTGATCCAAGTCGAGGGAAAGGCTTGGGTGTGTAATCCAAAGTACATGTAAGCGGTTGAGCAATCCCAAGGAAAATAACTTGAGATATTGAAATATTTTATTGACTCGGCCAATCGAGAAATCCGAGTTAGGTGACTCAAGTCGTAGTTTTTACCCAGTGGGGTTTCCAAACTAAAATCCTTGTCTCTGGTGGTTGTCTTGTTGCGTGGCTTGCTTGTCCTTATCTCTTGTGATTATTATATGTTTATTGATCATAACATTTTGGTTAGCGGTCCAGAGTAACTCATGTGTGTTATCCTCTTCTTCAAGTATCTCAATAATAGAAGCAAGCTTCGTCAAGAGAGACAATGGACAATGGACTTTCTAGATCACAATTTTATCCATGGGGATTTCCGCATTAAAATCAATTTGTGCTTGTGATTTGAATTCTCCACTTTTATTTATTGTGGTTAGGAAGTTGTCGATTTGCAATTGATGTTCAAAATTATCATCTCAGATCCCTCGTAACAAAATTCCGACCACGTAGGACATAGGTTGGCAAGGAAATAGCAAAGTTCTTAAAATCAATGTTTCAAATTTCATGAAATTTCAATTTCGACACTCCATTGAAACCGAAATCAAAATCTCAGAGGGTTCTACTACATGCTAGATGGCATTGTAGAAAAGGAAGATATGTAATTTGGGGGCGTTGTCCCTCTTTCTCTCCTTGCTCTGTTTTTGCTTGTGGGAAACTCTTCATAGGAGTCAAATGCCCTTCCTTGACGGAGGCCTCCCACCTTTTATCCTTGAATCTCACCAATGAGTGAGCTTTTTATGCAAAACTTGCTCCCATGTATCGTAAATCCTCATATTTATGTCGACGCACCTCGGCATATACAATCTTCTAACATTATAGCAAACTTTAAGGTGCATAACTGGACTCGTAGCATATGTACTAGAGTTGACATTATCCCTATTTTTACAAAACGTGCATCTTTATCTTCTCGAGCATTATACAATGTCTTGGTGACATGTTTTCTCCTGTAATCAAGCATTTGATTTATTTTTTTTTCTTCTGCTCGTATAAGCTCATGTTCATGTTCGCTTTTCGAAGGTGTTGAGCGATTACATGAGGTTGGTGGTTGTTCATCGGTTGGTACGTGGCGATGTGTGAAGACGCCGTGAACCTTCTCCTATAGAACTTGTGTGGGCTTTCTCTAGGTTTGGGCTTTGTATGGGCTCTTTGTTTGAATTTTGAGAGACATGTAACTTGTATCCCTCATTGGCATCAGGAAATGAATATGTTATGGCTTTGTCATATGGATGGTTTGATGGAAACGGTCCATTTATGGTACAACATCGGGTTGGATTTATTGATCTCACATCAGATTGCATGTTTCTCCTATTCCCGTGTCATGTATCGCGTTATTAGTATGAAAATCATGTAAGAACTTTTTATTCAAGTTTGATGGGCATCCCTCTTTAATATCTTTGTATTTCGTGACCATTTCTGTCATGTCAATGCACTATCTGTTCACGTTTCATTTATATACCGCATGTTCATGATCATTTCATATGTTCAGCACAGTGTAGGATGAAGCAATTACACATCCCTGTTGTTATTATTAACACAAGAAACAACGTTTCTTTTTAAAAAAATATCAAACATATCTAACATAACTACCACTTTATTCTTATAAAAAAACCAAACAGATCATGGGTAACTGCCCCTTATTCCAGCTCATCCTTTCAAAATGATATTAAATCCGACCAAATTCATATGAGGAATAAATGCTTCTTACTCTTTATCTCTATCTATTTCACGTTGCAATTTAAAGACTGGAGTAGGATTGAACCAAAAACACATCCTTTTTCTATGATCAACACCAACAACAAACCATACTTCAAAAAATCATAACATAAGTACTACAACTTACTCTTCCAAACCAACCAAAGGCATATTATACCTTATCACTCAGAATCCGTATATCCATTCCAAATATAAATATAATTTCAAAATCAATTTTAATTTCATCTAACATGATTTTATGCCTTCTTTCATCGTATTTTATATATTAAAGAAAAAGGAAAATATACCTATCGGTAAAAATAAATGTGTTTTTCCATAGCTATAAACTACATATGTTAATATTAAAATATAAATCAAAACCGTTGATCTTGACTTATATTACAAAATATTGTAAATTTCATATCATTTGAAATTATGTGCCTCATTTGGGAAAATTGGAGATGTTACTAATAAAATAAGCGCATGTCAGCTAAAGTGGAGAGGAGTTGCTTATTCCACCTTATCCTTTGATTACTCCTTCAACCAAATGCATAGAACATAAGCTCCTCTTATACATTTGGCCCTTAACCAAACTCCACCTTATTCAAAGAAAATAGTACTCAGTTCTGTGTGCATCTGTGCGAAATAGCTAATATACTAAAACTTGTTGCATCTATATGCATGTCAAGTGACAGCATCTGAGAGCCATCATATAATCCCAGATTCAACTAACCCCCCCCCCCCCCCCCCCACCCCACCCCCCACCAATAATCATTGTCACTGCCATTGTCATCACTACATAACCGATGTCATTGTCGCTACACTATGTGTACCACCGTCGCACCACCATCGTAACCACATTGCCACTGTTATTCGTTGCACAACTGAACGCACCACTGTTAGAATTAGAATCATAGGATTAGGAATCCTATTAGAAGGAGACTCCTAATCATAATAATAGTTGAGTTATATTTCATTTGTAGTCCTAATGGGAATAGAACTATAAGGTTGTAATTGGGCTATATATAGAGGGTGTGGAAGGCATTACCTCAAATACCAACAAGAACAATGTAACCCCTAGAGAGAGGGGAGAGAGAGAAAAGAGAGGAAGAGAGCGAGGCAACGGAGAGAGTTGTACTCGTTCTTCTTTTAGTGATCTTTCTTCTCCGATGGTCGCGAGAGGTGACTGACCACCGTTATATCTGATTGTTCTTTTCTTCACATGCTTCCGTGGTAGTGGGTGATTTCGTATCCGCTTCTGCATTCAAGAGGTTCGTATCCGCAACAACAGGTATCCGAGAAGAGACGATAGCAGTAGATCGTGTTCCCATCAACTGATATCAGAGCAGAGTTGGAACCGCTTTTGTTCAAAACAACCACCACTACCACTACCACCACCATCGTCGCAATTCCATTACCACAACCGTCGCACTATTGCACTGCACCAGCTCTCGTGCACCATCGCCTCTCGCAATCCGTTGCGCACATCACCATGTCACTGCCGCCTGCACCTGCTGATTGGAGAAATTGGTGTCCTTCCCCTCTAAATAGATATTTTTTAAAATTGTTCAAATTCTTGAAATATGTTATTTATATGGATACTTCATGAGATGTCACATAGGATGTGGATAGGTTTTGAATTTGGTTTTATAAGTACATGCCATAGCTCAACAATAAACTGCATGGCATCATAGCATTGCCATCAGAAATGAGAAACCAACATGACGGCTTACATTCTTTTCAAATATTTGATAGGATTTTAAAATAAATTCTACACATTGTCGGTAACACGTGCACTGGTCTCTTTCATGATTACACGACCCTTATAAAATACTCATTTGTATGTATATAGCTATATCATTAATATCTACAAGTCAAAACAGTTGAAGATAACTACCAAAAACTCAAAATACAATAAAAATATTAACAAGACCTCCAAAATATATGATATTTATTATTTGTTCTCCCTCTTCATTTTCATCTATCGCTTACCCTCTTCTCTCTCTTGATACATTCTCCCTCTTTACTATCTTGCAGATCCTCCTCCACGGTATCTCCGATACTACTTTCCTAGCCTCCCAAAACTCTCTCCTACACAACCTCCTTGACGTCCTGCCTCCCGTACATCCCTCCGTTCGACTAGTTTTTCTCTCCAAGAGTCTCATCTGAGGTTTGAACAAAAAAAATGAATCGAGAAGCAGATTTCATTTACCTATCAGTATATATAATCTCATCCATATTAGTATAATTTTTTTTGTCGCATTCTAATCCATTAACATTATCTCTAACAATATCACCTGGCTTCCCATCCTACAACTACAAGCCCTCTGAGCTCATACGGACACAAGCTCATACAACTCCTGCCTCGAGTTAACCTCCAACTTACACCTAACACGGGTGCCAGAGATCTCTCAGCCTCCTATAGTCCACAGCTTCCTACAACTGCTACATCTTATCCAAAGTTTTCATGTGAAATTTTCAGAAATAACAGCTCGACAGCAGCCGCTCCCGCAACAGATAGGGTAACACATGCAAGGAAAAAACTAGGATGCAGTAAGACTGATTTTTCACAACCAGAAGGCATCCAAAAACTATTCTTTTTCCGCCTACAGGTCCCAACAGACCAGACATGGCAAAAACAGAATAGTGAATGACTGGCTTCCGGTTGGGGGCAAGTAGCAGAATAATATGTCTACAATAGTCAATCTGTCAGAAAGGAGGCATCGATCCAAGAAATGATCTAACAGATCACAGTTTACTTTTAAAGTATTAGCGAGCGGCCAAATTCTATGAACAACATTTGTGAACAGAACCATTAAACATAAACAAGATACTGGGCTTTGTTACTTTAGCCACGAATCAGGAAGGATGTTTCGAAATTCAGTTTCATCCAGATTTCCGGAATGACAACACAGTTAGCCAGAAAACCTATATCTTCAATTTCCCAATTAATGAATGTATGTTTCTTGGGCTACAAACAAAATGGTGCCTTGACATGGATATGATCACTCCCGATTTCATGCACTTTTGGAATCCCCAGCCTAGAAGCAGGTTTGGCAGGACAGGTATGTGGTTACTTTGGCAAATCAAGATAATCTGAAGCATGGGAACCCTTCCAGTAAGCGAGAACAGACCGGGCTCTCTAATATATAATTCCATGGCCAAAGCGAGGTTTTTCAGAGAGAATGTCATGAATGTGGCTCTAGTACCCCTGGGGAAGGAACGCAGCCACAGTGATCTCAGGCAAGTCAACAACAAGATTCTGTCCCAATAAAAGCACTACTCCGAACTACCGCAATTATATATCAGGGGTTCAGAACAAGATGAGTTCCCATTAGAACTCATATTGATACCCACACAAACTAAGAGTATATAGTATGCTCCGCTAATTAGGTTCACGGTGCCGGAACCTCCTTTCTCCTAGACTGAGATCAGTAGGAGCAGATCGAGGTTGAAGTCTGTCAATAGAAATGTGACAATGTAGGTTTATTTCGGGTCGAAATATAATATAAGTGCAGCAATAGAAAACAAAAACACCATAATTTACGTGGATCGACGAGGATACTACTCCATGGGAGATGGAACCCACCGTGCCAGATAACAAGTGGTATTGATGTCTATGTAGAGCCAACCCACACAACTACAAGCACTAAGCAAAATATGAGACTACACATGAGAGTAGTAGTCACATCCTGGAGAGATCCAACTCCCATCCAACTAAACACATAACTCTAGCACTTCCCCTGATGTTGAAGATATTCAGTTGCGTCTTGAAAAAGAACCAATATTGCCCTCACTGTACAAGCAGGCAGGTAGGCTTTAGTGTCGATCTTCAGGCAGTTTAGAATCGGTGATAATAATAGGAGACAATCCTAAGCAATGGTAGTGTGAATCTATAAGAGGCGGTCATAGGAGTTGATTCCAAGCTTTAGTTGTAAGAAGGTCTTCTTAAGTGAGGCTATCCTTTTAATCTTCTTCATTGAAAACAAGGGAAAACTACTATAACATCCCTTATCAATGTAAAGGTATGAAGAGTAAATTTTTCTAATATAAAAACCTCAAAGATAGTCCTTATCATATAGTGACCTCCGAGAAGAGTTCTCTTAGACAGGTCCTCGAGAAAAGATTCCATACCGGAGCCACGGACATACAAACATGAAAGAAAAAAACAAGTCCATTTTGCATTGGGAAAAATTGAGCCTTTCTCAACAGATCTCAAGCAGAAATAAAGCCAAACTCTACTCAAACTCTCTCCTTCCATACTAGTTGAAATATTGAAAGAATCCAACCAAGTTGGAAGAAACAAATAGGGAAAAAAATACCTTTGTTCTACTATTCTCATTTTTGTTTTACCTCCTGGTTTTTCATCTTTCTCCTTTTTGACTTTTTTTGTTACAGATTAGTCTCCCTTTTAGCAGCTCTCCCTCCGGGCTTTTTTTTAACTTCACTCCTTTTTATGGCCAATTGGGCATAAAAATATAAAATGACAATATAAATGTTTCTGGTCTGAAAGCTCTAACAGCATCTGCCTGCACCATCTTCGAACAGCACTAAATTTCTAGAAGCCATCTCAACCGCCAAGCATGCTTCTCTTTTATGACTTCTTCATGCACCTGCCTTGCCACTTCACTGTCTGTATGCTGCCATGCATCGGAATTTGTCGCCACAGCCAATCTTGCGTTGCCTTCGAGTAACTGAGCTTCCTTCTTCTACGGCACCACCTTGCTGTGCAGCCATGCAGTCTGCACATCGTAGAGATAGTTGATAGTCATTCATGTTATTTCTATTTCTTTGTGTACTTCTCATGTAATTTACCCAAGGGCTCTCTCCCTATATAAGAGACCCGAGGGCTCTATGGAATGTATTATCGAAGTATTCTAACATGGTATCAGAGCTATGACCCTAACCTAGGGTTTTCCACCGCCGCCCCCCCACCCTCTCTAGGGTTTCGACGCCCACCCCCCCGGGCTCCAAGCCTCCCGCCGCCGCCGCCTTCTCTCCTTCGCCGGGTTCCCCACCGCCGCCAGGAACCCCCCCACCTCCTGCCAGCCCCTGTCGGGCCCCCTCCACCGCCGCCAGCCCCTGTCGGGCCCCCTCCACCGCCGCCGGTCCCTGCCGGGCCCCTCCACCCACCGCCGGGCCCCTCCCACCGCCGCCGGGACCCCCCCATCTGCCGCCAGTCCCTGCCGCTGGGCCCCACCTGCTGTCGAGCCGCCGCCGTCCCCTTCCAGTCGCCGTCTTTGTCAAGTAGAGGCTCTAAAAGCCTCTACTCGTTGCAGGTGTGCCGCGTTCTTCGGACTCGACGTCATGTTCGATTCAAGTGCATAATCGTCTACCTATGCACTTGAATCCTACAAGGTCTTGGTAGACAGTTTTCTTGGTCTATCAGTAGTTGTTCTTCTCCGGCATTATGTCAGATCAGAAGATCGATATGCCCGCCATAGGTGCCTTCAAAGGTTCGGCACCAATAGTCAAGATGGATGGGACCAACTACGAACTGTGGGCAATGCAGTTCCTCAGTCTCATGAAGTCGTGTGGTAAGAAGCATATTCTTACTGAGGATGAACCACCGGAGAAGACAGGGATCTATGCCTCATGGGAGGCTGATGATGCGTACGCCAAGGTGTGGCTCTCAGGTACGCTCACAACGGAGATAGCGAATGATGTCCTTCACCAGCCCACCGCTAAGGCGATGTGGGATATTTTGTCTATGACGTACTCTCAAGTCTGCAATGAGACGAAGATGCTCCAGTTGCAGCATGATATATTTACCACGAAGCAGAATGGGAAGCCTCTTCATTCCCTGTACACGTCGCTTCGTGGCATGTTTGAGAAGCTCTATAGCACCATTCCGCTTACAGCCACGCCGGAACAGCAGAAGACGTTCCGCAACGCCACTATGGTTGGCGTATTGCTCGCTGCCCTAGACCCGGAGTACGAGGCAGCACGCGCTCAGATCCTAGCAGATGCCACCATCCCACCGATGGAAGAGGTATACAGGAGGCTCAGTCGTGTACCTGTTCCGTCCAATACAGTGACTGCGACTCCGTCAGCAATGGCAGTTTCCAGGGGACGTGGTGGTTCGTCCTCATTTCGTGGAAGAGGAAGTGGTGGACATGGTCGCGGAGGTCGCATACGTTCCACGTGTTCATTTTGCAGCCATACTGGTCACTCGGAGGATACGTGCTATTCCAAGCACGGCTTCCCTCCTTCTGCACGTGTCGCGGATCATGTTCAGGGTCTTTCAGCTCCTGCTACAGACCACAGGTTCGAAGAGTTGGTAGCACGACTTCGTGATATCATGCCACAATCGTCGCCAGAAAGTGCTGAGGTTTCTGATGTTGCAGTCTCGGCGTCAGCTAGTACATCCGCCTCTGCCAGTGCCTCAGGTAGTCCTTCAGTCTCATCTCATTGTCATGATCTCACAGGATGGATTGTAGACTCTGGAGCTACCCATCATCTATGCCGTGAGAAAGATATTCTGCAGTCCTACAGAGCTGTACAGCCCGGTCGATCTGTACTCATAGCTGATGGCACTCATTCTCCTATCATCGGTCAGGGGGAGACGGCTTTGCTACCTTCTATGCACTTACAGAATGTCCTACATGCTCCAGAATTCTCTATGAATCTCTTATCCATTAGTCAAATTACATGTGATTTGCACTGTCGTGCCATTTTTGATCCATCGTCTGTTATTTTCCAGGACATACTGACGGGCAGGGTGATTGGCTGTGGTTCTGAGCACAATGGCCTCTATCGTCTAGTCCGTAACTCCTATGTTGGCGTCTCACTGCATTCCCAAGGCGTCGTATCTCCGTACACCTGGCATCTTCGGTTTGGTCATCTGCCCCTGCAGAAGATGTGTCACCTACTGCCTCAGATCTCTCCAAGTTCCTCCTTTCGTTGTGAAGCATGTCAGTTAGGGAAGCACCATAGATCTAGCTTCCCAGGTCGTCAGAGTCGGAGCAGTCGCTCCCCGTTTGAAATACTTCATGTAGACATTTGGGGTCCAAGTCGTGTCCCAGATCATCAGGGTCACAGGTTCTATTTAGTAGTGGTTGATGATTTCTCTCGTGTGTCCTGGACGTTTCTTCTTAAAAATAAATCTGAAGCAGGAAGTGTTATCCAAAATCTTACTAATGAAATTCAAAATGTTTTCTCTTCTACTGTTAAGTATGTTCGAACTGATAATGCATTGGAGTTCTGCACTCGCTCTCTTGCTACCTTTCTTTCCTCAAAAGGCATTGTTCATCAAACCACATGTGCTTACACCTCACAACAAAATGGGGTTGCGGAACGAAAACATCGACATTTTCTTGATATTGCTCGCACATTACTCATTCAAAGTTGTGCTCCATTATCTTTTTGGGGAGATGCTATACTTACAGCGTGTTATCTTGTCAACCGAATGCCTACAACTGTTCTTGGGGAAAAGTCCCCAATCTCTGTTCTTTTTCCAGACAGAGATTTGTTTGCACTTACACCTCGGGTCTTCGGCACTGTTGCGTTTGTTCACCGCTTATCTCCAGGACTTGATAAGCTCTCTCCTAGGGCTATCAAGTGTGTTTTTGTGGGTTACTCGAGGACACAGAAAGGATACCAATGCTATGATCCTCTCCATGACAAGTACTATGTGAGTGCAGATGTTACCTTTTTCGAACCTGTCATGATTTCTCACCTGCGGGTGACAGATTGTCCTCCTCCACTTCTCCAGATTCCAATGTCTTTGTCCCCACCGCCAAGCCTGGGTCAATCCTCTACTCCACCAACACTACCACCACCACCACCACCACCACCTCCTCCAGTTGTCCCTTTCACTAAGTTCTATACGAGGCGAACAGGCCCTGCTCAAGCTACAAGTCAACCATCCACCACGCCTCAGGTTTGTTCTGAAATTAACACTAACGATGGCTTAGATAATGCACCTATGCAGGAATCTTTACTACATGAGGAGGAGCAACCGGTCAGCACAGTCTTGGATGATTTGGATCGGCCCATTGCTCATAGGAAGCAGCGCAGACAGTGTGCCACATATCCCCTTGCCTCTCATGTCTCCTTCCATAGACTCACTGGGGATTTTCAGAAGTTTGCAGCTGTTGTATCGTCAGTTGAGATCCCACGGACCTATCAGGATGCTATGAAGGTTGACTGCCGGCGTCTTGCAATGGAAGAGGAAATGCGTGCTTTGCAATCTAGGGGAACTTGGTCTCTTGTCCCCATTCCTCCAGGTGCCTCAGTAGTAAGTTGCAAGTGGGTTTTTACAGTGAAATATCATGCGGATGGCCGTCTAGACAGATACAAGGCCAGGCTCGTTGCACGGGGATTTACCCAGACATATGGTGTAGATTATTTGGATACCTTCTCACCGGTGGCGAGACACTTTACCCTTCGCATCCTTCTATCAGTTGCAGTGATACGTGACTGGGCTATATTCCAACTTGATGTTAAGAATGCTTTCTTGTATGGTGATCTACAGGAGGAAGTCTACATGCAGCAGCCACCCGGGTTTGCTGCTGAGGGGGAGTCTCAGAAGGTGTGCAGACTTCATAAGGCTATCTATGGCCTTAAACAGAGTCCTCGAGCATGGTTCCAAAAGCTCTCCCAGCTTATTGAACGACAGGGGTTCAGAAGATCAAATGCGGACCACTCACTGTTCGTCCGGAAGACCCCGAGAGGTACCATTGTTGTTATGGTATATGTTGATGACATATTGGTTACTGGAGATGATGCACAGGGGGTTGAGATAACCAAGTCTATGTTGGGCAGCCAGTTCATTACAAAGGATCTAGGCACAATACGATATTTTCTGGGGATAGAATTTGCAAGAAATGCACAAGGAATGGTGATGACTCAAAGAAAATATGTCACAGATTTGCTTGTTGAAACAGGAATGACTGGATGCAGACCTTCAAGTACACCTATGGACCCGAGTATGAAGCTGTACGATGATGATACTGAGGAGGTGGACAAGAGAAGGTACAGAGAAATGGTGGGTAAGCTCTTATATATCACTATAACTCGACCGGATATTGCTCTTGCAGTAAACCGGGTGAGTCAATTCATGGAGCAGCCGAGGCAAGTACATATGGATGCCTTGCACATGATATTGAGATATCTGAAGTCTTCCCCAGGCACAGGGTTGCTATTCAAGAAAGGGACAGATCTGTCTATTTCAGCTTGTCAGATGCAGATTATGCAGGATGTCCAAGGGATCGTAAGTCTACTTCTGGATTTGCTATCTTCATAGGAAGCTCTTTAGTCTCTTGGAAAAGCAAGAAGCAGACTGTTGTGGCAAGATCCAATGCCGAATCCGAGTACAGAGCCATGGCACAGGCAAGCACAGAAATGATGTGGGTTAAAGCAGTCTTAGAAGATCTGAATGTTGATGTTCCCTTGCCTATGAACCTTCAATGTGATAATCAGGCAGCATTATTTATTGCCAACAATCCAGCCTTCCATGAGAGAACCAAACACATAGAGGTGGATTGTCATTACACTAGGGACATGATTCAGAAGGGCTTCATCTCCACGTCTCACGTCAGTTCAGAGGACCAGACAGCGGACATATTTACTAAGCCATTGCTCAGAGGACCTTTCCAGAGATGTTCTTCCAAGCTGAGCATGATAGATATCTATGCTCCATCTTGAGGGGGAATGTAGAGATAGTTGATAGTCATTCATGTTATTTCTATTTCTTTATGTACTTCTCATGTAATTTACCCAAGGGCTCTCTCCCTATATAAGAGACCCGAGGGCTCTATGGAATGTATTATCGAAGTATTCTAACACACATCATTGCACACCTGGATACTACTAGAGTACTTCTGAGTCCCATCTAATGCAATCACCTCGCAATGTCTCCAGTGCATAGCAACTGGCATCTTGCTTTGCTTTCCATGTCATATTTCCTCATTCATGTTAATGGTATGCCCTTATTGCCGCCAAGGCCCTAAATGTCGGTTTCGGTCACCATTTCGGTACTGACCGAAACAGAATTTCGGTCGAATTTCGACCGAAATTTCGGTCATTTCGGTCATTTTTTGTACTGGGACCCCCATATTTCGGTTATTTCCGTCAAATTTCGATTTCGACTGGATATCGATATTCGATAGAAATTCGACCGAATTTCGTTGAAATTTAAGGTCATGAATTCGCCGCCTAACATCTCATGTTAGCAGCGGTAGCTGCCATGAATTTTAGTGTTGCCTGCTGATTCATTGCACAGCCTCGTCATGACGATGTCTATTTCAATGGTCAACCTATGCATCATTCTTCTTCTTAGATGGGCAAATAGGATGCCACTGAACACCATTATAGTTGCAACATGCCTCAACTGCCAGATATGTGATCTGATTGAAAGTCGCATGTGTCACACCAATCTCTGCCTTGTTCAACACGTTGATCTCATCGAGAAGCAACATGGGACGAACGAGAGAGTAAAACATAGCATGCCGATGATTTCATCTTGACATGTGATGATGTGAAACCTATTAGTTAATAGAAAAAATTGTAAGCATTTTGTAACCAAGGATTTTCCCCCCATCCAGATCTTTCTTAGGGTTGAGGTTGCATATTGTTAGAGTTGTTGCTTTTTGTATACTCCTTCGGGGATATATATATATATAGGAAAAAGGGAGCCTACACCTGGGGGTGTAGGTAACTCCCTACACCCGACTCTTTTTTTATATTTTTTTGATTTTTTTTAAATGAAACCTGGGGAAATTAGATCACCATATCACCATGGTGTCATTCCAAACTCATTTTAGTTCGAGACTTCTGTCATCTCCATCAAGATTATCAAATTTAACGATCTTAGAATTGTTGAAATTGCCCCCATTCTAGATGAATATTGTTGGGAAAAGAGACTTCGATAATCATTCAGAAAAACCCTAGGCTCTCTTATATAGGGAGAGACCTTAAGGGTAAATTACAAAGAGGTCTATAAAAGATAAAGAAATAACGACAAGATACATAAAGAGATAATAATACTAAGAACTATCTCTACACTCCCCCTCAAGGTGGAGCATAGATGTCTATCATGCTCAGCTTGGATGAACATCTCTGAAAAGGTCCTCTGAGCAGTGGCTTGGTGAATACATCTGCAGTCTGATCTCCTGAGCTCATATGTGCAGTAGATATCAATCCTCTCTGGATCAAATCTCTAGTGTAATGGCAGTCAACTTCAATATGCTTGGTCCTTTCATGGAAAGCTGGATTGTTGGCAATGAATAATGCTGCATGATTGTCTCACTGAAGCTTCATAGGTAGGGGCACAACTACATGTATATCTTCTAGTACGGATCGAACCCACATCATTTTCGTGTTGGCTTGAGCCATGGCCCTATATTCGGATTCGACACTGGACATTGCCGCAACAGTTTGTTTCTTGCTTTTCCAAGAAACCAGAGAGCCTTCAACAAACACTGCGAACCCTGAGGTTGATTTTCGATCCCTAGGACATCCTGCATAATTTGCGTCTGCACACGCTGAGATGGATAAGTCTGTGCCCTTTCTGAATAGCAGCCCTGACCCTGGAGAAGACTTCAGATACCTCAGTATCATGTGTATAGCATTCATGTGAACTTGTCTTGGCTGCTCCATAAATTGACTCACCCTGCTAACTGTAAATGCAATGTCTGGACGAGTTATGGTAATGTAGAGGAGTTTTCCCACCATTTCTCTATATCTCCTCTTATCTACTTCATCAGTATCACCATCATACAACTTCATGCTAGGGTCCATGGGAATACTTGATGGTTTGCATCCATCCATGCCAGTCTCAATCAGGAAGTCTGTAATGTACTTCCGTTGGGTCATCACCAAGCCCTGTGCATTCCTTGCAAATTCCAACCCCAGAAAATATCTTAAGGTTCCAAGATCCTTTGTAACAAACTGACGGCCTAGGAATGCCTTCGCCCTTTCTATGCCCTGAACATCATCTCCTGTAACAAGAATATCATCCACATAGACCATAATGACAACCGTACTTGCCGATGACTTTTGGACAAACAACGAGTGATCTGCATTTGACCTTTTGAATCCATGTTGCTCAATTAGATTGGACAGCTTCTGGAACCATGCTCTCGGACTCTGTTTGAGGCCATATATCGCCTTGTGAAGTCTACAGACCATCTGCTTCTCCCCCTCAGCAGTAAACCCAGGTGGTTGCTGCATGTAGACTTCCTCCTGTAAGTCCCCGTACAGAAAGGCATTCTTGACATCTAGTTGAGATATACTCCATTCACAAACCACAGCAACAGATAAGAGAATACGAAGGGTAGAGTGTCTCGCCACTGGAGAGAACGTATCCATGTAATCCACGCCATAGGTTTGTGTAAACCCACGGGCGACCAAGCGTGCTTTGTACCGATCCAACGTGCCATCTGCATGATATTTAACTGTGAAGACCCACTTACACCTCACAACGGATGCATCAGGAGGTGCAGGGACCAAAGACCATGTGCCACGGGACTGCAAGGCCCTCATCTCTTCTTCCATAGCTAATCTCCAGCAATCATTCTTCAAAGCATCCTGGTAGGCCCGTGGTATATCTACGGAAGACAACGCTGAGGCAAATCTCTGAAAATCACCAGTGAGACGGTGAAAGGAAACCTGTGAGGCAAATGGATAAGAGGCACATTGCCGCCTCTGCTTCCGAATAGCAATTGGAACATCAAGATCATCATCTGTTGTACTGGATGAGCTAGTGCCATCCTGTACTGAAGAATCCTGCACATGTACCAAACCTGACCCGTCAGTAGTAATGCCATCTGAACATACCTAAGGCGTGATGAGTGGTTGATTTGTTGTCTGAGCAGGACCTGACCGACGCGTATAGAATTTTGGTAGCGGTGAAATGGGAGGCCGTGGAATGGGTGGAGGAGGAGGTGGTGGTGGTGATGCTGGCGTGGAGACAGGCACAGAGGAAGACTCAGGTGAACTCCATGTAGGTGGTGGAGGAACATAGACATCATCATTGGTAGTGGATGGTACCAGTCTGTCACCTGCAGGAGAGAAATACATGACAGACTCAAAGAAAGTGATATCAGCACTCACGAAGTACTTTTTATTCGTAGGATCATAACACCGGTAGCCCTTCTGAGTCCTGGAATAACCAACAAAGACGCACTTGACTGCTCTAGGAGAGAGTTTGTCAAGTCCGGGAGATAGAAGATGAACGAAAGCCATAGTACTAAAGACACGTGGAGTCAGTGAGAATAACTCCTTGTCTGGAAAAATAAGAGAGTTAGGTATCTTCTCACCAAGAATTGAGGATGGCATTCGATTGACCAGATAACATACAGTAAGAACCGCGTCCCCCCAGAAAGAAATAGGAGCACAACTCTGAATCAACAGGGTTCGAGTAATATCCAAGAGATGGCGATGCTTTCTTTCCGCCACACCATTTTGCTGTGATGTATATGCACAAGTGGTTTGGTGAATAATACCCTTTGATGAAAGAAATTGAGAAAGTGAGCGTGTGCAAAATTCTAGGGCATTATCCGTCCGAACATATTTGACTGAGGAAGAGAAAACATTGTGCACTTCATTAATTAAATTCTTGATCACATCTCCTGCTTCAGATTTATTTTTCAAAAGAAAGACCCATGACACACGAGAAAAATCATCCACTACCACAAGATAAAATATGTGCCCCTGATGATCGAGAACACGTCTCGGACCCCATATATCTATATGTAACAACTCGAATGGGGAGCTACTGCTCCGACTCTGACAACTTGGAAAGCTCGACCGATGATGCTTTCCCAACTGATATGCTTCACAGTGGAAAGACGAACTAGGAGAGTGATGAATCTGTGATTCATGACTCTAAAAGTTGAAAATAGAGCTTTATTCCCGAGTAAATAGCAGCATATTTCCACTTATATTGCATAAATAGCATTCATGCACGCAAGCATAATATCTACATTTTAGCATTCATATTTGCATTAAATAAGAAGCCAATTTCACTTGTAAATATCCACCTGTATATTAGATAAAATACCTTATTTGTATATATTTTATACTAACTCCAAAGCCAATAAAACCAACTCTATAGTGTATATATTACTAACACTAATTAAAGAAAAATATCTAAAAAATACTAACTTGCAAAATTGACCAATAAAACCCCAATCCAAGTTTGAGACTAGGAACCTTAAAACACGCATATCTCTCTCATACAGCCTCCGAATTAGGTCTACTCACTTTTAAAGTAATATACATTCAGAGACCTTCGAAACAAGACCAATTTCATTAAAATCGGAGCTCGTATGCAAAACTTGGGTTTTGGGCCCCTTTTGTACATTGTATACAATGACCGTTTTACCCCTATATTTTACTATTTCATTTTCCTAATTATTAAAAACCCAAAAAAATTAGATTAAGTTGTAAATATTCCTTTCATATTTTCCCTAACTTTATTTTGATTTTTCTCTTAATTAAAAATGATAAAAAAATAGAAAAGATAAAATGTGGTATTTTATATCTATAAGGTACCACCCAAAAATCATTTTTGTACAGATGATTTCCTTTGATTTTCGGCCCTTCACGAAAGTTGTAGATCTCGTCGAGACGAGCAACTTTCATGTTGACCACTTTTTGATTTAATCCCTTTTGTTATTTCTTTTTTATTTTTCTTTACATTTAATTTCTGAATTTTCTGGGAGCGACACGTGGCAACTCCTGGAGCCACCACATGTCACCCCATTATTTTATTATTTTCGGATTTATTTTATTATTTTCGGATTTATTTTTATTATTATTTTATTATTATTATTTAAATTATTTTAAGTAGCCTACTATATTACTCTATTATTTTATTTCTTTTAATCCCATTTTACCTCTTCTCCTTTCTTTTCCCCCACTCCAAGCCACATCTTCTCCACTTCCTCCACCATTTTCTCCACTCTCTCCATCTCTTCTCTAACTCCCTCTTCCTCTTTATATTCCCATCTTCTCCTCCATTATTTTTCATCCGCCTTTATGAGGGAGTAGCCCCGAGCTCCTAATCCGATCTTGGTGACAGCAAGTTCCACAACTAGTCGAGCAACGACATGCCATCTCCGGCGAGATCCAAAGGGCCACCTCGATCCTTTGTCGCAGCCATTTCAAGCTGTCGAGCTCGACCCTTGCCGAAGTCTAGAGCAAAGATCCGAGGAGCTCTAATCTCCTCTTTCACAGGCACTCGTCCATCTCGAGGTAAAATTCATCTTCATTTTCTTCCTCTCTTCTTCTTCCTCATATCTTTCGCTCTCTTTGATTCATCTACTTCCGATCATCAAATCGTCAAACAAATTGTGTTTTCACGGATAAATCACACGTTGCGAACGCAACGGTGATTTTTCTTGAATTTTTCGACGCAATTTCATGAACCGATTAATCGTTTATTTACGCCCACTTAAACAAATGCATGAGAGACAGGGGAGGTGGTGAATCCCCCTGCTTCTTCTTCCTCCCCTCACAACTTCACACACACACCATCAGCCACCAATCTCGCAGTCGACTCCTCCTCTACCCCGACGACCCTTGGCCGTGTGTCGGCCGTCCCCCTCGCCGCCAACGACGCCGGCCTTCACCTTACAGCAGCCTCGGCGGCCGACCTCGACGCAAGCACCTCACCTACGTGCGAAGAAGCTCCCGTCCATCAGGCCCCAGCCCCGTGTGCGGACTCCGCGCTTCAGCCCCCACGCAGTGCCAACGCCGCCCTCTGCCTCCTCGCCGTGCGCGCCCCAGCAACCGCCCCCACGGCGCCCAGCTCCTCTTCGCGTCTCCAAGGTGCGCCAACCACCTCCGCGCGCAGCCAGCCCCAGAAGCACCGCTCGCCCCCTTCACCTCGCGCCAACACCAGCCGCGCCGCCGGCCGCTCTCCGCCTCCTCGCCGTCAAGCCGTGCCCGTGAAGCTCCATCTTCAAGGTCCCCTGTTTTGCATGCAAAAACAGAGGACTTCTATCGCACAATAAAGAAAAAGGGAATTTGCAAAGGGGACACTTGCACCCCTTTGCAAGTTTTTTAAAAAAATTCAAGTTTCCAATAATTGCATGTAAGTCCTTGTTCTCATTTCAGCTCATATTTCTTTTCTCTGTATTGCATTCATACCCCTGCATTTATATATTTATTTTGTCATCATTTTGTCATCAATTTTTAATTCCGAAAGTTGCATTGTGTAGTATACTTCTTGTTCTACCATCATAACATTTATTTGTATTTTTCTGATTTGCATAATATTATTGGAAATTAATTTGGTGAAAATTGTAATATTTTGCCCATTTTGATTGATTACTTGATTGTGTATTCTCTGTTTGTCGAAAAATCTCTGAAAAATCACCATTGGTAGATCTAAGTCTATGCTACAACATATCCAAAAATCATCTCATTTACACGTATAATTTGTCTTAGAAAAATCATTTAGTGAAAACCTTAATCGATTTTTAATTAATCAACCGTGAAGTGTTTTAACGAAATTCAAGTTGATTTATATAGCTCTTAACTAGACCTATTTGGATTAATTTTGTTTCTGAAAAATATCATCGTTTGATAATTATTATAATTGGTTTAGTCATTTTCACTAAAGTCTGCATTTTTTATTATCCGTGCATCTAAAAATTACAAAAAAAAAAGAGTAGCTTAATTTCATCATATTTCATAATCTGGCCAAGTTTTATAAATTTTGTACTTCATTTGATATCTTAAATTGATTTAACTTTAAATTGGCTTGATATTGCATGTGTCCTGCATAGAAAACAGAAAAAGACCAAAAAAATAATTCCCCGAAAATCACACACTTAGAAAGTTGCTAAAATTTACCTAAGGAGACAGATGCCTCCCTGAGTTCGACCTTGGACACTACCAAGTAAAAAAAATCACCGCTTGACATTGACTCAAATCTAATTTAAGTGGTTTTTGATTAGCCCTCTCGTATCCGACTACAACGAACGACATCTAATTAATTTGGACATTAATCTGACCGAATTAACCAAGGGTGCGAGCCGGTTATCAGAGAGATCTGGGGCAGAAGATGGCATTTTCTGGAGCGGAAGGTGACCAAACCGGAGATGTCAGATGCACGGAGAGACTGGTCCGGCAGAATGAGAGGAGACGCCAGCATAGGAATCCCGAACCAGCCGATATAGACCATTCTGCTCAGAGCCACAGCCAATCACCCTGCCCGTGAGTATGTCCTGAAAAATGAGAGAAGACGGGTCAAATATAGCACGACAATGCAAATCCTTCGTAATCTGACTAATAGATAACAGATTCATTGGGAACTCAAGAGTATGTAGGACATTCTGTAGCTGCATAGTGGGGGATAAAAGACCTCCCCCTGTCCAACAAGGGGTGAATGGGTACCATCTGCGATCTGCACTGAACGGCCGTGAGGAATGTCCCTGTAGGACTGTAATCTATCTCTATCTCAGCAAAGATGATGTGTGGCTCCCGAATCTATAACCCAGTCAGATATATCATGAGACGGTGTGAATGCAGTAGATCTACCTGAGGTACTAGCAGCGGCAAATGAACTGGCGGAGGCTGTAGCAGCAACATCTGATGGACCACCAGATGAATCACCAGAAGAATGTGGCATAATATCTCGAAGACGTGCCACAAGTTCGTCAAATCGATTATCTGCAGTAGATGGTAATGGAGACTGAGAATGCTCTGCAACACGTGTCAATGCTGGGAACCCGTGCTTAGAATAGCATGTCTCCTCCGAGTGTCCTGTACGGTGACAATAGGAGCATGTCTGACTGAAGCGACCACCCCTTCCCTGGGTTCCACGGCCACGTCCACAACCACGACCAGAAGGCGGGCCACCTCTCCCACGCGAGACTGCCATCGCTGATGGGGGTGGAGTAGAAGAACTGGAGGAAACTGTAATGCGACTGAGTCTTCTGTAAACATCCTCCACTGGAGGAATAACTGCATCAGCTAGGATCTGAGACCGGGCAGCATCATATTCAGGATCAAGAGCCGCAAGTAGAACACCCACCATGGTGGTGTTCCGAAACGTCTTCTGTTGTTCAGGAGTAGCAGTGAGTGGAATGGTACTGTATAACTTCTCAGACATTCCTCTTAGGGATGTGTATAGGGAATGGAGAGGTTTGTCGCTCTGCTTCATTATGAAAATGTCATGCTGAAGCTGCAACATCTTGGTCTCATTTTGCACCTGCGAATATGTAGCGGCAAGAATGTCCCACATCGCCTTGGCAGTGGGCTGATGGAGGACGTCATTAGCAATCTCCATCGTCAATGTACCACACAACCAGACCTTTGCGTAGGAGTCATCAGCCTCCATATATCCCTGTCTTCTCTGCGGGCTCATCCTCGGTAAGAATGTGCTTCTTACCATTCGACTTCATGAGGCTCATGAACTGCATAGCCCAGAGCTCATAGTTAGACCCGCCCATCTTCACTATTGGCGCAGGACCTTTGAATGTGCCGGTGGAGGGCATATCGACCTTCGATTCTGACATACTGCCGCTGGAGAAGAACTAGGGTATGTAGACAAGATAATGAATGTCTACACCAACTGCATCGGATTTGAGTGCGTATGTAGACGTGACGCACTCAAATCCATATATCAGCCGACGAGACGAGGTGGACTAGGGCACGCCTTAGATGAGGCCTACAGCCCTTGCAGCAGCAAGGATGCCGCCTGGTATGCCGCGGTTGGATGTGCGCGGCGGTGGGGGGTACCTCCTGGGGTCGGCGGCGACCTGGGATGCCGCATGGGATACCTGCGGCGGGCTGGGTGCCGCCTGAGAACTTCTACGGCGAGCTGGGATGCTGCCTGGGGCCTTGGGCGGCGAGCTGGGGACCGCCTAGGGCTTCGGCGGCGTGAGAGAGAGAGGCGGCAGCGGGGAGGAAGCCGGAGATCGACGTCGAGAAAGGAGAGGGCGGCGGGTGGGGAAGGGGGGGCGGCGGGTGTGGAGATTCCTAGGGCGACTCTGATACCATGTTGGGAAAAGAGACTTCGATAATCATTCAGAAAAACCCTAGGCTCTCTTATATAGGGAGAGACCTTAAGGGTAAATTACAAAGAGGTCTATAAAAGATAAAGAAATAACGACAAGATACATAAAGAGATAATAATACTAAGAACTATCTCTACAAATATGTTAGGATTGTTTGTTTTGCATGAAAATTAAAACACATATTCCCCTAAATATATTAAGTCACTCCTAAGATTTTCTTCAAAAAACCCAAAAACAATGACAAAAAGTCCAGGAGCAAGGAGTTACATACCCACGGGCGTAGGCTCCTAGCTCCCATATGTGTGTAATTCTCCCCTCTTTGCTCTCTAGGATTTCTCTATATAAGAAACCCTAGACTCATAAAATAAACACAACAATTCATTCTCTTCTCCACATGGTATCAGAGCAACGGAAAAAAAGATTCTGACCTAGAAAAATCCCACAGCCGCTTCCAAGCCACCTTCCCTCTTGTCGAGAGCTTGCGCGGACCCTCTTCCCTCACCCACGGCCTCAAATTTCAGCGAAATTCAATCGAATTTCTATCGAATATCGATATCCTGTCGAAATTGAAATTCGACCGAAATGACCGAAATATGGGGACCCTAGTACAAAAAATGACCGAGATTTCGGTCAAAATTTGACTGAAATTCGACCGAAATTCTGTTTCAGTTAGTCACCGAAATAGTGACCGAAACCAACATTTAGGGCCTTGCCCTCACCTAGGACCTCGTGCAAGGCCCTCTAAAGCTACAGCAGTTGCCGCCAACCACCAGGTGTCGTCGATGGGCCTTACCTCACTCCTGGGCACTATTAGCCACTAATAGGTGGTGGTGCTCCCCTCACGGGTGCCGCCAGCACCCCTTGCACAGCTTTTGAGTGTCTTCAACCATCTAGCACCCTCCACAGGTGCCGTCAGCCACGTCGCAAGGCCTGATACCCCTCCTGGGCTACCATCAGGGTACCTCGAGGACCCCCTACTCTACTGTTCATCACGGGTTCAGACCTCCTACACATATGTACATGAGTTTTAAGGCTTCTCTCATCCTATGGAGAAGCAAATGAATCGTTGTTTATTCTGTAGGGCTAGGGTCTTTTATATAGATAAAAAACCCTAAAGAGCACAAGAGGAAAATACATAAGTACCCCTAAGGGTTACTAAACATAAAACATAAATATAATAACTCTAACATTCCACCTGAAGTTGGAACATACCTGTCGATCATGCCCAACTTGGACGCTAAGTAAATGAGGCGCTTCTTTGGAAGGGCCTTTACGAAGATGTCTGCAAGCTGAAGTTCAGTAGAGACGTGTGGAGTGATGATCCGTCCTCCTCGTACTGCATTACAGATGAAATGGCAATCGGCTTCATTATGTTTTGTCCGCTCATAGGATACGGGAGTGGTGGCAATGTGTGCGGCAGACATTTTATCGCAGTATAAGGATACAGGAGTAGTGACTGACATGTCAAGTTTTGTTAGGAAAGAGACAAGCCACGTGATCTTATAGATGGCTTGAGTCATTACCCTGTATTCTGCTTCCGCACTGGATCTGGAGACCATTATCTGCTCCTTGCTTCGCCAAGTAAAAAGGTTGTCCCCAACAAACATGGTGTATCCTGTAGTGGATCGAAAGTCCTCTAGGAGAGTTAGCATAGTCAGAATCTGTATAGACGGAGATATTAGTGTGCCCACTTGCCCGATAGAAGAGTCTATGTCCGGGAGATTCCTTCAAATATCGAAGAATCAAAAGAACATCATGTCAGTGATTGTAAAGAGGCTTCTCCATATGCTGGTTGGCTATGCTCATAGCATATGATATATCTGGCCTAGTATCACTGAGTTAGAGCAATTTTCCCACTAGGCTTCTATATCGTGTTGCATCCTTAAAAGTTGGATTAGTAAATACAAAATATTTTCACTTCTACGGGAATGTCAGATGGCTTGCATCCCAGTAGTCATGCCTCAGTCAGAATACCGAGGCAATACTTCCTTTGTGAAAGATGGAGCCCCTCTGCAGTGCATATTACCTCAATGCCAAGAAAATAACAAAGTTGGCTAAGGTCTTTCGTGACAAAGACCTTCTAGAGGAAGGTCTTGGTCTCTAGAACACCATTTCATCATCTCCTACGACAACCATATCATCAACATAGACAGTAAGAATGACAGTTTCAGACTTCAGTGCACCGTCGTCGAACAAAGACAGGGTAATCAGATGTTGTCCTCTGAAAGCCAAGAGTATTGATCTTCGTAGTGAGCATGTCAAACCATACCACGGGACTCTGCTTCAGGCCATAGATGCCCTTCCATAGTCAACATACACGCTGCCCCTCGGCTACATAACTCGATGGTTGCATCATGGACCTCCTCCTCAAGGTTACCATAAAGAAAGGCGTTCTTCACACCAAGTTGGTAAATAGGCCAGGCCTTGTTGGCAGCAGAAGAAAGAATGGTACATATCAACCCCATTCTGGCAACGAGTGAGAATGTCTCAAAATAATCAATCCCAAAGGTTTGTGTGAACTTTGGCAACTAGTCTGGCTTTCAACCTGTCAATAGACTCATCAGGTGACCGTTTGGTTGTGAAGAGCCATCTACAAGCCACAGGACGAACTCCTGGGGGGCACGACACAAGATCCCATGTGCCCCGGGAGGTAAGTGCATCCATCTTCTCATCCATGGCATGTCGCCAATTATGATCCTGCATTGCATTGAAATGATATCTGAGGATGGAAATAGCATTCAGAGCATCTGCAAATCTCTTGTCACAGCAGAGAAATGATCATTAGAAGTAAAATGTGACATGGGGTGATACGTATACTGCCTCTTTTGCTTGCATAGAGCTATAGGAAGCTCCTCACGTACATTCAGGACAGTCGTGGTGGGAGCACTCAAAGTGGTCATATCATCCTGCATAAAAAGGGCATGCAAAGGTACAGACACTAGTGTAGAAGATATATAGGTATGCTGGCGAGTATAGACGATTGGTGGAGAAGGGAGGTCCAGAGAGATGTCACTCACATCCTGTGTAAAATGACTTGTCTGCTTAAAGAACGTGACACCAATAGACACATAGTATCGGCGCTCAACAGGATCATAATAGCGATAGCTTTTCTTGGTATGAGAGTACCCAAGAAAAAAGCATTTGATAGCTCGAGAGGACAATTTGTCAGTTGCATGGAAGTTATGAACAAAGGCAATACAACCAAAAATATGCAGAAGTATGGGGAACAGACGAAGGAACATGGCTGATGAGATATACTGCAGTAAGGATAGCATCCCATCAATAGTGTTTAGGTCTCATTTGACTAAGAAGAGATCTGGCAACATTTAGCAAGTGTCGAAGTTTCCTCTCAACTATACCATTCTGTCGTGAAGCACAAGGACAGGAGGTTTGGTGAACAGCTACCTGAGACGCAAAGAAAGAAGTCAAATCATGTTGGGTTAACTCAAGAGCATTGTCAGTTCGAATGATCTTAACACGGGTAGAAAAGAAGATTTTAACATATTGAAAGAAATTTCTGACAATTTGATTAATCTCGGAAAGCTCCTTTATTAGATACACCCAAGAAGATCTACTATAATCATCAACAAAAACTATAAAATAACAATAACCACTTAATGTCGAAACAGATAAGGTCCCCAAACATCACAATAAACAAGATGAAAAGCAGTAGTACTGCGGGACTCGGTAAGAACAAGAAACAAAGCTTGATGGTGTTTCCATGCCTCATACTGAAAGGGCTTCAGAGTAGAGAGTTCAGAAAACATCGTGGAGATGGCCTTGGCAGATGGATGCCCAAGGCGCAGATGCCATAGGACCAGATCTTCGGAGATGGACGCAACACCGACAAACTTGGAGTCTGAGGGTATGTCAAGATAATATATGTTGTTCTTCTCATGACCCCCACCAAAAATCTGCATCGTCCATATGTCCTAAAAACAACAAAATTCATCAAATATCACGCGGCAATTAAGCTCAGCATAAAGCTTATGAACTGACAGCAAGGTAAGAGGAAAATCATAAGCATAGTGGACACCAGAAAGTCGAAGCTTGGAAGAGAAATCCATAGTTCCGACAGTAGTAATCGATGATTGAGTCCCATTAACGACTCAAACTAACTTCACAGAGGTAGATGGTATGGAGGAGGTGAGCAAACTACCTTCTCCGGTCAAATAAGTAGAGGCACCATAGTCAATAATCCAAGTCGGAGTAAGAGTGACAACAGAGTTGACTACTGTACCTGAAGGAGTAGCCAGAGTAGCAGTGGTAGTGTCGCTAGAGGTGATAGGACATGGCGTCTGAATGATCTGCATCAAGCGGGAGTAATCTGCATCATTAAGATGAACTATCTTGCCACTGGAGGTTGCTGCAGGCAACGCCTCTTCCACATCATATGCATCCTCATAGACATTATTGATGTGATAAGGAGGTATGCCAAACTTCTTCCAGCATCTTCCGGACGGGTGTTCCATCGACCACAGTGAGTGCATGGAGCAGTAGAGTCTTGCCCACGACCACGGCCAAAGTCACATCCTCGTCCATGGCTACAGCTTGAGTCACGTCTGCATCCTCCTCGAAAGCTATATCTACCTCCTCTCCCATATGAGGATACATATGCAGAGTTCTCAGCCGAAGGCAAGGCGGGAGGTCGTGCAACAGATGTCTTCAATTCTTCAAGTCGGCCAGAGATGACCATCATCGGTAGTGTGTCGGATATAAGAAATTTCTCCTTTGTGCATGGTACATAGAATACATGCCGTCAAGAAAATGATATATCTGCCAGTCAAAACTCTTGTACCTGTTTGGTACAACATGAGCGCTGAAATGTCGCAAGCTCCTCATACAGGCTGGAGAGATGCATAGAGTACTCAATGAAGGTGGAATCACCCTGAGGTGCCAACCAGATTCGCCTGTAAATTTCCGCAAGGCATGATTTCGTCTTCTTCTGGGAGTATGTCTTCTCGAGATCCTCCCATGTTTCCTTTGTCATGTTTTTGTAAAGAAGATTTGAGGCAATGTGAGCCTCAACACCGTTGGCCATCCATTTGATAAATCAAGTAGTTGTATGCATGCCAGTTGTCGTACTCTATTATTTTCATCTAAAGGATCTTGAGTCAGGATGTGGAGTTTTCTCTGACCACCAATGAACACCATAAATGATCGAGACCAGAGCATGTAATTTTATGTGCCCTTAAGTTTGATAGTAGTGTCTTGCTCCATAATGTTCATGGCCAAGGGCTTCGTCTCGGTAGAAGGAGGTGACATGGTGATCTTGGAAAAGAGAGGAGATCATGTTATTGACTAAGGATGTGTATGAGGGCTAAAAGATGACCTAAAACTCACTTTTGGAGCCACAAGAGCTCCGAAAAACACCCTCTACAGCAGTTTAGGAGAAAAACAAGGATCTTGTGGCAGCATTGGTGGTTTTAGGAGGCTCCAGCGGTGGCGTGGAGGCTCTGGGGCGGTTGATGGTGGCGGCTGGAGGCCCTGGAGGGTTGCTGGCTGGACCTACAAGGGCCCATAGATGATTGTTGCAGCATCTATGGCAGCCATGGGGACTGCAGTGGTTGTTGGCGACGGCTTGGGGTTGCTACAGCAGCCCTGGGATGGTTGCAGTCGCTGTTATGGCACCCTAGGGGTTGTTGGTTGCAGCCCTGGAGGGTGCAACAACAAAACCAGACCCCCTTAGGGGCTGGCGGCACCCCTGAAGGAGACCATGCGGAGCCCTAAGCGAGGAAGAAGGGCCCGCGAGGCATGGGGAGATGCTTGAAGGTGGTGGCGAGATGGAGTTAGGACAGAACCCCGGTCTAGGACCATTGCTCTGTTACCGTGTGGAGAAGCAAATGAATCAGTATTTATTCCGTACAACTAGGGTCTCTCATATAGAGAGAAAATCCTAGAAAGCACAAGAGGGAAAATACATAAGTATCCCTAAGGGTTTACGGAACATAAAACATAAATATAATAACTCTAACACATATGCATATTTGAACAACGACAATAGGACTTCATTGATCTTTTTGTCTGACCAACATGACATCTATTCCTACTGAGACAAAGCCCTTGTACACTGTCTCCCATGATGGTACAAGGCACTACTGTCAAATCCATGGGCACAGAAAACTACATGCTTCGGTCTCCTTCTGTTAAGGTATTCACTGGAGGTTAGTGGAAAGTTTATATCCTGACTAAAGATCCTCCAGATGAAACTGATAAAGACTATGATACCTGGCTAGTAAACAACTACCAGGTCACCAACCAGATGACTAACAGCACTGAGGCACATATTGCATCGAACTTGTTTTTCAAACACACACCGAGGAGATGAGGGATGATCTTGAGCAGACTTACTCCCAGGAGACGACCAAGTCACGCATCGTTGTCATCTAGGTGAATCTGGTTTGCATCTCAGGGTGACTCTACCTTCGTTGAGTACTATATGCACCTCACTAGCCTGTATGAGGAGCTTGCGATCTTTCAGCAGTCATGTTGCACCAAACAGGTCCAGGAGCTTCGAACTACCAGGTGTATCATTTCCTTGATGGACTGCATCATAGATATCAAGCGGTGAAGGAGTGATTTCTGGTATCTGACACTTTGACATCGATGAAGATCATATTCGGTTGTCTCGAAGAGTTAGAGACATCTGCTACACGGGCTTCTACCTTACCACTCGCTGAGAACTATGCCCACATAGCATCATCTGGGCGAGGAGGAAGACAGAGTTTCTGAGGAGGTCGTGGACGTGACCTGGGCAGTGGTCGTGAACGAGATATTACTACTCCTCGGTACTCAAAGTGCACTCATTATGGTCGCTAGAATCATCTATCCGAACGATTCTGGCAGAAGTTTCGCTTACATCCTTATCTAATCAACCGTGCCTATGAGAACATCTACGATGTTGAAGAGGCATCTTCTGCCCATATTCTAGTGGACAGACGGTCAAGGTTTTAAAAATCGAACCGACCGATTTAACCAGTTAAACAATGAACCAGAAAAAAATGATTCAACCACCTGATTTTTTATCAAAAAAATAAAAACCAATCAAAACCGATTAAAACCTATTTGGACCGCATTAACCCGATTGAACCAATTAAACCAAACCATCAGTTTGACCATCTATTTTTTACAAAAAAAACTCATAATTATTTGATAAAATGCATTTTTAAAAACTATTCATAATCTAATCTCATTCTAACCTATTGTATGACATTCCTTTATCTCTTCTTCTTCCATATGTGCCAATGACTCAATATTCCTTCCATCTTTACGAGCATTGCCTCTCTCTTACCACATTGTGCATGAAGTTGTTCCCTTCCAATAGCAACAAACGATGGCTCCACGTTAACAAGAAGTTAGTTGTCATAGGATACTATGAGAAACAATCAAGACCAAGCTCATGGACTTTGCTTATGGACTTTCCTTTAGGCCATAAGTGATTGATCATTTATGAAAAGATAGGAAGGTGCTTGTAAAGATTGAAGATATTTTTGTCTCTACTCTTGGATGATTGCTCTTGAAGACCACTCTTAATGTCAAGGTTGCCCCTCCTGATTTTCTCGTGTTTTTGTAACTTATGGACGCTCTCCGAGGATAGGTTGCGGATGTAAGCACACTCCCAAGTATACCTCTTCTATCCTCCCCCTCTATTCTTCTATATATGGCTTTTCTGAGATTTAGATTTTGTTTGTGAGGTTGCAGTTGAGGACAGCTGCGCGAAGTGCATCACCTATGGTAGTGGATCGTTGGACCTTGCGAGCATCACATCAAAGATCATATGCATTCCTACCGAAAGCATCATTTCTCTAAGTTTAGTTCCTTTCCAGGAATTTCCCGGTAAAGATTTCTAACTCAGTTTTATTTTAATAATCGGATTGTCTACTATGTGGCTTCATTGTAGCTTAATCGCAGATAATATCAGTGGAGGTAAAGGCAATGGTAGTGGGTGTCTGTGGGAGGTAAAAGAGGTTTAGAAGTGGGTATATGAGGAGATAGATGATGAAAGGATGGCAACATAATAAATGGGAAAATTTGAAATGTTTTTAAGTCTTGATCAATATCTTCCAGTTGCTATCCAAGATGAATATGTTATAGCGGGCGAGATAGCTTTACGTACTTTATGATAGCATGAAAAATCGTTGGAAGTAGGGGATAATTTATGAATACATCCCTGAATAAATAAGGAGTATATATCATACTGTATATATATTAAGTTTGCCTTCTGGCGGAATTAACCTTGCCTTCGTACTTATCATTCATGTACATATATTTCATCTTTGTTTAATACGAAAAGTTCTTAGGTTTCCACATTTTAATGTTGTGAAGGTGTAAACAGATACTATTACATGTGTTTGAACGACTTATTGGCATTCGGCAGTGACGGTAGTTTTGCATTGAGCTTGGATGATGATCTGTGAGTTCTTTCTTCCACTTTTGCTTATGGACGTTGCTTTAGGTCATACACAAAATAATCAGATATTGTCATGTGGAAGCCAAGAGAGTTGATCTCAGTGGAAAGCATGTCAAAACAAGCTTATGGACTTTGCTTTAGGCCATAAATGGCCTTACAAAGTCGGCACACCAGCTTACCCTCGACATAGTAACCCGATGACTGCATCATGTAGACCTCCTCCCTGAGGCTGTGTACAAGATGGCATTCTAAACATCGAGTTAAAATATGGCCCACTTTTTATTAGCTACAGCAGATAGAATATTGTGAATTGAGCCCATCCTAACCACAAAAGAAAAGTCTCAAAGTAGTTCACTCCATAAGTCTGAGTGAATCCCTTTGCAACGAGCACGACCTACAATCGGATGATTGTTTGGTGATAGAAACCCATCGGCAAACAACAAGCTTGACACCTGTAGGAAACGGCATGAGATCTCGTGCACCATTGGATGTAAGCGCGTCCATCTCCTCATCCATTGCATTTTTCCAACCGTGGTTCTATAATGCACTATGACGATCACGATGAATAGTAATAGACATAAGAGCATCTGCAAATTTCCTGTCACAACTGGATAGTATTGATATGTCTCGAATCCTAACAATCTGATCTAGGTTGAAGAACCATCGAATGCCCTCCCCCCCCACCATACCCTACTAGTAAAGTCAGCGAGTCGGAGGGTAGGGGAGAGCATGTGCACCCCCCCTCCGGCAGGGGTAGTGGGGCAGAGCTTCCATCCCTTTTCTTATATGGGTATTCGGATCCGTCTGACTTTGTGAACCGTTTTTATATGGTTTATAAACTCCCTAGGATTAGAGCTCTATGTATCCTCTGTGTTTTTTTCTTCTCCACATAGTGAAAATCGATTGTCGTCACCCAAGGATGTAGCCCAGTTACGGGTGAACCTTGTAAATTTGTGTCTTCATGCTGGCTTGATCGACCATGTATGTGTGTGCTTTCGCAAGTTGCAACAAATAAAGTGTCAATGGAAGTAAAATGTGACACCGGATGTACAGTACATTTCCTTTTTGTCCATCACAGAGCTATACAGAAATCGGGCAGAGCATCTGGATGCAAAAGTCAGTATTCGGTAGCAGAGCATCTGGATGCAAAAGTCAGTATTCGGTATTCAGTCGGAGGGGTCTGAATGGAGCATAATCGGTATTCGAGCGACTATTAGGAATTATTCGATTTTGTTTTTTTTATTATTTTTATTTAAAATGATTTTTAATATATATTCTTATATGTTTATAAATGTATTATCATCAATAAACAAGAATCCAAGATAAAAGTATCCATTAACAACATACATATACAGATCTTTGACATTTTTTGTAATATCATGACAAATGGTAACTCTTGAGTATTTAAAAATCCAACAATTAAGTACCAGTCGACCAAATATCGGATCGATTATTCGGTTAGGCTAACTATTCGGTCGAGGACCCCCCCCCCCCCCCCCGCACCTCATAATCAGACCGAATAGTCGATCGATTATTGCGACATCGGTTGTAGTGATGGGACATTCAAAGAGGGCACATCATCTTGCAAACAAGGAACATGTAACAGTACAGGGTCATGATGACTAGTGTGTTTCCTTTTGACAGACTGAGGAAAGTAGCTAGTTTGTTCAAAGAAAGTGAGATCAACAGAAATGTAGCAACGGCGACTAGTAGGATCATAGCAGTTGTACCCTTTTTACGCGTGAGTGGCCAAGGAAAACATAATTGATAGCACGACGAGATAATTTATCTGCAATCTGAAAATTATGAACAAAAGCATTGCATCGAACAATTCACAGTGGGAACGAAAAGGGTGTCTCATTTGGGATAAATAAGAGAGAACGGAGTTATCCCATTTAGGACAGAAGATGAGGCATGATTCATGAGGTAAGTAACGGTGAGAATGGCATCCCTCCAATAAGTCTTGGGAACCTTCATGTGAGTAATCACGGTACGGGTAATATCAAAAAGGTGGCGAAGTTTCATTTCTGCTACCCCATTTTTCTGAGGGGTATACGAACAGGAAATCTAATGAAAGGTTTTGTGAGAGGCAAAGGAAGACACCATGTCCTATAGAATAAAACTCAACAGCATTGTCAGTACGTATAGTTGGATGCAAGTAGAGAAAAATAATTTAATAAGCTAAAAAGACTTGACAAATTTATTAATATATGACTGTTCCTTTATTAAATAGACCTAAGAAGATATGTTATTAGAAAGAAAGAAAGAAAGAAAGAAACAGAAGCCTTCTCCCACTTTAAGTAGGGTCGGCTGCATAGATTCTTGCTCAAATTCATGTTGAAAGATACGAATAATTTACGTTGGATGTCGGCTAACTGATGCAACCCCACAAGGAAGGATTCGAACCATGGTCTTTTGGGAGGTAGGCACACTACACTACCACTAGACCATTGAAGTGACTCTAATTACCGGACAGAAAATTAAAACCCTAATTTGAAATCCTAATTTAATAACTAAAAATTAACGGATGAAAAACCCTAATAAAGCCTCCAATTTGTCGATCCATGCTACATAAGTTCTTTGTTGCTTCGAAAAACTCATCTCCTGCTGAATGGCTTTATCTTCAGGTGCGGTGCTTCGATGTTTGATCAGCAGGCCTCCGCCTCCACATTCGTGATGAAAGAACATATGTCATATGTATGGCTGAATCCGAGTTGTGACGAACTTCGTCAACTTGGCATCTTGTTTGAGATGATGGTGATCGAAAAACTGATGTGCCTCGCATGGTGGAAGCCATGTTGTTGCAAAGCTTCTCACGGGATTGCCTTCTTTTGGAAAAAATTTGTGGTGGAAAATTTGGTGTGGCAGCCACTTGGTAGAATTACATGGCTTGGAGATGACATGAAAGGTAGAAAAAACAAGATTTCGGTAAGGAGAGATGGGAATAAGGTGTTTAGCCCACATGTTCTTGAGTAGAAAGGCTCAATAATTCTAATTCTAATAGGATTAGGTTGATGTCAACTCCTTTTCCTCTCAGCACTTCTATAGTAATATTCTTTCGCGTGGGCATGAGTGCAAAAATCCTACGCCTTTGCTTGAAAAGAATCTCCCTTTAGTTCTTTCTACAAGTCCAACCTTGTTGTAAAGTACTCGGTGCAAGGGCTTCCAAACAAAGATCCCAAGACCATCGAATATCACTAATTTTATGGGATTGGGATGTGGTTTCCTTGGGAGAAACACGAAAGGTTTCATTCCTATGGTGGTGCTGAACCATAAGGCTAGGGTTCCTGCAACGATAACAGCATGGAATCGCAAGCGCGGAGGCAAGTGTGTTGTTTTCCCCAACAACATCAAATGGGCATGGGCTTCCATCGGCGGCGCTTTCCACGGTGGCGGCAATGCCTTGTTAGATGGAGGTCACAGGAAAAGTAGTGGCACCATAAGATTCTGAGAATAAGAGGGAAGTGTCATTTGCTATTGTTATTGTTAAAAACAAATAAGCAGAAGCGATAAACAGATCAAGAGGAATAAACATGAAGAACATGAAGATTTTATGTAGAATCCTACTCTCGAAGGAGCGGGATGAAACCACGGGAGAAGGCCCCCAAAGGGTCAGAACTTCTATTAGAATTTCTCTCTGAGTACATGGGGTGTGGGGCTTCTTATATAGCCCTACAGACAGATCGAAATCCCATCATTCATCCATGTGGGACTAAACATGAATGGGATAATTGGATCTTGGATACTCCAACACTCCCCCTCAAGCTGGAGCAGAGAAAGTTGCAGCTTGCAACAAAAGAAAAAATATATAACACACCTTCGCACAGTACATCTCAAGAAGAATATGTACCCATTGCTGGTAGAAGACCTCACTCGATGACGGGTCTGCGACTCAGGTCACCCGAAAGTACCTCTGTCGTGCACGTAGTACTCGTTGTGATACCAGGCCGTACCTGAAGAAGAATCAATATAGATGAAGAAAATCTAGCGCAGAGTAGTAGTCAATGCTCGATGAAGATGGCTGATAACTGTAACAGTCTGGAATGTTGGTCTGTCAATCGTGGATGGACAAAAATCCTATGAATACATCTTGAAGAAGAATACATGTCATATCTAACTCCCACATTCTCCCACATTTGATAGGATAAGAGCATGGAGACTGAGGGAAGGATCTTGTAACGTAACTTCTTCGCTTTCTTCTCCATCAGCCACTTCATCAAGTAGGGAGAAATCAAAATAAAACATGTATATTTTTTTATTTTTTGTGCATTTTCTTTTTTGCACAAATTATTCTCTTTTTTAGCCATCTACTTTTTTTCGATCAGTCTTTTTTGGCGTTCCCTTTCTAAAAGAAACAGATTCATTTTTTCTTGATTGGGCCCTTCTTTTTCCTCAACTCACGGCCCACGTGAGCCCATACTTTCAGCTCCTTTAAAAAAAATACAAAGCAGCAGCCCAACTTGGGCCTCATTTCCTTGGGCCGATTAAGAAGAGGCATCTGCTCCCTCCCTTAAAAAGAGGGATTAGGGTTCCCCATTGGGAACCCATCCTTGTCGTCAAGATGTTCTGCGCGCCAGGAAGTAGACTCTGGAGTGGTAGGTGCATGAGAATGCGGCAATGGTGGTGGTCGATCACTTGCCCAAGATCTGTGTTGATGCCACCACTTTGCGAAAGAAGGTTCTGCGTTTGAAGGAGTGGTCGCTCGTCCTGTAGTTGGTGGTTGTCACCTCCTGCACAAGGTGTGGAGTGGTTGTCGGTGTTGCGCCACCTTGGGGCCTGATGTTCGCATGAACCCGATGCTGGAGATAACGATGACGATTGGGATTATAGAATTGTTCCCCCTTCTTTTTTCTTCTTCGAGAATCGGTGGTGCCCCTTTGGGGCAGCCGTGGTTGCTTTGTGGTTTTACCTGGAGCATTATGGTGCGTCTGGAGTTGCTGGAAATCGGAGGAGACCCTGCACCGAGGACCTTGGATGTTGCATTGTTGACATGAGTTATTGAGTCCCCGATCAGCTATCGAGGAAAACTGACCCTAACTTGTTGAGTTCGGGCCCAGATTGACCCGTTGACAACTGCCCAAAATGCTTAAGCCCAAATAATCAAGTAGTAATGCCCACTACTTATAACCTACACTCACACTTAGTGAGCTTTAGATGTGGGACTATGTTTGGAGGTTGGGGTGTTACAACCTCCCCCACGTATATTGGTAACATCCTCATTGCGACATGGTTCATCATCCTCAAGAACAGTGATGGATGCACGCTCTGGGTAGCTTTTTCCTCCTATCTCTTTGTAGGGGTGGCTCCATCTCGGGTAGTCCTTTCCACTATCAGAGGAAAAAAGGTTATGATATCATGTTGAAAATAAATAAACGAAAGCGATAAACAGATTAAGAGCAATAAATATAAATTATATGAAAATATAAAATGGAACCCTACTCACAAAGGAGCGGGATGAAACCACAGGAGAATGCCTCAAAGGGCTGAATCTTCTATTAATAGTACAAAGACTGCAAAATATCTATGACTACCAATAGTACAAAGACTTGTTATTGCACTGCATGAGAGTCAAGAATTGCATGGACCACAACTAATAGTTGGTCTCATCCATCTTCACGATGGGAACCGAGCTCTTGAAGGCACCGGACGAAGAGAAGATATAACCCTTGCTTTCTAACATGATGAAGAAAAGAGGCCAACTCAACTAGGGTAGTAGACTGGTCTGAGCGAGTCTACATGATCATATAGAGGATTGGTTGTACGTGTAAACTCATACAACCATCATCATCAATCCTCGATCCGCGCTAGAGTCAAAAAAGGTTATTTATTCGTCCGAAATCACCTTTTCCTGTCAAAATCAGATAGTTCATGAAAGTTAGGCAGCGTCAGATTGGAATAGAAGGGTTCCATGGGGCATAGAGGTGGTCGATAGGGGGCCCTAGAGTGTCGTTGGATGACCACAGTGGTGCTAGACGGCACCCAGCAGATCTGGGAGGCAGCTCAAGGGGCCAAGGATGGCCTGGGCAGCAGCATTAGGGCCCACCGACTCCTAGGTTGTCGCTTGGGCAACTTGTGCAAGCCCTAAGGAGGGCTTGGAGGCGCTGCAAGGGCCTAGAGAGGTGTTGCGAGGATGCATCCCTCCAAAAGAGAACACCGACAATGACGCGCAGTATGGGCGAGGCTCTCAGTGGTGTGAGGCGAAGGAGAGGGGTGGTGGGTGGGATTAGGGCACAGGGTACGAGAAGGTCGATCTAGGACAGTCGCTCTGATACCATGTGGAGAGAAAATACTGAGTTGCTTACTCATGAGGCCCTAGGGTTCTCTTACATAGAGGAGAAACATGTTAGGTAAATTACATAACATAGACAGAAAGAAACGAATACATAGAATGAATAAAAGATAACTAATATCTCAACTCACCTCAATATGCTTAGCCCGCTCATGGAAGACAAGAATAGTGACATTGTATGTGATGGACTTGTTGTCACAGTATAGAGGGTACAAGGATTGTAGCAGGGAAGCCAAGTTTCTGTAGAAAGAATATGAGCCAAATGATCTCATGTATCTTAAGTCGTGCTTTGTATTAGTCCTCTGCACTAGATCTAAATAATAGGGTATGCTTCTTGTTTCGCCATGTAATAGGGTTTTTACTAGCTAGCATGACGAAATCAGTCTAAATAGCACGTCCTCAGTAGGACTAGCATAGTCAGCATCTGCATAGGATGTGATATCAGTATGGATATTAGCTCCATAGAAAAAGTCTATTGGTGGAGATTCCTTCAAGTATCGAAGGATTAAAAGAGTGTGCCATTAATATTTGTAAAATGACTTCTCTGTGTATTGAGTAGCTATGCTCATAGTATATTATATATCAAGTCTAATGATAATGAGAGACAGCAGTTTGCTCATTAGGCTTATATATCGTGTGGTATCTTCAAACACTAAATCAGTAGTAATGATATATCTTTTGATTCAACCAGTAAAATTGATGATTTGCATCCAAGTAAGCCAGCTTCCACAAAAACATCCAAACAATACTTTCTTTGTGACAAATGTTATCATTATGCCGTACATGTCACCTCAATAACTAGGAAGTGTTGGAGATAGCCAAGGTCCTTGGTGAGAAATACCTACTAAAGGAAGGCCTTGGTATCAAGAATGTTTGAGTTGTCATCACTGGTAATAACCATGTCATCAACATAAACAGCAAGTATAACGATACATGAGGGCAACCAATAATGAACACTGAATAGTCAAATACAATCTTGTAAGAACCAAAATAGTTGATCTCTGAAGTAATTATGTCGAGCCACGCTTGTGGGCTCTGCTTTAGGCCATAAATGCCCTTACATATTCAGTATACACACTCCCTCAACGGAGTACCCTGTTGGTTGTTTCATGTATACCTCCTCCTCTAGGTCATAATAGAGGACGGCATTCTTCACGTCTAGCTGAGAAATACGCCAATTCTTGTTGGTTGCAATGGATAGAATCGCTAGATCTCATCCTTGCCACTGGGAAAGGTCTCAACATAGCCGATGGCATAGGTTTAAGTGAAGCCTTTTGTTATAAGTTAGATTTTTTATCTGGCAATTGAATTATCAAATGATTGTTTTGTCGTAAAGACCGATATGCATGGAACAGAGGCCACGTCTGGTAGCCTCCAAAAATAAACGTATACATCTCTTCATCCATGGCATGTGCCCATCCATGGTCCTGAAGAGCAATGTGATGATCACGAGGAACAATGGTCGTCATAAGATTTTTTTGTAAAATTCTTGTCACGGACTCACTGCTGGATAGATTGTTAGTAGAAGTAAAATGTGACAAGGGATGCAGGGTGTATTGCCTTTAGGTCTTCTGTAGCGCAATGGGAAGCTCTGGAGGAGCATCTGGATTCATGGTGGTGGGGTCACTTAAAAAAAGCTCATCACCCTATAAAAGAGGAACATGTGCAGGGACGGAATCATGAAGTATATATGCTTCCTTCCTTTAGCTCATCACCGCACGGGTCACTTTCATGAACACTGGAGGGAACTCCAAGGGAATCTCACTGACAACTTAGCAAAATAACTAGTATGCTCGAATAAGGTGACGTCAGTGGAAATGTTGTAGCACTGACTGACGGGATCATAACATATGCACCCTTTTGGATTCGAGAATACCTAAGAAATACACTTGAATGCACGAGCAGATAGACTATCTGTAGTATGAAAGTTATGAACAAAGGCATTGCAAGCAAAGATCCTTAATAGCATAGGAAAAGGGCTCCTTATCTTTATACAGAAGGGAGAAGAGAATTATCGCATTAAGGATCGAAGAAGATACTCGATTGAGGAGGTACATAACTGTAAGAATGGCGTCATCCCAGAAGGTTTTAGGGACTTTTATGTGAATTAGGAGGGAGTAAGCAATGTCCAGAAGATGACTGAGATTCCTTTTCGCCAACTCGTTATGTTGTGGGGTGTATGAACAGGAGTCTGGTGTAGGGTACCCTGAGTAGCAAAGAATGTGGTCAAGTCCTATTGAACAACTCAAGAGCATTGTCAGTTCTGAAAGTTTTAATAACTCTCAAAGAAAGTTTTTTATAAACTCAAAAAAGGACTTGAAATTTTTATTTAGCTTTGATTGTTCCTTTGGTAATACACCCAAAAAGATATACTAAAATCATCAACAAACCAATAAACTACTTATAACAGCCTACAATACGAATTGGACATGGACCACAAATGTCACTATTGACTAAGAAAAGGATGAGGAACGGCAAATGTAGGTCCTCTGAGGAAAAGAAGCACGATGATGTTCGACAAATTAGCATGCTTTACACTCAAAAATCTCCAACAAGATCAGTTCAGGAAACATTTTGAGAGAAAGCTCTGGCAGAAAGATGGCCAAGGCATAAATGTTGTAGGAACGGGTTAGCAGCAACAAAGACAACAGCAACAAAAATGGCATATGTGGGGATATTGATGTAGTATAGGTCATTCTTTTCATGGCCCTCACCAAAGACCTGCACCCTCCAAATATCATAAAAATATCAAGAGTACTAATTCAAATATCACTCTACATCTCAACTCTATACATAATTTACGTATAGACAGTAACCTCGAAGGAAAGTCAGAAGCACAAAAAACTTCAGATAACTTGAGTTTAGAAGAAAACTCTATAGTCACAATGGTAGTGATTGGTGAATGGCATTGTTAGCTAACTAACTGAATTCATGTCAGGTGAAGATTCTAGAGAAGTCAGAATGGCTACTGTTAGAGTTACTATATTTACATTTATGTATGTAACCCTTCGGGTTCTCTAACCCTTAACCCCTCGGCGGTATTTATGTATTTTCCCTCTTGTACTCTGTAGGGTTTTCTCTCTATATATAAGAGACCCTAGTCCTTATGGAATGAATATCCTATTCGTCTCTCTTCTTCACAAGGTATCAAAGCAATGGTCCTATACCGGGGTTCTAACCTAGAATCTCCATCGTCAGCTTCAAGCCTCGCAGAAGCCTACGCGGGCCCTCTTCCCCGAATTAGAGCCCCAAGCAAGGCCCTCCAATCGCCTCCAGTGTAGCAACTGCCCAGCGCTTCCAAGACCTCCTACGAAGGTCGTCAGCCCTACAACTACCCTCCACGGGTACCATAGGTCTCTTTGGAGATCCAAAACTCATCTCGAACCGCTGCCAGGACTCCAGATCTACTGTCCGTTGAGGTTTTTCAGTCCTTCTTCAGGGGCAAACGTGAGTTCTAGGCATTGTTTAACTCTTATATGCATCCTTAGTTGATCACAGGATCTTTTTGTTTTAAAACCACCATGGCACCTTCTTCTACCGAGACAAAGCCCTTGACCATGAATATTATGGCACAAGGCACTATATCAAACTCAAGGGCACAGAAAATTACGTGCTCTATTCTCGATCGTTTATGGTGTTCATTGGTGGTCAGAGGAAACTTTACATTCTAACTAAAGATCATTTAGATGAAAGGGACAAAGAGTACGACACCTGGCAGACAGATAACTACTTGGTTATCAACTGGCTGACCAATAGTGTTGAGGCTCACATTGCCTCAAATCTCCTTTACATAAATACGGCCAAGGACATGTGGGAGTATTTCGAGCAAACATACTCCCAGAAGAAGATGAAATCACACCTTGCAGACACTTACAGGCGAATCTAGTCAGCATCTCAGGGTGATTCCAACCTCATCGAGTAATACATGCATCTCTCTAGCCTCTATGAGGAGCTTGCAATATTACAGCCCTCATGTTGCACCAAACAGATACAAGAGCGTTCTGACTGGCAGGTATACCGCTTTCTTGATGGCCTACATTCTAGATACCATGCAGTGAAGGAGCAATTTCTTATATCAGACACACTGTGAAGGCCATCTTTGGCCGATTTGAGGAACTCAAGACATCTGTTGCCCAACCTCCTGTCTTACCTTCAACAGAGAACTTTACACACATCACCTCATCTGGGGGAGAAGGCAGATACGGCTTATGAGGAGGACACAGTCGTGATTCAAGTCGTGGCCGTGGACGGGAATCTGGACAAGGTCGTGACTTTGGTCATGGTCGTGGGTGAGACTCTACTGCCCCATGCACTCATTGTGGTAGGTGGAACCACCCGACTGAACGATGCTGACAGAAGTTTGGTGTACCTTCTTATCGCACCAATAATGCCTATAAGGATGCCTATGATGTAGAAGAGGCATCGCCTACAACAACATCCAGTGGCAAGAATGTTCATCTTAATGACGCAGATTACTCCCATCTGATGAAGATCCTTCAGAATCCAGAACCTACTACCACTAGCAACACTACCACTGCTGCTCTGGCTACTCCTCATGTACAATAGCCAACTCTGTTGTCACTCCTGCTCCAACTTGGATTATTGATTCCGGTGCCTCTACTCATCTCACTGGAGAAGGTAGTCTTCTCACCTCCTCCGTACCATCTACCTCCGTGAAGTCAGTTCGAGTCGCTAATGGGACTCAATCATCGATTACTACTGTCGGAACTATGGAATTCTCTTCCAAGCTCCGACTTTCTGGGGTTCACTGTGCTCCTGATTTTCCTCTTAGCTTGTTGTCAGTTCACAAGCTTTGTGTGAGCTTCATTGTCGTGTGATATTGATAAGTCTTGTTATTTCCAGGACATTCGGAAGAGGCAGATTTTTGGTGGGGGTCATGAGAAGAACGGTCTATATTATCTTGACATACCCTCGGACTCCAATTTTGTCGGTGTTGCATCCATCTCCGGAGACCCGCTCCTATGGCATCAGCGCCTTGGGCATCCCTATGCCAAGGTCATCTCCATGATGTTTCCTGAACTCTCTACTCTGAAGCCCTTTCAGTGTGGGGTGTGTGAGTTCGTTAAACACCATCGACCTTCGTTTCCTTTTCGTACCAAGTTTCGTAGTACTGTTGTTTTTCATCTTGTTCATCGTGATGTTTTGGGATTATAGTTCGTTAAACACCATCGACCATCGACCTTGTCCGATCCACACATTAAGTGATCATCGCTATTTTATAGTTTTCGTTGATGATTATAGTCGATCTTCTTGGGTATACTTAATAAAAGAGCATTCAGAGATTAATCAAATTGTCAAAATTTCTTTCAATATGTTAAAACTTTCTTTTCTAGCATTGTTAAGATCATTCGTACTGGCAATGCTCTTGAGTTACCTCAACAAGACTTGACCTCTTTCTTTGCGTCCCAGGGAACTGTTCACCAAACATCATATCCATATACCTCACAACAGAATGGTATATCTGGGAGGAAACTCTGACATTTGCTAAATGTTGCCAGATCTCTTCTTAGTCAAATGAGTGTTCCTAAACAATATTGGGGGGATGCTATCATTACTGCAGTTTATCTCATCAACCGTGTTCCTTCATCTGTTCTCGAAGGGGCAACTCCATTTTCTTTACTTTACCCTACTGAGACTTCTTTTCTCATACCTCTGCGAATTTTTGGTTGTATTGCCTTTGTTCATAACTTTTATGCAGCTGACAAATTATCCTCTCGTGCCATCAAATGTGCCTTTCTTGGGTACTCTCGTACCCAGAATGGCTATCGTTGCTATGATTCTGTTGGACGTCGATATTGTTGGACGTCGATACTATATGTCTGTTGATGTCACCTTCTTTGAGCAAACAAATTATTTCACACAGACTGTGAGTGTCATTCCTCTGAACCTCCCTCCACCAATCGTCTATACTCGCCAACGTACCTCTATACCTTCTACACTAGTGTTTGCACTTTTGCATATCCCTTTTATGCAGGATGATATGACAACTTCAAGTGCTCCCACCACTGTTATCCCGGATGTACCTGAGGAGCTTCCGATAGCTCTACGCAAGCAAAAAAACAATGTACATATCACCCCATGTCACATTTTACTTCTACGATGGTTTATCTAGTTGTGAGAAGAGATTTGCATATGCTCTGAATGATATTTTTGTTCCAAAAGATCATTTTAGTGCAATGCAGGATCGTGGTTGGCAACAGGCCATGGATGAGGAGATGGATGCACTTACCTCTCGGGGCACGTGGGATCTTGTGTCGTACCCCCTGGGAGTTCATCTTGTGACTTGTCGATAGATCTTTACGACCAAACAATCGTCCGATGGTTCTATTGATAGGTTTAAAGTCAGACTTGTTGCCAAAGGTTTCATACAAATCTTTGGAGTTGATTATTTTGAGACCTTCTCGCCTGTTGCCAGAATGGGGTCGATACGTACCATTCTCTCGGTTGCCGTCGATAAGGTTTGACCCATTTATCAACTTGATGTGAAGAATGCCTTTCTTTATGGTGATCTTGAGGAGGTCTACATGATGCAACCGCCGGGGCATGTGGTCGAGGGGGAGCATATATGTCGACTATGCAAGACCATTGATGGCATGAAGCAGAGCCATGGAGCATGGTTTGGTAGGCTCACTACAGAGATCAACACACTTGGTTTTCATAGGACAACATCTGACTACTCTATCTTTGTTAGATGATGGTCTACTGGCACGGTCATTCTTGTTGTCTATGTTGATGACATGGTTGTCACAGGAGATGATGTAGACGGTATTCAAGAGACCAATACCTTCCTCCAGAAGGCCTTTGTCACAGAAGACCTTGGCCAACTTCGTCATTTTCTTGGCATCGAGGTAATACGTACTACAGAGCGGCTCCATCTTTCACAGAGGAAGTATTGCCTCGATATTCTGACTAAGGCAGGACTACTTTGATGTAAGTCAGCTGGCATCCCTGTAGAAGTGAGAAAATATTCAGCATTTACTGGTCTAGCTTTTGAAGATGCAACACGGTACATAAGCTTAGTGGGAAAATTACTCTATCTCATTGTTACTAGGCCAGATATATCATATGTTGTAAGCACACCAATATCTCCGCCTATACAGATTCTGACTATGTTAGCTCTCTTGAGGATCGTCGGCCCACTACAGGATACATCATGTTTGTTGGAGATAACCTTGTCACTTCACGAAGCAAGAAGCATATAGTGGTCTCCAGATCCAGCGCGGAAGCATAATACAAGGCAATGGCTCAGGCCACATGTGAGATCACATGGCTTGTCTCTTTCCTAACAGAACTTGGCATGTCAGTTGCCATTCTTGTACCCTTATACGGCGATAACAAGTCTGCCACGTACATTGCCACCAATCCAGTTTTCCATTAGCGGACAAAACACATTGAAGTTGATTGCCATTTCATTCATGATGCAGTACGAGGAGGACGAATCAGCACTCCACACAGCTCCACTGAACTTCAATTTGCAGATATCCTCACAAGGCTCTTCCAAGGAAGCTGAAGCGCCTCATGTACTTAGTATCCAAGTTGGCATGATCGACAGATATGCTCCGACTTGAAGGGGAGTGTTAGAGTTACTATATTTACATTTATGTTCGTAATTCTTCACGTTCTGGAACCCTTCGAGGGTATTTTTGTATTTTTTTCTCTTATACTCTATAGGGTTTTATGTTTATATAAGAGACCTTAGCGCTTATGGAATAGATAGCTTATTCGTCTCTCTTATCCACAGCTACCTTCTTCAATCAGGTAAGTAGATGAGCGAGAGTCAATTATTCATGTTAGTACTGAGGAAAAGTAGAATTGACTACAATACTTGAGATTATATCTAGGTTCATAGTAATACTCTCGGGAGGAGGAGCGCTCTGTAGAAGTTGCATGAACCTGGAGTAGTCCGTAGCAGAAAGTTTGACAATCTGTCTTGTCGATCCCTGATCCAGAGTCATTTATGTCGTTAGAGGGATAATTGGACATGTGATAGTGAATGCAAGGAGAGTAGATACAACCATGACCATGGTTAGAGTCACAGCCTGGCTTCCTCAGGAAGTGTAGCGAGGAACCAGTGCAAATGTCATAAGAAAAGCATAATTCTACACAACCTTGAGTAAGACTTGTTTGTCTAGCTGAAGCCTTGAGTTGATGAAGTTGGCTAAAGATGATGGAATGAAGAATATCATAGTAAGGAATTAGTCCTTCACGGTATGATAGAGAGTATGTAAACCAACAAGGACCCTGTAAACTTGTTATTCATATCACTCTACTATTGTTTAGAACAACGGGTTGGCTGGAAGACGGCAAGTTCCTCATATAGGTCGGTGAATTGGCGGCAGTATTCCACAAGCAAGGAATCTCCTTAGGAAGCCGACCAAATCCACACGTAGATATCAACTACTGCGAATTTATTTGGGTCAATTCATCCATATGCCTAGCAATCTCCTTGTATAGAAGACTAACGACGGTACTAGGCTCAACACTATTGGTCATCCATGTCATGACCTTATAATTATGACTCAATGCGGAATCATATTCATTGTATGTTTCCTTCAAAGGTTCCTTCGTTAGAACATATATCTTCCTCTGACCGTTGATGAACATCTTGAAGGCCCGAGACCAGATAAATAGATGTCTATACCATTTAGTTTAATAGATGCCCCCTAAGCCACCTTGGAAGTTGCGGATATCATAGGCTTGGTCCAGGCTGGAATCGTGGCCGTTGCAATCAATGAGAGAAAATCAGTAAAGTCATGAAGTAATTTACTCTTGCACGAGGAGTGTGAGTAATAATCCCGCTACGGAGAACAACAACAAGGGTTTCTTGGATCTCACACACACCGAGAGAGATGGCGGTGTAAGAGAAGGAAGGCTAGGGATGCGACCCATGGTCGAGGGGCCCCATGTGATGTGGATATTGCGTGCATGGAAGGAATGCAGATTGTCGTGAGGTGGGTGGAAGCAGTGTTGGGGGCATGTACGGGGGTTAGTAGGCTCATGCAAGGGTGTCGGGGTCCCACGCAGTGCAAGAGGCTCGCACGGGCAAGGATTGGCAGTGCCGAAGACCTGTGAATGTGGCTAGCGATACCGGAGACCTATGAGTAGCCGACGATGTTGGAGAGCCCATGCATGAGAAGAGAACCACAAGAGGGTGGGGGTTGTCAATGCATGAGAGGGTTTGTGGCGGTAGTTGGGATTCTAGGTACGAACTCCAATATAGGTACGTCGCTCTGATACCATGTACAAAAAAACTGAGAACTCAATCGAATGAATTTTATTCACATGGTAGGGATTCTTATATAGCTTGAAAACCTAGGGCCCAATAAAAGTAGCTACATAATAGTCCCTGAAGGGTTATAAATGGAAATAGAGAACAAAAAATGAACTAAAATAAGAAACTATGCCATTATCTATATTTGCCAAATGATGTCAACAGATCTCATGGCCTACTCAGAAGTAGACCATGTTAGCTTTATTGAAGATAGAAGATCTACCATCGACGATGTCACCTTTGCAGGTGGATACTTAATAACATGGGGTGACAAAATGTAATATGTGGTCTCTTGCTCAAGTAATCAAGATAAAGTTCGAGTTATGGCTCATACTACCTGTGAGGTATTATGGATTATCTTTGTTCTGACTATCTCAGTATTTAAAATACTATCCATATTCCTATATTGCTTCCTATCATGTATTCATATGAGGACGAAATTATTATACTATTTGCAATGTCATTACAAAAGGAAAGATTGTTTTCCTTACTTTTCGTCTGAGCTACTAAAGAAGTTTTTTCATCAAAGAACTACCTACAAAACGTTATGGTTTTCAATGCAAAAATTGAGGCATGATGGGCATATAGATTGCAGCTTGAGGTGGAGTGTTATTTGTCTTCCTTGTGTTATTTACCTATTCATATTTCTTATTTTCTAACATTTCTTGCAATTTATCAAACATGCTTCACTTATAAAAGAAGGGTTAGTGTTTCATTGTCGGATAAGAAAAGTTTTATATCTAATTAATAAAATAAATATATGTGTGATATTTTACACTTCTACATCTCTTAACTTCTACATATCAATTATGCCCCATCTTTTTTGGAATATCAGTTGTGCCCCTACCTTCCTGTACCGTTATCACTTGTGTCTTTCCGTTAGTTTGGTCGTCAATGAGTTGAACTAAATAAGAGTTTATTCAAACCAAGGTGTGGTTAAGAGGCACATAACTGTCAAACCCTCCCCCCTTTCCTCCTTTTCTAACCCCTCCACCATGATCTCCTCCTTTTCCTAGCCCCACCGCCCATGACCTCTCCTTCGCCCAGCCCCACCGCCCCCGACCTCCTCCTTTGCCGCACAACCCAGCCCCATCACCCCCGGCCCGATTGCCACCAACCTCCTACATAGCCCAGCCCCTCCACCCCTGATCTCCAGCACCCCCACTCCACCACCCCCGACCTCTTCCCATTCTGTCTACAACTCGAAACACAAAGCTCCGAGAAAACCCTAATCAATGGCAGATTACACCCTCCTCAATCCTACTACACATTCCATCCCTTCCCCCAAATGGATTTCATAGAGATCCCCTTCGATTTTCCCTCTGATCTTGCGCAATGCCTTCAATTTCAACTTCATTGACGATCTCGATTTCTCCGATCCTCAAGGCGATTCCTCACCCAAATCGACCCTGCCTATCTCTCGAGATCCTCAATGCATATTTGTGCTTTAGGCTTAGAGCAGCAGCAATATCTAGAGAACCCATCATCAGAGTTCTATGGTCCCAGAAAAACCCAGCAATCGTAGAGGCACCTTCGTCTCTTTGATCATCACCACTCCTTGTAGCGTACCGCACATCAAGCCGATCCTCTAAACTCGATTGGCAAGTCCACTTGAGCATCAGAGGTCTGCCAGCACCTCGCCAAAGACTAACGACATGAAAGGACCAATCCATCTCTAGAATCAAAGCACCACTTCAGCAAAACACCTCATGCCTTGTTGTATACTTGATTGGAGAAGAAGAAGAAGACTCAAGATCCTCAGTGCACCGTTGATTCAAACTTCTGCTTACAACAGGTGGTCGACGGTGGTCATTTGTGTCCTAACTTTTTTTATAATTGCCCTTATGTTCTAAAAGTTAACATATATTTTGGAGGTTAATGGATGAGAGCTAACATGAGGGGCACAAGTGATAACGATGCAAAAAGATAGGTGGATAATTGATACTCCAAAAAGGGAGGAACATAATTGATATTTCAGAAGTTAAGAGGGGAACAAGTGTAAAAACCCCTAATATATACACACTAAATCCATCAAGTACGATGTTGTAACCTTCTGCCATAAACTTGTTAATCAAAGGTATGTTTGTAAGTACCTTTAGGGGCCGTTTGGATTAGAGGTTACCCTTTTAGAAATGAAGAATGCGGAAATGTAATATCAGAGTGTTGAAAATGATAAAGGAATGAAAAGAGCTTGCTTTATTCTAGAGGTCTAGGGGTCCTTATATAGGACAAAACCCTAGAGAGCTCAAAAGGGAAAAATATACAAGTGCCCCTATGGGGTTACAATGATAAAATAAGAACCGTGGAAGAATGAGCGAGGGGGAGAGCGGGAAGGGCTTTGAGACGGAGAATGGGTGGGAGGGCGGAGATGGCGGCTGGAAAACAGTACTCAGGAGAAGGGGGTGTCGTCGCGGGAGAGGTGAAGATAGGGGCGGGTCTCTCCCTTTCGCAACCCCTTCGGGAGAGGCTGCTTTAGATGCGGTTCTCTATCTCACTGGGCGCGCCAATATCGAGATGCCATCCGTTGCTTCCGCTGCAGAGTCCTTTCGCACAGGGCCAACTGCTGCACATGAACCGCCGGGGACCCCAAACGCGCTAGAGAAGGGAGATCGATCATGTTGGTTGGTGAAGGAGGAGGGCCTGGCGAGGCTCCATTCAGGGGGGGGGCTCGGACGTAGGCCTGGGTGGCGATATTCAGGGGAGACGTGGTGCCCCTTTCCCCTTGGCGGGTGCTGGCGAGGTTACTCACTGAAATGGAGTCCAGTGAGCTCTTGAGGTAGTCTAAGGCAGGCTAGACGGGACTACGATGGCAAAGACTACAGATCTCGGATGGAGCGCGCCGGCCGGCGAGCCCGCATTTAGTGCACAACAGTGGCATACCTCTCACCATGCGTGACTTGCGTAGTTTGCGCACGCTTTTAGGAGGCAGAGTCGCGATTGAGGCTATTGTGTCGTCCGACACCCGACTGAGGGAACCTCCCGACCTTATTCTGAAGGTGTCTGGGCTACCTTTGGAGATGCTTGGCTGGCGGAGGGTGCGTGTTGGGGGGAGGAGCATCCCTGTTGAGATCGCCATGGACGGGGAGGGTGATCGCGACCGTGCTCACCAAGTCCACGGTGGGACGTGGTCGGAGGGGGCCCCGTGGCATGGCGCGGAGCGGCGATTCATTGGGCCGCAGTCGGAGGAGCGGGACCGGCGCTCGAGGGAGCAGGATCGACGCTCGGAAGATGAGGCGTCGCGACTCGAGGGGACGGCCCCTCCTCTTCCGTGTTTTGGCAGCACAGGCGCTTTCGAGAAGGGGGGCCCATCCGTTTCCCCGCTCTTTGGGACTCACTCGGCCCCTCACCGCCCCTCACGGTCCCATTTAATTGATGGTGCTCTATCTGTCTACGTGGCAAGCGCAAAACCTAATGACGTTGGAAGGCAGATCGGGTCGATTGACTCGGATCCGAAACTGGTTGACCTTTCGGGGACAGCAAATAAATCCGAGAAGGACACTTCATCCGAGGTACAGAAGTGGATTCTTTTCGGCAGCTTTGAATGTTCGTTCGGGGCTCTGGGAAAGTCGATGTCTCGGACGCTGAAGGAGAGTCAGGTTTGCAGAAAGGAGACCACGCTCAACCAGAACCATCAGGGGCGAGACGCGGCGCCTTCCAAGGGAGATGGGCACCCGACAGGGGGGAGGGTACTCTGTGAGAAATTGGAGCAGACCGGGAACACCAACCCGATGGAGGAGGTTGTCTCGAGGGAAGGGGCTCTGGAGGAAGCAGTTGCACTGTGCCCGGTTCTCGACGAAAAGGGTGTTGCGGAGCATAACATGGACTCCGAGGTGGATGAAAGGGGAACGGTGGGGCCTCTTGGGTCGAATAACAGCACTCTTCGTTTTGGGGCATGCTATGCAAGAAAATCTACCAGAGCGAGGAAGCACCGAAGGGCGGTGTTGCTAGCCGCAGCGGAACATGAGTACAGAGAACGTTCGTCGCACTCCGTCGCCTCAACCTCATGGAGTTCTCAAAATCGGTTTCGAGTTTTGGACAGGGTGATGCAGCGTGACCCCAAATTATGGGGCCACATTTATTCAATTAAATAATTATCATTTTTATTTACGTTTTTAGCGGGCGTAGTGGTCTAATTTAATAATTGAGATCGCCTGTGATCTCAACGTTGATTTCGTAGATTTTAATTACAATTGTTGGTCAATTAAATAATTAGAGTCTAATTAAGTTAGTTAGAGGTCAATTAGGATTTATTGGAGTCCAATTAGGCAAGTCGGTTGTCAGTTTGAATTTATTTACTATTTTTGTAAACCCCTCTCTCCTATATAAAGAGAGGGTAGTCCATTGTTTTATTCAGTCCATTATGAATTAAGAATTTGAGTTGATCTCATTTTATCCCCTCTCCTTCTCTCTCTCCCTCCACGCGATCTCCGCGGTCTTCTCCTTCAACCCCTCGTTACCGACGAGAATTTCTCTTCTCAATCCCTCTCTTTCTTCCACCAAATATCCACCGCACAAATCATTTATTTTCCGACGACGCGCCGAATTCCGTTTGCATCAATTTGGTATCAGAGCATGGATTTCGAATCGTACCTACGATTCGACGATCCGATCGACTATTGGTGCACGAAGTTCGGTCTCCGCCGCCCATCCCGTGGTTCGCGTCGCTCAAAAAAGTTTCATCAACGACTTATAGCATGCATTAAGGTGCACGCATGGTTGGGCGCACAAATCGACGACTATTCCGCCGCCAACGACCGAAATCAGATCTATGCCTCCGCCGTTCAAGTCGATTTCGAAGCCGAAAACGAAGGTATTTTCATTCCAAAGGAAGATCTATTTGATACAACTATTGTGCAAGAAGAAAAGGAGGACCAAGGACCCATATTCGATGAAGATCCCGCGGACGAGGAAGACGAAAACCTCGAAATCTGTGCCGTAGATGCCGCTGTCCAGCACGTCCCCGCACCAAGTACGTCGCCGGAAGCGAACCTGCCACCTCCTCCGGCCACCCCGGCACAATCCCCACCACCCCAGGTAAACCCCTCTTCCTCTCCTTCGGCCCCACGCTCTCTCTCCCTCCCGACCCCGGTCTTTCCCGAACCCTATTCTCCCCCCGCCGCCCTTTCCCTCTCTCTCTCCCCGATTCTTCTTCCCTCCCCCCGTAAACCCCCAATCTTCTGATGTCGCCCCCTTCTCGTCTCCTCCCCTTCCCTTTCTTCCCCCCTTCTCTTCCCACGCCACCTCCCCACCTTCACCCGATCGCGCGCCCCCGATTCCCCGTTTCCCGAGCGCCGCCAGCCGCCTTACTCCATCCCTCGCACTGCCGCGCCGGCAGCGCCATCTCTGGCGCCCACCGACACCGCCGGGCCCTCGCCTCCCCTCCGCGCGCCCCTCTCTCTACCCTGTGCCGCCCAGACTCTCTCCCCCAACCCCAGACCCACCTTCGGCAACAGCTCCTCCCGCCTCCCCCTTCCACTCGCGGCCAACGATCCCCTCCACCCCTCAGTCCTCCGCCTGCGACTCCGCCCCGCGCAAAACCCTTCCCCGCACGCACCGCTACCGACCCCAGCCCTGCTCACCCTACCGCGTCACCATTCCAACCCTCACGCCGCCCCTCGCGTGGGTTGTTCACTACTAACGGCGTCGCCCCGAGTCAGCAGGCCACCACTCGCGCCTCCGCCAGCTATCCCCGAGCCGACCACCGCGCGCGGCTTTGACCACGTCACCGCGCCTCTCCGACGCCGCAAGGCCTCCCGCCTCCGTCCATCGAGCAGCTGCCGCCTTTTGTTACGGAAGAAGGGAGCCCTAGCGAGATTTGGGGGAACAACATCCCTGGAATTGAGGGGATGGATATTAAATTGGAAAAATTGCGAAATTAAATTGCCCAAGTCCTCTATTTACAGAAAGGTCCAGAGCAGTATGAAAAGAGAGAAAAAGGAAGGGGTACGAAAATTGCAGTGGTACCCTCCAATTGGAAAAAATTATAAACGTAATGTTGAAGATGATCCCATGGGAGGAAATTGAAGCCCCATTCAAGGATGATTTCTCCAACTATCCACCTACATCACGCAATTCGTCAGGAGCCGAATTTTTTAAAGCGGTGGAGAGTTGATGCAGCGTGACCCCAAATTATGGGGCCACATTTTTTCAATTAAATAATTATCATTTTTATTTACGTTTTTAGCGGTCGTAGTGGTCTAATTTAATAATTGAGATCGCCTGTGATCTCAACGTTGATTTCGTAGATTTTAATTACAATTGTTGGTCAATTAAATAATTAGAGTCTAATTAAGTTAGTTAGAGGTCAATTAGGATTTATTGGAGTCCAATTAGGCAAGTCGGTTGTCAGTTTGAATTTATTTACTATTTTTGTAAACCCCTCTCTCCTATATAAAGAGAGGGTAGTCCATTGTTTTATTCAGTCCATTATGAATTAAGAATTTGAGTTGATCTCATTTTATCCCCTCTCCTTCTCTCTCTCCCTCCACGCGATCTCCGCGGTCTTCTCCTTCAACCCCTCGTTACCGACGAGAATTTCTCTTCTCAATCCCTCTCTTTCTTCCACCAAATATCCACCGCACAAATCATTTATTTTCCGACGACGCGCCGAATTCCGTTTGCATCACAGGGGGTGGCTGAGCTTTTGGGACTGGTCCCACCAAAGATGCAGCAGCGTTCTTTATGTCGATGAAGATCCTTTCATGGAACGTCAGGGGGCTGGGTCGACCGGAGAAGAGGATGGGTGTTAAGAATCTTATCACAGATGCTGGGGTGGATATCTTCCTCCTTCAAGAGACCAAGTTATAGTCCGGAGTGGAAGCCGAACTGAGAGGTCTGGATGGTGGTGGGCGTTTCATGATGGCAGAACGGTGCGCGCAAGGCGCCTCGAGCGGGATGCTCTCTGCATGGAGGGGTGACTCTTTTGATCTTGTCGAAGAGTCGAAGTTTGTTCACTGTCTTTCGATGCGACTGCGTAGGAGAGCGGATAGCTTGGAGTTCCTCCTCACGAATGCCTATGGCCCATGCAGTAGAGATAGGAGTGCTTTGGTGGCTGAGCTGGAGCGTTGGGAGCGTCTGAATCATCGGGGGCAACCTAAACGTCACCTTACTCCCCGACGACAGGCTGCAGGGTGCCAGAGGCAGGGGCCCTGCCTCAGAAACTTCTGCGGGATGGCCGACAACCTGGGGCTATCACTCATCGATGATGCGGGATGTGCCTTTACTTGGCATAACACTAGATCGCGGTCCAGGCTGGACAGATTCCTACTTTCTCCAATGGGGGCGGAGAGGTTCCCTCTCTCGCGTGCGCTTTGGTGGCTGAGCTGGAGCGTTGGGAGCGTCTGAATCATCGGGGGCAACCTGAACGTCACCTTACTCCACGACGACAGGCCGCAGGGCGCCAGAGGCAGGGACCTTGGCTCAGAAGACTTTCGCGGGATGGCCGACAACCTGGGGCTATCACTCATCGATGATGCGGGATGTGCCTTTACTTGGCATAACACTAGATCGCGGTCCAGGCTGGACAGATTCCTGCTTTCTCCGATGGGGGCGGAGAGGTTCCCTCTCTCGCGTGCATGGGCTCTTCCCCGCTCACACTCGGACCATATGCCCATCATCTGTTCAACTGGGGAGGATGGCAGGCACAGATTCTTCTTCCGGTTCGAGAAAAGTTGGCTGCAGGAGGCTGGATTCCGAGAGAAGGTGGGGGAGATTTGGAGAGGATGTCTGGCGGAGGGCTCGGCGGTCTCGAAGTTTACGACGAAGCTCTCGAAGCTGAGGTCCTTCCTCTCGTCTTTCGGGAAGGAGACCAGGTCGAGGCGAAGGGCGAGGAGTGGAGAGGTCCAGGGCGAGGACCTAGACTGGATTGTTTAGAAGATGAACGGGAGCTATTTGAGCTGGAGTTCAAGGAGAGGCAGGGTTTCCTTGAGGAGCTCCTATTGGAGGATAGAAAGCAAGACGTGGAATGGCGCCAAAGATCCAGGCAGAAGTGGCTTCGGAAGGGGACGCCAACACTACGTTCTTCCACTCGGTGGCGTCCGGGAGGCGGAGAAGAAATCACATCCACGAGGTCCAGGTGGGGGGGAGTGGGTTGCGGGGGAGGCTGTTATTGGTCGAGCTTTGAGGAAGCACTTTGTGGATGCCTCGAGAAGGAGAGAAGGGAGCGATTGGGGGTGGTTGGGGATGGGAGTGGAGTTCCTGTCAGTGGAGCAGGTTGAGGGCCTTCTGGGCCCTTTTCGATGGAGGAGGCGAAGAGGGCGGTATGGGGACTCAATGCGGATTGAGCTCCTGGACCGAACGGATTCCCGGTATTCTTATATAGGAAATTCTGGGATCTTTTGAAGGAGGAGGTCATGGACGTACTCAATGAATTCAGGGAAAGAAACAAAAGCATAGAGAAGATCAACCGGGCATTACTATTTCTGTTGCCCAAGAGGGACACCCCCCGTACAGGTGGAAGACTTCCGGCCTATCGCTCTCTCAAATGGAATTTATCTCATCATTGCGAAAGTTCTGGCGAATAGAGTAAAAGGAGTGCTAGATTCGGTGCTTCTCCAAGGCCAATCGGCCTTCATTCCAGGGAGACAAATGGCGGATGGCCTAGTGATGGCTACGGAGATTTGTTTGGACTGGCAGAGCTCAAAAACGAGAGGGGCTTTATGGACAATCGATTATGCAAAGGCATATGACTCCGTTGATTGGAGGTTCTTATGGGTATCTCTTCGGAGGAGAGGATTCCCAAAACAGTGGGTGGCTTGGATGAAGAGATGCGTCACCACCTCCTCTTTTGCTATATTGGTGAATGGCAGTATGGAGGGGGGTTTCTTCCAGCCGCAGCGGGGGGTGAGGCAGGGTTGTCAGTTGGCCCCTATGTTGTTTGTGATCATAACGGATACGCGAGGCGTCCTTCTCAAGAAGGCGAATGCGGCTGGTTGGTGTGTGGGATTCCGCAGAGAAGACATCTCCATCCCTCTACTACAGTATGCAGATGATATGATACTATTTCTGGGGCCACCGACGAGCAGAACAGTAATGCAGTACAGCTGACAAACATCTTAGACATGCTTTCAGGTCTGGTAGTTAACAAGACTAAGTTGACGGTCATTGCGTTCGGGATGAATGAGGCGGACAGAACTTGCTTGGTGGAGTTAACTGATTGCTCGGTGGGCAGCCTGTCGATTCGCTACTTGGGTCTACCACTTGTCGCTGGGAAGCTAAGGAGGGCGGATTGGGATGAGTTGGTGCTGAGGATGGAACAGAGGTTGGCAAGATGGAAGGTTGTTACTCTATCTCGTGGGGGAAAGCTAATCCTTCTTAAGCACGTCCTACCAGCTATGCCTATCTTCTTCTTTTCCACTAGTCTGATGCCAGTGGGAGTTAGAAGGAAAATTGAATCTCTGATGAAAAGGTTTTTCTGGTCAAAAGGGAAGCAACGGGACCCCGGTTTGCATTGGTGAAATGGGAGGACATCACGAAGGGGCGTAAGGAGGGGTGCCTTGGAGTTAAGGATGTGGAATGCATGAATAAGGCCCTGATAGCTAAATGGGCAATCCGAATTTGGGGCACGTCCTCAGCGTTGGTGGTTAGACTAATGAGGAAGATTTACGGGGTCGGAGGCGAGTTGGATCCGAAGAGAGTACGGTACGAGTCCCCGCTTTGGGCCGGTATACGTGCGGTTATGCCAGGGTTAGCGTCGAGGCTCAGACCGATCGTGGGGGACGGACATACCTTCAGATTCTGGCGTGATGATTGGATTAGGAATGGTAGTTTGGAGATCAAATTCCCTCGCCTTTTCTCTTTGGCGGCAATGAAGGAGGCAACGCTTTCGCAGACGGCAGATGGGGACGTATGGCCCCGTTGTTTCTGGCCGATCTCTCTGATCAGTATTTGGACGAATACCTGGCCCTACTAGCTGTAAGTTGTCCTTCCACCTCACGACGCTGTCTCGTAGGACCGTGACCATTTTTCTGGGGTGGTAGTGCTTTCTCGATCAAGAAGGCGTACATCGACTTGAGGAGGAGAGACGAGGAGCTTGACAGTGAGCTGTGCCAGGATATGCGTGTGGTTTGGGCGACAAAAATACCGGTCAAGGTGAAGGTCTTTCTCTGGTGCCTGAGAAGGGGACGACTGTGCGATAAGGCCTGGAGGGGACGCCTCCTACGACTTGCCGACACGCAGTGCGACAGATGCGGCAAGGCAGCTGAGGACTCTGATCACCTGTTCTTCAAGTGCTTGTCATCCGCGCAGATCTGCTCGAAACTTGCGATACCCGGGCTAAATTGCGATGGGGAGGGGGTCTTCTGGAACTCCATTCGAAGGATCGACGGCAACTCTAGCGACGACTGTTCGAGACCTTTTGCCGTTCTCAAGGCCATCTGGCTCGGACGCAACGACCTGATCTTCAAGAATCAGAGATTCTACAGTGAAAATATTGTGTCCCATTGTAACGTGTTATATAATTTCTAGCTTTCACGGTAATGTACCCTAAAACTTTTTTAATGGAAATTTTCAGGCGGTGATCCCCGTCGAGGGGAGTCATTTGTTTTACCATCAAAAAAATAAAATAAGAACCGCAAGTTTATATTTCTAACACTCCCTCTCAAGTTGGAGCATATTTATCGATCATGCCCAACTTGGAAACTATCCACAGGAGGTACTTCTTGGGTAAGGCCTTAGTGAATACATCTGCAAGCTGAAGATCAGTAGTAATGTGAGGACTACTAATCTTCCCAGTTCTGACAGCATCCCGAACAAAGTGGCGATCAATCTCTATATGCTCAGTTCGCTCATGGAACACAGGATTCGTGGCAATATAAGTAGTAGATTTGTTGTCACAGTATAGTGGAATAGGAGTGGTGACCGCAATGCCAAGTTCTTGCAGAAAAGTTAATAGCCATGTGATCTCACAAGTTGCTTGAGTCATTGTCCTGTATTCTGCTTCCGCACTAGATCTAAATACAACAATCTGTTTCTTACTTCTCCAAGTGACAAGGTTTCCTCCAACAATCATAGCATATCCTATGGTGGAGCGTCGATCCTCTAGTGAACTTGCATAATCAGCATCAGCATATGTAACAACATCAGTGTACCTGTTTGCCCCATAAAAGAGGCCACATCCTGAAGACTCCTTCAAGTATCGTAGTATCTGTAGAATGTCCTGCTAGTGACTGTAACAAGGTTGCTCCATGTATTGGCTAGCTCTACTTACTGCATAAGAGATATCTCATCTGGTAATAGTGAGGTAGAGAAGTTTGCCAACCATGCTTCTAGATCGAGTAACATCTTCGAAGATGGGATCGGAGGACGTGGAGTGTTTCTTTGGATCTGCCGGAATACCTGAAGGCTTGCATCCAAGTAAACTAGCTTCAGTAAGGATGTCCAGGCAGTATTTTCTCTGAGAGAGATGGTCTTCTGTAGTGTGTAATACTTCTATGCCCAAGAAATAGCGTAATGGTCCAAGGTCCTTATTAACAAACACTTTCTAAAGAAAGGTCTTAGTTTCTAGAATCCCTTTATCATCACCTGCAACCATATCATCTACATAGACAGCAAGTATAACGATATCGCTTGTTCGTCTTCTGACAAACACAGAATAGTCAGAGGTTGTTCTCTGAAAGCCAAGAGTGCTGATTTATGCAGTAAGTCTGTCAAACCATGCCCTTGGACTTTGTTTCAGGCCATATATTGCCTTGCGAAGTCGACATACATACTCCCCCTCGACTTCATACCCTGGAGGCTGCATCATGTAGACCTCTTCATCAAGATCTCCATATAGAAATGCATTTTTAATATCTAGTTGAAAGATAGGCCATGCTTTATTAGTGGCTACTGAAAGGATAGTTATGATAGAGCCCATTCGTGCAACTGGTGAGAATGTCTCAAAGTAATCTACACTATATGTATGCGTAAAGCCTTTCGCCACAAGACGAGCTTTCAATTGACTCGTCCGGTGTTTGTTTGGTCGTGAAGACCCATCTGCATGCCATAGGTCTAGTCGCTTTAGGACATTGCACTAGATCCCATGTTCCTCTGGAAGTAAGAGCCTCCATCTCTTCATTCATGGTCTGGCGCTAGCCGGAATCTTGTAAAGCACTATGATAGTCTCTTGGAATAGAAATAGTCATGAGAGCATATGCATATCTTCTGTCAGTGGTTGATAAACTAGCTGTAGAAGTGAAATAAGACATGGGATGAAGTGTACACTGCCTCTTGGTTCTGCGTAGAGCAATAGGAAGCTCCTCAAGATCATCCGGGACAGCAGTTGAGGGGACACTTGAAGTAGGCATCTCATCCAGCAATAAAGACATAGGTAAGGGAACATTTGGTGGTTGGGATTTTTGTTTTCACTTATAGACAATGGGCAGAGGTGGGAGTTCAAGAGGAATATCGGTTACAGATTGTGTGAAGAAGCTTGTTTGCTCAAAAAAGGTTACATCGGCAGATACATAATAACAATGTTCGGTTGGATCATAGCACATGTAACCTTTTTGAGTAAGAGAATAACCAAGAAAAACACATTTAATTGAACAAGGAGAGAGTTTGTCAGTAGGGTGAAAGTTATGAACAAATACAACACATCCAAAAACACATAAGGGTAGAGGAAAAGGCAACTCAGTTGGGTAGAGTAGTGAGAATGGGGTGGATCCATTTAGGGATAATGATGGAACCCTATTGATAAGATGGACAGTGGTCAAAACAGCATCCCCCAATAGGTTTTGGGAACTTTCAACTGAGTGAGGAGGGATCGGGCAATATTTAGTAGGTATCTGAGTTTTCTTTCTGCGGCCCCGTTTTGTTGTGAAATGTAAGGACGTGATGTTTGGTGAATGGTGTCCTGGAATGCAAAGAAAGTGGTTAGATCATGTTGAGTAAATTTCAAAGCATTATCTGAGTGAAAGATTTGAATACCATAGGAGAAAATATTTTTGACATAATTGAAGAAATTCTTAATGATATTGCTAATCTCTGGTCGTTCTTTTAACAGATAGACCCAAGATGATCGACTGTAGTCATCGACAAAAACAGCAAAGTACTTATGTCCACTCAGAGTACGGACCGCACAGGGCCCCCGAATATCACAATGGACTAATGGAAAAGGAACTTCGCAGTGAGGTTTTGTACGAGTTGGGAAGGATGCTCGATGACGGTTCCCAAACTGGCACGCCTCGCGCTCAAAGGGCTTGAGCGTAGAGAGTTCGGGGAACATTAAAGAGAGAGCTTTGGCGGATGGATGACTGAGGCGAAGATGCCAAAGAACAGGATCAGCAGATATAGATGCAGCGCCAGCAAAAGTAGAATCAGAGGAGTATCAAGATAATATAGGTCGTTCCTCTCATGTCCCCCACCAAAAATCTGTCTCGTCCGGATGTCCTGAAAATAACAACAGAACTCATCAAATATAACACAGCAGTTAAGTTCCTGGCATAACTTGTGAACAGATAAGAGACTAAGCAGAAAATCAGGAGCATAATGCACACCAGTTAGTCGGAGTTTGGAAGAAAACTCCATAGTCCCCACAATAGTGATAGGGGAATGTGCTCCACTGGCAACACGAACCGTCTTCACAATGGAAGAATGATGTCCAGAGGTGAGAAGACTACCTTCTCACGTCAGATGAGTAGAGGCATCAGAATCAATGATCCATGCAGGGCTGGATGCAGAGGCAACATTGGCAAGTGTACATAAAGTAGTGGTCAGACTTGCAGTCGGAGCAGAGGTACTAGTGATACTGGCAGAATTCGGTAGCAGCTGACGTAGACGAGCATACACAGATGCAGTGAAGGATATTTGACTATCACCAGACGGCTGATCTGGCGAGGTGTCTGCAATATCATATGAGCCTTCGTATGAGGTAGCCTCATAGGCATTGTTGGCATTAGTAGGCATACCAAACTTTGCCCAATCAGATGGATGATTCCAGCGTCCGCAGTGAGTGCATGATGGATAGTGAGCGGTGGCAGGATCCATTCCGCATCCGCGTCCGCGTCCGATGTCACATCTTCGTCGGTTTGTCCAGACTCACGGCCACGACCACGGCCAAAGTCACGACCGTGTCCTCCCTGGTAGTTAGGCCGTCCCTTAGCAATATGTGCAGTAGTCTCTGTAGATAACTGAGGAGAGGGAGAATCAAGTTCTTGCAGTCAACCATATATGGTCTCAAGAGTAGGTAGTGCAGCAGCAATCAAAAATTAGTCTTTCACAGACTTGTATCGCGGATGAAGTCCTGATAAGAAGCGATATACTTGCCATTATGCTCGTTCTCCAATCTGTTTATCACAACAGGCATGCTGAAAAATAAGGAGCTCCTCAAATAGGCCAATGAGGAGTCCATAGTACTTGACTAGGGATGTATCACCCTAATTAGCTGACCAGATCCTTGTGTAAATGTCTGAGAGCCTGGACTTGGTCGTCTTTTAGGAGTAGGTATTCTCAAGGTTCTCCCACATCGCTTTTGCATCTCCTTGTAAAGAAGGTTGAAGGCTATATTCGGATCGACATTGTTGGTCATCTACGCAATCACCTGGCAGTTGTCTACGTACCAGGTATCGTAGTCCTTTTCCGTCTCCTTAGACAGATCTTTAGTAAGAACATAGTTCTTTCGCTGACCACCAATAAGAATCTTGAAGGATCTAGACCATAAGACAGTTATCGGAGCCCCTTGAGTTTGATAAAAGTGCTATGTACCATCACAGAAGAAGTTGGGTACAGGGGCTTGGATTCTGCAGATGCCATGGTGGTCGCAAAGGTCAAGAAAATTTGACCTAGATAGTCCTTGTAGTCTCAAGTGTCATGTAGATCTAGCAAGACATCGAATCAACAGATCGGCTGAAGCAAAAAGGGCACACGGTCGATGCAGTGCGGCAGGGGTGAAGGCGTTCGGCGAGACTGCTGGACCGTAGGTGGCAGTACGCTGAGCCGCACGTGAGAGGAAGCCTCTGGAGAGGCACAGGAACGGCTGGAGGCCGCTAGGGTGCAGCACGTTACGGTGCTAGGCCACTAGGGTGCAGCATGTGACAGGAACGGTAGGAGCGGCACAAGAACATGCTAGAGGCCGCTAGGAGCGACGCAGCAGCGCGCTAGAGGTCGCTAGGGCGACGCGACCCGCTAGGGCGGTGCACAGGAGCACGCTAGGGTGACGCACGCGACCCGCTAGGGCGCAGCACGCGGCGAAATACGCGGCAGGAGGCCGCTGGCAAAGCCGCTGTCACGGCGAGATACGCGGCAGAATGCCGCTGGGGCGAAGCGACCCGCTAGGGCGGCAGGCAGGAGCAGCAGGAGGCCGCTAGGGCAGCAATGCACGCGGCAGGAGGCCACTAGCGACGTCGCTAGAGCGATGCGGCCCGCTATGGGCGACGCAGTACGTGGAGGATGGCCGTGCGCGACGCAGCACGAGACCATAGGGGGGTACAAGGCTGCTGGCGGGCGGCGCAGGATGGCACGGGGCTAGCGGTGGGGGATGGGATTAGGCCAGAACACCGGTCTAGGACCATTGCTATGATACCATGTTGAAAATGATAAAGGAATGAAAAGAGCTTGCTTTACTCTAGAGGTCTAGGGATCCTTATATAGGACAAAACCCTAGAGAGCTCAAAAGAAAAAATACATAAGTGCCCCTAGTGGGGTTACAATGATAAAATAAGAGCTGTAAGTTTATATTTCTAACACGAAGAAATAGAATAAACATGAGGGAACATTGGGATTTTACGTGGAACCCTACTCCGTGAGGAGCGGGATGAAACCACGGGAGAATGCCTCAAAGAGCTTGTGTTTTCTATTCACTTTTCTTATCTGATACAATGAATGTGAGGCTTCTTATATATCCTCCATTGATTCTCCAAGTCCCACAAATAGTAGATGTGGGGCTAAACCAATGGATGTGATAATTGGATTCTGGAGAGATCTAATTACACATCACTACATGTGACGCATGTACTCCAACACTCCCCTCAAGCTGGAGCATGCAATGCTCAACTTGGACAAATAGAAAGAAATCTCAAACTCATAATACAAGGTACTACAGATACTACCAACTCAACGCATACTCTAATATCGGTTGTTGTTGTTGAGGAACTAAAGGGTTGGAGTGTAAGTTGAACCGGATATCCTCGTCGGAGAACATGTGCTCTGTACTGCGTCTGTCAGACTCACTGAAACTGGAATGAGTCTCTACATGGAGAACTCTGGCCCGCAACTGATACATCTCTTTGAAAGGGTCGAACTGGAAAAAGTCATGAAAACATCCTCGTCGGGGTCCATGATCGTTGGAGAATGGAGTCTGAAAGTCTTCTTGTCGGAGAACTGGGTCTCTCCCATACTGGCTCAGAGAATGAGATCTCTACTCCGGAGTCCCTATGAAACCACATGAAACCCTAGCCCACGATGGCTTGGATAATGGGATCTCTACTCTGGAGTCCATATGAATCACATGAAAACCCTGAGTCCAATAACGATCGCGCATCTGCAATCGAACTGAAGACTCCGAAACAATCTGTCAAGTCTGAATCTAAACTGTCTGTAGAGTCTGACAATTGGCATGGCATCTGGACTGGAGAATCTGAATATGAGCTATAAAACTCTACACAATACTTCTCATTTCTCCCATACTGGTTTGAAAACAACGACATCAACCAAGTTGGGAGAAGACATAAAGATGGAGAAACCAATGAATCGCATAAACCGATCTCAATCTATTTTTTCTGGCTTTTCTTCTCGCAATTTTTTTAAATTGAACTTTTCTTTTCTTTCGGCTATTTTTATTTAAGCCAGCGCCCTTTTTTCAGCGTATACAACAACAACAAAGCCTTTTCCCACAATTAAGTAGGGTCGGCTACATGGATTCTTCGCCTCCATTCAGATCTGTCTTGGGTCAATCTCGGACTTATATCCAAAAAACTAAGATCCCTTCGTATAGTCTCTTTCCAACACTTCTTGGGTCGTCCTCGCCCTCTCTTAGCCGGCTCAACATCCCAACACTCGCATCTCCTAACCGGTGCATCAGTTGACCTTCTTTGCAAATGACCAAACCATCTTAAGCGGTTTTCTCGCATCTTATCCTCGATCGGAGCTACACCAACTTTCTTTCGGATTGCATCATTCCGAATCCGATCTTTACGTGTATGTCCACACATCCATCTTAGCATTTTCATTTCTGCTACAGCCATTCTCTGCACATGTCTATGGTTCACAGGCCAACATTCAGAACCATAAAGCATAGCAGGTCTCACGGCTGCTTTGTAAAACTTTCCTTTAATTTTTAAAGGAATTTTCTTATCACAGAGAACAGCGGAGGCTCCTCTCCACTTTAGCCAGCCTGCATTTATTCTATTAGTAACATCTCCATCAATTTCCCCATCATGTTGCAAAATAGATCCCAGATATCTAAACGAATCTCTCTTCTGAATGTTATCGTCACCAATCTTCACCTCGATTCCTTCACCATTGCTTCCATCAAATGTGCATTCCATATATTCCGTCTTAGCCCTACTTATACGAAAACCTTTAGTCTCCAATGCATGTCTCCAAACCTCAAGCTTCTCATTTACTCCATCTCTAGTCTCGTCAATCAACACAATATCATCAGCAAATAACATACACCAAGGTAACTCATCTTGAATGTGACTTGTCAACTCGTCCATAATCAAAGTAAAAAGAAATGGACTCAAAGCTGAACCTTGATGTAAACCAATGTTGATATCAAAATAGTCAGTCTTCCCTGTCGGGGTCCTTACACAAGAGATGATTTCACTAAAAAATCATCAGAAAATTCTGGCGTATGATTGGCGTGATTTTGTATGGATTATTAGGAATTATTTACTCAAATTCACTCTATTTCACTAAAAAATCATAAAAAAAACAAATATCATCAGAAAATTCTAAAAAAATAAAGTAGGTGCAATGCATCATATTTGAGTTTCTTTTCAAGTTTCATAATTTTTGTATATTTGCATGAAAAATGCATAAAAACCCTAAACAACATTCATAATTTATTGTTGCGTCGTAAGCTCAAAAATTTCAAAAAAATACATTTTGCATGCATCATTGAATTATGTTTTTAGGAGAAATAACATTTCCTAATTTAATCTGATTTTGAGTTAAAAATAATTGAGCTAAGTTGTTTGTTTCTCTTAAGAACTTATTTCATTCGTATTTTCATTCGCATTCCATATCACCTAAAAATTTCCTCATTGAAAACCGTGCATTTTTTGTACACACATTTTTCAAAAGAAATTCTCTCTCTTTTTATAAAAGAGCAACCCAATATTGCATTGAAATAAACCTGGGCCTTTTTTTCCTTTTTTGGCCCCCCTCTCCCTCCCTTTTTTATAATTCTCGACCCAAGTATGGCCCCAAAAAAACATATGAAGTGCCCTCTTTTTAAAAAAATAATAATGGCCTGATTGGGCCCAAACAAGCCCCCCTTCATTTAAATGAAAGGGTATCGGGCCCTTTCTCTGCTCCTTTAAGACAAGACATTAGGGTTCCCCAAAGGGGGCCCTTCTTTCCAATGTCACCTTGTTCAAAGAAGGAGAAGCCATGGGTGGTGCTGCCTGGAGCGTAAAGGGAGATGTGTTGCCGCCGTCATCATCGAATGTAGGGTGCAGTCATACGCTGAGAGAGAAAGGATCATGGCTCCGCATGAAGCCACCTCGTATCTCTGCCTGGCGAAGCACCTTGCACCACCCCCGATGAAGCTTCTTCTTCCACGATATGCTCTGATATCGAGGAGTCTTCGTCGATGCCTATTGATGATGGTAGGAGGCAGAGAGGAGTGTGCGGAGTCGGCTCCTCGAGATCAGGCGGCACTGCCCGGAGTCTTGAGTGGGAAATGTTGCTACCTGGAATCGAGGTTGATGGCCCTTGTGCTTGATTAGTGGAGGCTCTTGGACAGATATGGAGTAGGGGCATGATCGCCCCCTTCCCTCTTTTATTGATGCCCTCGCGTGAGGACTATTCATCGGAGAGAAAGATATGCTGGCGTTGTTGCACTGCGCCTTCACGTGTGTCGCCTCGAGTTGCGTGCGGTATGGAGGAGAGGCATTGCATTAAGGCAGATTGCATATCGGGAACTCTTGTGCAAACTCGCGCAGCCATATGGAATTAGAGTTTCAAAAAGAAACCCCAGAACTTGATCTTGAGCAATAATAAATCTGCACGAATTTATCTTCCGAAAGTTTGTAACAGTTGAAAATTAGGGTTTCAAAAAACCCTAAAAACTGAAATTCGAACTTGAACGCTCTTGAACAATATATAAACATGAATAGATAATCTTCAAAAACAACCAAGAATTGACCCGCTCTGATATCATGTTAGAAATCGAGAATGCAGAAGCGTAATATCAGAGAAATAGAATAAACATGAGGGAACACTGGGATTTTACGTGGAACCCTACTCCGTGAGGAGTGAGATGAAACCATGGGAGAATGCCTCAAAGGGCTTGTGTTTTCTATTCACTTTTCACATCTGATACAATGGGTGTGGGGCTTCTTATATAGCCTCCACTAAGTCTCCAAGTCACACAAACACTATACGTGGGACTAAACCACTAGATGTGGTAATTGGATACTGGAGGGATCCAATTACCCATCACTACATGTGACGCATATACTCCAACATACCTCCCAAAATTTGGGTTATCTCCCCTTTTAAGGAGGGTTTTCCCCAAGGTTTTTCTCCAAAACCCCTATTTTCCAACCTATGGACCCCACCATCTATTTTTTATTCTCCATCATGTAGGGTCCACCCAAAAACCACACTCTATATCTCATTTAATAAATCAAATCACCCATTTCTCTTCCATCCATTCTAACATAAAGTTATAGCATACCATCTTGTCATTTAAAATTATAAAATAGTCAACTTCTAATCATTTTTCCAAACTTTAATACAATCATATCACAGCAAACCCTCTCAACAGTAAAACCCTCTATCCAAACACACCCTTAGCGAATATCTCAATGCACGGAGTCTCACAAGTTATCGACATTGTTATGAACTTATGAGAACAACTTTAACACATCTCCAAAACACAAAAAAGGGTTATCCGGTGCAAACCTTTTTTGAAGAGGGTTATAGACTTCGAGATAACCCTCTATCCAAACACACCCTTAGCGAATATCTCAATGCACGGAGTCTCACAAGTTATCGACATTGTTATGAGAACAACTTTAAGCACATCATTACGAGTCAATGATAGTTATTTATCATGTCGCTGGATAGCCACCTAGATTCACCCTTTTTAGAGTTTAAGAGGGGAGAAGATAAGATGGAGCCCTAAATCAGCTATCGTTTACTAGTCATCTTTGTAAAACACCATTTTAGGGTTTGAAACTACATTTGAGATCACTTGTGCATTCCTTTAAAAATATTTTGGTCATCATAAAATGTGGGCCAACCATCACTTCAAAATTTTCAGATTTAACAAGAATACAAGGTCACAAAAGTTGATTTTCAATAAGAAGGGTCGTGAAATAAAGAATGAATGGTATTCTCGCGATTAATGGAATTATTCAACTGTTATGCTTTTTATTTTGAATATAAATGAACATTTTTATAACATATATTCTTATGTATGTGTGGACATTCTCAGTGTCAACGTAACAGGATAAAAGTGACAATTGAATTCCAATCAAAAATTGAGCATCTTAAATTCTTAATCAAAGTTGAATTTGTTAAAAAAAGAATCATAATTAGCTTTCCAAAAAATCGATCGACTAATTATCCAACTAGTTGTGAGGTATCTGCTCGAATCTATCGGATCATACACCCTTTGCTTTTCTCGATTGTAAGCAATAGCATGTATTTCAGATTCTGGGGCAATGACTCAAAAGAGGAAGGTGCTCTTTATGATCAATTCCCCGTACTTTTTCTGTCTACATTCAGAGGTGCAATGGTGGTTATGTGTTGGTTCAACTCCCAGGGAGAGAAGTTTACTTGGTGCTGTGTGCTCATCCTTTTCAAAACAGCGTCTGCAAGATTTTCCAAGATTAATGGAGTTATCCACCACCTTTGCCTCATCTTTGAATGGTCATGATCAGTGGATAATAGAGGGTGACTTCTTAGTCAAAAAGATGTATCAGGCCTTCTTTGTGCATAATACACTGGACTTGTTATACTTGCTAGAGATTGTAAAATGATTTTGAGTATAAAGGCCATGATAAGGTGAAGATTATCATTTGGTTTATATGGAGTCGAATGATGAAGAGAATGTATAAGACTCGTATCTTTTCTATCAGTAAAGTCCCTTGCATTATTTGTCAAGAGATGAAGGACATGGATCACCCTTTCTTTCTTTGTGCTTCTGCCCAAGAGGTTTGGCACGAAGCAGATATAGCATAATAAACACCTTGTGTGTGAATGGTTCATGGAGAAGTATAATCGATGCTACTTCGTTCTCTTGATGGAGGGGTTGAGGTTGTTTGCTTGCTTAAATGTTGTGACTAGCCAGAAATGCTTTGATTTTCTGTGATGAGTGCTTTTGCGTCGAGTCATGCGAAGTTTTGTTCTGAGTCCTAGCTCTTGTAAGCGCAAACTTTTTATATTTTTTTAATAAGGTATTAGGTATATCACGTAAACTCTCACCAACGGAATATACTTTGTACATTCTAAAAAAGAAGCAAAGCTGACAAGGCATGAACCAAGCGCAACAATTTGCACAAGTGATTGTTAATCACTACTGCAATATAAAGTGGTACAAACCATCATATTACTAGTCCCTGCCTCATGTGGGGATCTCATACAAATCCATAAACACATAAAAGGCATGTGCACCTCGACCATGTATCAATATGAAAAAAAAGTATTATATAAGAAAACAGAGTTTTTTTACAGAGAAAACAAGGCCAATTGCAACCACCACAAAACAAGCCAATTGCAAGTTTGCAACCACCTGCCAAGTATAGATAAGCTTATCCCAGACATCTCTAGACGCATTTAGAATGCAACTGGACACACATGTTGTGATCCAAGATATACTATTGTCCCTTGTGATGTTTCATCAAGATTTTGTTGGGCATAACAAGAGAGAAAAAGTGTGTGTTTGTGTACAACAACAACAGAGCCTTTTCCCACAATTAAGTAGGGTCGGCTACATGGATTCTTCGCCTCCATTCAGATCTATCTTGGGTCAATCCCGGGTTTATATCCACAAAACAAAGATCCCTTCGTATGGTCTCTTTCCAACACTTCTTGGGTTGTCCCCGCCCTCTCTTAGCCGGCTCAACATCCCAACACTCGCATCTCCTAACTGGTGCATCAGTTGATCTTCTTTGCAAATGACCAAACCATCTTAAGCGGTTTTCTCGCATCTTATCCTCGATCGGAGCAACACCAACTTTCTTTCTGATTGCATCATTCCAAATCCGATCTTTACGTATGTGTGTGTGTGTCCACACATCCACCTTAGCATTTTCATCTCTACTACAACCATTCTCTGCAGTCTGCACATGTCTATGGTCCACAGGCCAACATTCAGATCCATAGAGCATAGCAGGTCTCACGGCTGCTTTGTAAAACTTTCCTTTAATTTTTAAAGGAATTTTCTTACCACAGAGAACAGCAGAGGCTCCTCTCCACTTTAGCCAACCTACATTTATTCTATTAGTAACATCTCCATCAATTTCCCCATCATGTTGCAAAATAGATCCCAGATATCTAAAAGAATCTCTCTTCCGAATGTTATCATCACCAATCTTCACCTCAATTCCTTCACCATTGCTCCATCAAAGGTGCACTCCATATATTCTGTCTTAGCCCTACTTATACGAAATCCTTTACTCTCCAACTCATGTCTCCAGACCTCAAGGTTCTCATTTACAAAAAGTGTGTGTTTGTGTAAGCAGCATAAATTGCCTTAATCAGTTTTCCTATGCAACAAGATGTTTGATTTCTTTCAGTATTTTTTTGGCAATTCGTGACACTTCCATAGTTAACAAAGTGTTTTTTTCAAGGAACATAGTTACCAAAGCTATAAAAATAGTATTTCTCATCATTGCTTACAGTGACAATCTCCTAGAGGAAGCAAACAAATCGCTGCTAGGGATTGGGCATGTGTTACAAATAACCAACTTGACAGGGAGTTATTATAATACAATGGCATATAATTCTCATTAATAATAAAGTAACAGGGAGGAGTAAATGGACTTATCTCCACCCATTAGTCAGAAGCATCCACCATGACCCAACGAACGAAATTAGTGGAGAAATCATTGCATGATGCACAACATTGTAAGTTGCAGATCTCAATCACGGCAGTCGAATTCCCAAAAGAAAGGAGTCAGCGCAATCGTGGCACACAGATCACTCTGAACTAAGAACAAGCTTGGCCCATGTTCAATTCATAGATGTGCTTGTTTTAATGTGGGCAAGCCAAGGATGACAAGTGAAATCCACTTCCATGGACATCCACCCATCCTTGGGCCTTCCAAATAATGGCATCCTCATTTCAACAAAGATATATCCAACACTTATGGTTAAAATTTAAAAATTTTATAGAATATCATCTCTAACAAGAAAAAACATAGTCTTCTTGTTCAATTCTCATTTATAAAGCATAATGACAGCAGGCAAATCCCAAAGGAGATGCCCATGTCATTGCTACAAGATGACATAAAGGATAATAGCTAATTATATATACACTAAAAAAAGCTCCACACAGAGCTAACGTACTATTAAGGAGATTGATCTTGGAGACCTGCGTTTTTTGTGAAAATAGGGAGTCGGGCTCTCTGAAATATATTACAACTGGATTTAGGCTAAGATTTTTTGAATCCAGAGTTGGATAGGCTGAATGAAATCTTCCCTCCCTTTATAAATTTAGGAAGAGGAACCATATAAGTGAAGTGATCTGCATGGCTGTTTTAAAGCCTACTGACTACGTTTTCTCCTCAATCCCTGCCAAAAAATTATGATTACGAGATCCCCGTTACTTGATATAAGCAAGCCTTTTGCCAAAAGAAGTCTTCCATATGTTTCCAATGATTGATCCGCATCCTAAGATTGTGTATTTCCCCTCTACAGGAGTTTTTCTTCCAAATCGCGGCGTCTTGTGCTTTTCAATTGAACCTTTAAACAACGGCTAAGGAAAAAAATAAAGCTAACGCTAAAATTCTTTGGCAGGTTAAATCCCTCGAGGGGGTGGGCTGCCCTTTGCACATGTCCTTGGACCTGAGGATCATTGTCCAAGGTATTCAGTCGACCACAAGGTCGGAAATCTTCGAAGGATCTTACACTTCCATGTGATTGTCATGCAAGGATAAATAATATTTAAGGTTAGAGCAGATGTCAAGGCTCCGAGAAGCATTGCCTTCCTCAATTTGATTGACCTGGCCTTTGCCCCGAGTTTGACACAAAAGGAATATTTTCCCTTATGGACAGGTATAGGAGATGATTGAGACCATCAGTCAATACCTAAAGAGACTTCCTAGGACCAACAATGATCAAAAGTAATCATCGTATATTCATTGCAAGAAATCGCATTAAGCTGAATCACATCCTTGACATAGTATGCATGCACTTACACGCTCCCAATGAGATCGACTTCTTACAATAACACCACCACTTCAAGGATCACAATATAAATCTCAATTCTAGAAGGCACGCTAGGTTTGCAAACTCCAAAACAACACCTAATGAGCATACAAGAGGAACCAAATGAAAGGACAGCCAGAGTGGTAACTGGCACAGAAAAAAGCAGGATAAAAATCATGGCATTACCCATTGCTCCGGATACAAGAAGAAAGCTGTATAACTAGCAAATATAATCGTGTTCGTATATACCCAAAAGACCAGCAAACAAGCACCTGCTAATTCTTTTTCTACTGTACAGACCAGCGGAACAGTGTAACAATTATTATAAACAGCAGCCGAAAAAGAATAAGCATAAGTCAGAAGGGCTGCAAGAGAGGGCGTTTACCGAGGCGCTTGATCTCGCGGTCCATGCGGCCGGTGAGCATGAGAGCGAACATCCTGATGTCGCAGAGGAGGGACCAGAGAGGATGGGAGAAGGAGGAGGGGGAGTTCCCCTCGAAGAAGAGGTGGCTAAACCAGGCGGGGCCGTAGGCGAGGAGAGGGGAGAGGAGGGCCAGCCAGAGAGAGAGGAGAGGTGAGAGCAGGAGGCAGAGGAGAGCGGAGAGGGTGCCGAGGAAGTGCCACCGCCTCGTGGAGGCCTTGGAGTGCTGGTTCACGTAGAAGGGCCAGAACTCCTCCAAGTTCCTGAAGTTCATCCTCTCCTTCTCCCTAATCCCAACCCTAACCCTGTAAATGGTGCTGAGCCGCGATTAGGACGGTGGATTTGATGACATGAGGTGAGGTGGAAGGAGACAATGGAGCTGCAGAGAAAGAGGCAACCGACAGCGAGAGGAGATCCCATTTCTTTTTCTATTTGTCATGTGACATATACACCCATTAGTCGATGTAATTAGCATTTATTCTCTGTGTTAAGTAAAAGAAAGAGGGGTTTATCTGTTGTGCGCCTATGAGATATTGTAGTTTCAGTTATACCTCTTTTTTTTTGGGAATATCAGTTGTGCTTCGGACTTTTTATTGTTATATCACTTGTGTTATTTGATTTAGTTACCGTCCATCTCTAACGTGAACGGACGTTAACTTTGAGAATACAATGGAAATTAATTTTAAAAAATATACTGAAATGCGCATCCCCTTCTTTCTCCTCCTCCTCCATCCTCTTCATCTTCATCCCCCTTCTCTTCCTCCTCCGAGCCTCATGCTCTTCCACCGCCTCCCCTCCTCCATGTGACATCCGAATCCGAATAACTCGAACCCGACCATATTAAGGTCCATTTGATCCGATAAAACTATCGATCAATATTAAATGATATGAAGTGATCCGTAGATCGTAAATCAAAATTCATTTGGAATCAATCGATCAGAAAATGATTGTACCTTAAAGCGTGCCACCAAAAAAGCCACGACGTAATTGGAAACCGTAAAAATGATCTGAGACCATCATAAAATTCATCTCGATAAAATAAAACCAACAAAATCGATCGTTTATAAATCGGATGTCGTTTGATAATTTAAAATCGTAAAATTTAATCAAAAATTAAGAATGTATCTTGACCATTTCTGAATTCATCTCATATCAGAAATATATGAATATTATATTCATTTTGATCGGCATTCAGAGACGGTCGAAACGAGCTATTATTCATCTAAATCGGAGATTAGAGGTGCAAATGCGGATAACTTTGGTATTCCGGATAAGAGAGAAAGAAAGGTTCAAAAATTAAAAAAAAATAAAATTTGATTTTACAAGATCTAGCAGCAGCCCCAACACTTGGCATCCAATTTCCCTCTATTTATCAAATCCAAAGGCCCTTCCCTTGGTTATATAAACACCAACCCCTCTCTCCCTTTTTCTCAAGTTTTCCCCCAAGTCCCCTCTATTTTTTCTCCAGCTGAAGAGAGCACCCCAGCCCCATCCATCTCTTCAATTGAATATGTTGCCCAGCAGCTCTTGAGGAGAGCTGCTACAACTCCTTGGCAGTGTTGTTGTTACTTATCCTTTCGCTAGAATTATGGTCTAGCACCAGATGTTGCTACTGCATCCGACCAAGTTGCTCTGTAGCAGCCATTGGATGTTGCTCTGTTGCCTGCTGCTCAAGACTGCAGTTGGAGATGATCAAGAATTTGTTGGAGCCTCCCTTTGCATGCAGTTGTGGTGCTGCTTTGAAGAAATCAACGGAAGTTGATGCTCATGAACTCCTAGCAGCTGCTACAGCCCCAGCATTTGGAGGAGCTTTGCTTCATCCCTTGTAGTCTAATCAAGTTGTTGTTGTTGCTGGTCTTAGAACTATTTGTTGCATGTTATTTTGAGATCCAAGAGGTACAATCATACAACATCCTCATGCTTCCATTTGTGTAAGTTTCATAGAATATGATTCCAAATTCAAGTTTCAAAATTATAACTCATGATCTTAGGTTTCAAAAGATGAGAAATTGAGGAGAATTACATACATTTTTAGTGCTAAAATCAGTCCACAATTATACCTTGATTTCATGATTAAAATTGGAAGAATTGGGGGGGGGGGGTGATTTGCATGATATAGGACTCAGATTCAGACCACATAGCTAATGTTTTCACGCTTAAATTGTGAAATATTATGGATGAATTACATGTGAATTGAGCCTCAAATTCATAGCGCAATAGCTATTGTTTTCATGTTTAAATTGTGAAAGATCAGTAATTAATTACATGTGAACTGAGTCTCAAATTCAGACCACAATAGCTATTGTTTTCATACTTAAATTGCGAAAGATTAGGGATGAATTACATGTGAATTGGTTCTCAAATTCAGACCACAATAGTAATGTTTTCACGCTTAAATTGTGAAAGATTAGATATGAATTACATGTGAGTTCATTCTCAAATTCAGACCACAATAGTAATGTTTTCATGCTTAAATTGCATGTGATTTGAGTCTAAAATCAAACCACAAATAGCTACAAATTCCAAGCTTGAATTGAGAGATTTGGGGGAGATCAACATACAAATTAGACCCAAATGAAGATCACTTAATTAGCTACTAAGTTCATGGTTTTGAGATATAAATGATTTGGGAATTTCGTGTAGCATTCAATTTAAATTTAGATTTAGTAAGTAGTTCCGAATCTCATGGTTAAAGATAAAAGGATTTTAGGAAAGTTACATAGAATTGAACTTAAATTCAGATTTAAGGAATTGCTCTAAATATCATTATTAAAAAATGAAGAAGTTAGGTGTATGATGAGTCCGGGATCTACCCTTTTTGATGTTGTCGAATTAACATTTTCGTTGTAGTCAGATAAATCCGGATCGATAAAAAATAACTGCACAAATCGATGAATCGTCAAATGAAATTAATGTGCAGGTTTATGTTTGTTTAACCTGGGCAAGCTCCAGGGTCGACTCAAGGAGGCAAAGGAACAACTCGGGATCAAGTTAGAGGGATTAGATCGCAGGTTTTCTAAGTGGGATATTTTAAATTTTTTATGCAATAAAAAATGTATATGCACCGATGCGGATGAACTAGGTTATTAAGAAAACGATCCACTTAGCCAAATTAATCTTTGATGCCAAATTAATCCAAATCAGCCAAGTTATATTTTTCCAATAACATTAATCCAATGATGAATGCAAATGTATTTTTTTGGAATTTTTGGATTTAGTCTGCAAAAATGAAAAATGCAAACTTTTTTTGGATTTTTATGCAATTTTTCGTGCAAATGATATGCAAAAATTATGAAAAAATTAATGGAAGTAAAATATGATGAAATTAATCTAGGCTAATGTTTTTAGAATTTTCTGACACTTTATGATTTTTTTATGAATTTTTACTGAAAATAGAGCGATTGTGAGTATTTAATTCTTAATTAATCCAAAAAATCAAATTATCCAGAGATCTATTTATCGCAAATAGATATTTTAATCAGGAATCCAGAAGAGTTGGAATTTCTCAAAAATCTTATTCGTGGATTTAATTAAAAATCAATTACAGAAATCCCCCTAGAATTTATTCTATGCACAAGAAAACTCCAAATTGGACGAAATTTAGACTGTAATTAAAGTAAAATTAGAGGCATCATCTATAATTTTTTCACAATTTTTGGAGCAATAAATGAATATGTGTGAATTTCAGAGCTTAAGTGGATGAAATATCACTGATTTTCAGTCTCTGTTTTTTAATAAATAGTATGATGCTCATAAAAATGCAAATAAATAGCCACGAGATAAAGAATTAGTTGCTCTACAATATGTTATTTTTTGATTTAAAAATGATGCAAAATACTGTCCAAATAAATGCTCAAAGTCAAGGGTGTCTTTGCAATTACTGAAATGAAATAAACCAACTCAAGCTGTGCCTAAGGGCACTTTTGTGATTACAAAAACTTGAAAGGGAGCAGATGCAATTTGCATAATATAAAAATAAAAGTTGACCTTTGTATGCTAAGACACACGGACACGAAAGATGGGGCGGCGGTGCTGGCGCGTGGAGGCGGTGCACGGGGCGGCGACCGCCGCACGAGTGGCTCGCGGCGAGCAGGTGGGAACTCGCGAGGCAGCGTGCAAGCTGTGCGGCAACAGCAGCGAGGACGGCTGAGGTCGGGCGTGCGACCGCAGCTAGGAAGCGGGCGGCTACCGCGTGAGGGCGGCGCGCGCGGGAGCATGTGGCGACGGAGGAGGGCCGCTGGGGCTGGGACCTGGCTGCGCGCTGGCCGCTGTGGCTGGAGCCTGGCGGGTATGCGCGAGGGATGGCGTGCGCGATACCAGGCGGAGGTGCGGCAGGGCGGGGCTGGTGTAGGCAGAGGCGGCCAACGGCCGCGCACGAGGGGTGGCGCATGCTTGTGGGGCCACGTGGAGGACGGCCAATGCCCGTGCGTGGGGCTGTTGAGCGGTGGCGTGGCTGGCAGCCGCGGGTGGCCGTGGTGCGGACTCGGCCACTTGCGGGAGGACGGCAACGCTGCTGGAGATTGCGGCCGTGTGGACTGCCTTGCAGTTTTTTTGTTTTTTTATTTTGTTTTTTTGTTTTTAGATTTTTATTTTTTTTCTTGTAAACTAGAAATGGATATATGAAAAAAAGAAGGGGTGATATGGATGATTGTGGTGGTTGTGATTTTGAATGTTCGAATAGAATGGTGGTGAAATTGTAATGAAGATTTAGAATGACAACAATGAGAATATTAGATAAAAAATTGATGAGGAAAAGTTGAGGGATACTTACCTGTGGTTTCGCCGGATGGAGCTGCGATATGCGGCTCTCATCATGGCGTCGATCCGACTCGGCAAAAAAATCGGAGAAGCTATGCAGCTTGGATGTGGTTGCGACGAGGTCGATCTTTGTACCTCGGATCTCGCCAGATACGATGGAAACCGTCGTCGCGTCGAAGACTTACTCGATCGTTGTCATCGTCGAGCAGGCTGAGCTGGTGGTTCCTTTTCTCTCTCGATTATGGCGGATGAGGGAAAATGATAGAGGTGGCGGTGAATAAAAAGAGGAGGGAGTTGAAAAAGAGATGGAGAAAGTGGAGAAAATGGTGGAGGAAGTGGAGAAGATGTGGCTTGGAGTAGAAGGCAAGTAAAGGAGAAGAGGTAAAAGGAAATAAAATAATAAAGTAATATAGTAGGCTACTAAAAATAACTAAAATAGTAATAATAAAATAATAATAATAATAAATCCGAAAATAATAAAATAAATCCGAAAATAATGAAAAAAAAGAGGTGACATGTGGCGGCTCCAGGAACTGCCACATGTCGCTCCTAGAAAATTCAAAAATTAAATATAAAGAAAAATAAAAAAGAAATAACAAAAGGGATCAAATCAAAAAGTGGTCAACACGAAAGTTGCTTATCTCGATGAGATCTACAACTTTCGTGAAGGGCCAAAAATTAAAAGAAGACAATTGTACAAAAAAGTATTTTTGGGTGGTACCTTATAGATATAAAATACCGCATTTTAACTTTGTATTTTTTGTCATTTTTAAAAAGAGAAAAATAAAAATAAAAGTAGAGAAAATATGAAATGAATATTTACAACTTAATCTATTTTTTTGGATTAATAATTAAGAAAATAAAAGGATAAAATGAAGGGCAAACAGGTCAATATGTACAATATATAAAAGGGGCCCAAAACCCAAGTTTTTCATATGAGCTCCGATTTTAATGAAATTGGTCTTGTTTTGAAGGTCTTTGAATGTATATTACTTTAAAAGTAAGTAGACCTAAATCAGACACTGTATGAGAGAGATACGCGCATTTTAAGGCTCCTAATCTCAAACTTGGATTGGGGTTTTATTGGTCAATTTTACAAGTTAGTATTTTTTGATATTTTTTCTTTATTAGTGTTAGTAATATATACACTATAGAGTTGGTTTTATTGGATTTGGAGTTAGTATAAAATATATACAAATAAGGCATTTTAGCTAATATTCAAGTGAATATTTACAAGTGAATTATGCTTCTTATTTAATGCAAATATGAATACTAAAATGCGGATATTATCAATGCATGCATGAATGCTAATTATGCAATATTGGTGGAAATATGCTCCTAATTACTCGAGAACAAATCTCTATTTTCAACTTTTAGAGTGATGAATCACAGATTCATCAGTGTCTTGGCATGAAATCAGCTTAAATCTCAGATCAACAATTATTCTAGAATCCTTGATTTAAAAAGATGAAACATCATGAAGTTAGAATATAATTTGCGTGAAATATATCAGTATTTAGTCTAAGTATCATGATCTTATAAAGGAGATTTGAAATACACATATTAGAGTATTAATACCCTTTTCTTATAAAGTCAACAAATGATTTCCTATGGTCATTATGACTATTAATCCTCAATCAATCTATCCTTGAGTATCATCTACTAATATAGACTACTACTGATAAAATTTTGGATAAAAGATCTAGATCTGTATAGTCAAATACAGAAATGATTGAGAAAGAAATGAGTAATCAAGCAAGTGAAAATGATGGGAATCGGTGATGACTGATAATTAATAGTACCAGTCATGATGAACCTTACACATGATCATGTGAGGGCGCGGTGACCCTCAGTTGGGAATGAGATAGGAAGTCCGGTTAGGGCAGTGGCCACCAAGTGCGCGAGTCTAGAATCATTGTCCTTTTTACAGTTTTTATGCAAGCTCGTGGTGTTTTTACGCTTCGTTGGGATCCAGATTTTTGATTAGTTTCACTAACCATGTTTCAGTAGGGTACCTAAGAAGGAGGACCCTTAGTTTTATTTTTCGAGCTCTTTTTGCACGTACTAGTAGGGTCGATTTTGGAGTGACTTAGTTCAGAAAGTCTCTTCCACCCGTCTTTGGGGCATAGTTTGGAGTGTGCCTATCCCTCTCCTGGTCCGCACTTTCCACTAGGAGGGTGAGACGGAAGTGTGCCTTAGGAGGTTTCCTCACCGCTTGAGTTTTGGTTATTGTTCCACCAGTAGGTCCTAGCAAAGAAAAGATTGTTGTCAGGTGCAGTTGAGTTGGTTACAGTCGAGTTTGGTTACAGTTGAGCTTGGCTACACTTGAGCTTGGCTACAGCTGAGTTTGGTACTATTCTTGAGAGTGTTAACTGTTCCACCAGTAGGTCGTGGCAAGGAAAAGATCGTGAGACAAAAATCATAAATCATCGTCAACCATCAATCATTGACATTTAATCAGAATTTAGAACTACTACTATGGATGTTGGGTGAAGCTAGTGGACATGTTGGGAACTTAGTTAGGATGCGTTACACTCCACTACATGCCTATGGAGGTACCCAAACCATAGGGCATTCTTCACACCTTAGAGTCATAGTGTGAGGTCACACTCATACCAAGACCACAAATTATCCACTAAGCTTCAGAATTAGACAAAGATAAAGTTCAGATCAGAAACTCATCATCTACAATCCCAAGATCCATCAACATGAGTTATAAGTATAAAAAAATGATAACCTACATATGGATTATATAATCAATATGGGTGAACAGGGGTTCACATACATAACAGGTTGAAAATTAATTTCCATGCAAGTAGCTTGTTAAATTTAAATATCAAACTCTATCTACTTGTTTCTTTTTGAAACCATTGAATTACCTATTTTATTTCTAATAAATTAGATTGTACTCAACTTTTGTTGATATTTCTCTTGTTCCAAACGTGAATGGCAGGCAAAGCACCTGCATCACAGTATTTCAACAGCTGGAAGCTGAACTTCTGCAGTTACTTTCGACGGTACACATGTTATAATTTTTGTATAGGATAGTGTAATTGCTTTTCTTTCTCTTCTATATTTTGAGTTTCATGCACAAAATGTCAGTTTCTTCTATTACATGTGTGTGTGTATATATGGAAATTCATGAAAATGTGAATTTGGTCACTTGTTATTCTGTAGCTTGTTATTAAAAATGTGAATATCATTTAAAATACAAAATTCTTCCTCATTTTTGGTAACCTAATGCCATCTATAGCAAACGTAATACCGCGAGTGCTGTGTAAACAAGTGATGGATCTCCATTTCATCACCTTTATTCTTTCATTTTATCTTTGATCCTTAGTTAAATGCATGTATATATCATTAATTTATCAAAATAAATACCTAATAATTTGAATAGAATACTATATAAAATATCGTATAGTATTGTATTTAATTCAAAAATAAAAGAATAAAGGGAAAAAAAGAAAAAGAAAATAAAACACCATTGGTGTTAAGTGACCCTAAACCCCAAGACTTGGTCATCATGATGACTTGGTCGATAAGGAATAAAGTAGAGGGAGATAGGATCCATGAATTGTACAGAAAAAACGTTAAAAATCTAATTTCTAATTCATAAGTAATTACTTTTTTAAACATGTTTTATATGGTCATTTTTACATCTCAAATAATAAAACCCTCTACCTAAATATTGTAGATAAAATACAAAGAAAAATACAAAATTGAGTTCATATTAAAATAATGTACAGTGTGCTTGGGACACACAAAATAAAAAACCAAAATAAAAACCTCACAGGCATGTATCTTCTCCATACTGTATCAAAATAGACCAAAATCATCTTTAATTGTATATAAATTTTAATAAGTTATTTAAAGAAGGTGGTTTCATCTAATTTGAGTTAAGATGCAAAAGTTATGTTTTGGGCCCTTATCGTGCAATATACATGTATATTTTTATTCAATATATTTATTCTTTATATTTTTTTAAATTTTTTAATTTTTATAAAATTGAAAATATTATTTAAAACAAATATCCATAATTAAATAAATTAAAACTGTTAAAATAAAATTAAAATAAATAATACATACAACTACATAGATAAAATACATATGTATACATCTATAATATATGTACTTATTTATTTAAGTGTACATATAAACTCAGAAAAATACAATAAGAATACCTAAATATGTAATTAAATAATTTAAAAATGCATAAAATACTTGTAATTATTTATTACAAAATAAAAAATACCCAAATACATGTATATATACCTATATTTATACTTGTAAGAATTAACATATTTTAAATGGCCTCTAATAAATAAATAAAAATATACATTAAATACTACATAAATAATAAATATTTCTTTTTTTACAATTTAAAATTAATTAATTAATTTTATATTTTTAATTGAATTTATTTTGCATTTTTTGGATCTCATTTTTCTGGTTTGTTTATGTGGACCAACCAGGGATCTCTATTCGTTGACCTCCACTCAATTGTACATCCACCCCTCGCCTTCTGTCAGAAGCCTCTGACGACCCTCTCTTATCTCATTTTCACACCTCCACCATATCTCCATCATCCTCAAGCCTTACACCACTCCATAGCCTGAACATCTAGGATCTCCGTCGACCATATCTCCCTCACCTTCCTCATTTCCCTCGCACACAATCTCACCTCAACTTCTACTGTTTCATCTTCTTTAAAAATATTCACCCTTCACCGTCTTTTTGCTTTTGGTCCCTCTTTGTGTACCTTAGCCCCTCGGATCCCACTCAGCTCCTTCCCCTTGGTGACATCAACCAGAGCGTGGGCTCTACAGCGAGGAGGAACGGAGGAGGAGCCAGATCCACCATCTCTGGCCACCCACCACCGAAGGTTCTGCTTTGTCGGCCCACGAACAACTGGAGGCCCTTTATATTCCATTCGTAGGTAAATTTCTTAGTCTTCTTTTGATCCCAGCTTTTAACTTTAGCATTGATATCATCTTTAGTCAAAAATCCCCAAATCCTTGGAGCTTGAGCTCCATGGCAATTCATCGTGCTCCTATCGTCTGATCATCCCCATTTCCATCTCATTTCATCCCCCGTCACATCCTCCATCGATCGACCATCTTACCCACTCATGATCCATCGTGGACCAGGGAGTCGAAGCTCCCTCCACTGCCCTTTGTCGGAGCTCCACCTTTACCTCATTCCTGGCTCTTTTTTGCTTAACCCTTGGGCCGCGGAGTTAGCCCTCAAGCCCAGGATCACTTTGGTGTAGGTCCACGACTCCAGGAAGGCTTCTGGAACCCCCTTGAATAGGGATGAAAATGAACAGATACCGATACAGATATAGGTATCACTGTATCCTTTTTCGTTTTGAATACGAACATGGATGCAGATATTGACAGATATTCAAATTATCTTACCATATCCTTATAAAACAGGTGTAAAACAGATATTGATCACATACGAGTAATGTTAAAAATACTCCATAGAATCGACTTAAATATATACAAATTGGATGGAAAACACGTGATATAAATTTACTAAATGGTTTTGTGTCATAAAAATATACAAATATGGTAAAAGAAGGCATAGAATTATGTTATATATGGTTAAAAATAAATAGGTGACTATATTTATATACGAAAATGGATTTATAGATACAGATACGGATGTTTGCGGATATCAAAACAATATCCCTACCAGAATCCCTTTGAAAATAGATACGGATACTGATGTCAAAATTTGTATAAATTTGATACGGTGGCAGATCGGATACAAATATATCTGTTACTGTTTGCATCCTTACCCTTGAACATTTGGAGCAGCTCCAGTTCCTCATACCTTGTCTGAGCTCTCGGAGCTCCCTCACCTTTGTCGGAGCAACCCTCTGCAAGCGGAGGAACACCGGGAAGCCAAGGCCATCATTAGATTGAGAGGAGACCATTGGAGCATGGAGATATGACTGATCAAAGGTCATCGATGCCATGTTCTTCAGTTGTTCTGCGAACCTCCTTCCCCGTCGTCCGATCAAGAACGCAACCCAGATCTAATATGGGTCGTTGAATCTATTCGAAGGGGTACGTAAGGAGAGCCCTTAGATCCACCACGTGGCAGCAGTGCAGCGGTTGCATTAAAGGTGCATAAGTGGTAAAATTTGCGTCCAACCCCTTCTCCTTTTTTTGTTATTTATAAACGGGCATGTAATTATTTAAACTAGTTCAAAAATTTTGGGACATTTTGTGTGCATGTCCTTGATACTTTTAATTATTACATTTAAGTCTAGTGCCAGGTCACCTCATGTGGACCCCCACATGAGGTGAAATTTTGCAGGCGTACCCTTAAAGATTTTGTAATTGCTACTTAGTAGTTAAAATCAAGTTGAAGTCCAAACTTTGTGGTTATTTTCCCCCTGTGTCGTTGCCTTATATTTATTTGCAAAAATATCCATGTCAGCTTGATTTATTTTTATGTATGCATTTATTTTTATTAAAAATAGCTTATGTGCTCTGAAAAACTCAAAAAATAGGTGTATGTGCATGAGTAGCTGCTTGTTCACGCTATTAATTTTATTTAACATTTTGCATGTATTTATCATTTATTAAAAATCAAATAGAGCTATTTTATTTCTTAATTGACTTTAAAATTGCAAAAAATTATAAAACTTGTTATAAAAACTCCAAAAAATAGCTATTATTTATTAGCCCATTTTATAACTCAAAAACAAAAATCACAAAAAATATCAAAAGAAACTCTTAAAATTAACAAACCCTTTCTAACCCTAAAAAAATAAAAAAATATTTTCAAAAACTCCAAAAATATTAGTGTATATTCTATATTTTTCTATATATCATTTTCTTTGTATGACTATTAAGCTTGAGAAATTTTGAGATCATTTCCTATTTTTAGTTCTCAAATCAATTCTTTCTAATTAAAAAGTTCTTATTTTGCATCATTTTTTATTTTAAAAATACAAAAAATTGCAAAAACTCCTTAAAAATTCATAAAGACAGAAAAATATTTGAGAAATATAAAAAGATCTTATTTGGTTATTTTTGAACATCTGTATCTTTATTTCTAAATAGTATATCCTATATATCATATATATACTTATATAGTATTATATATTGTTTATATTATTATTAATTATTATAAATATTAACAATATATTTAAAACCTTATAAAATAAAAGGACTGTTCTTTCGGTTATTTCTGATTTTTGTATATTTATTATATATATTGTAATATATATTACTTCTATTATATTTATATTCCCTTTATATATAGGGTGTAGGTAGTTACCTACACCCGGGGCTTAGGCTCCCAGCTCCCTTCTTATATGAGAAAAGGGAGCCTACACCCAAGGGTGTAGGTAACTACCTACACCCGACTCATTTTTTAATAGATTTTTGATTTTTTTTGAAATGGAATCTTGGGGGAATTAGATCACTATGTACCACCATGGTGTCATTCAAAATTCAACTTAATTCGATACTCCTATCATCTTCATCAAGCCTATCAAATTTTAACGGTCTCAGAATTACTGAAATTGACCCCTTCTAGATGAATGTGTTAGGAATGTTTGTTTTGCATGAAACTCGAAACACATATTCCTCTCAATATATTAAGAAAACCCCCCTAAGGTTTCATTCAAAAAAACTCAAAAATCATGCAAAAAAAGGCCGGGTGTAGGTAGTTACCTACACCCAGGGCTTAGGCTCCCAGCTCCCTCCTTATATGAGAAAAGGGAGCCTACACCCAGGGGTGTAGGTAACTACCTACACACGACTCATTTTTTAATAGATTTTTTATTTTTTTGAAATGGAATCTTGGGGGAATTAGATCACTATGTACCACCATAGTGTCATTCAAAATTCAACTTAATTCGATACTCCTATCATCTTCATCAAGACTATCAAATTTTAACGGTCTCAGAATTACTGAAATTGACCCCTTCTAGATGAATGTGTTAGGAATGTTTGTTTTGCATGAAACTCGAAACACATATTCCTCTCAATATATTAAGAAAACACCCCTAAGGTTTCATTCAAAAAAACTCAAAAATCATGCAAAAAAAAGGCCGGGTGTAGGTAGTTACCTACACCCGGGGCTTAGGCTCCTAGCTCCCTTCTTATATGAGAAAAGGGAGCCTACACCCAGGGGTGTAGGTAACTACCTACACCCGACTCATTTTTTAATAGATTTTTGATTTTTTTGAAATGGAATCTTGGGGGAATTAGATCACTATGTACCACCATGGTGTCATTCAAAATTCAACTTAATTCGATACTCCTATCATCTTCATCAAGACTATCAAATTTTAACGGTCTCAGAATTACTGAATTTGACCCCTTCTAGATGACTGTGTTAGGAATGTTTGTTTTGCATGAAACTCGAAACACATATTACTCTCAATATATTAAGAAAACCTCCCTAAGGTTTCATTCAAAAAACTCAAAAATCATGCAAAAAAAAGGCCGGGTGTAGGTAGTTACCTACACCCGGGGCTTAGGCTCCTAGCTCCCTTCTTATATATCTATATATCTTATTTATATATTATTAATTAAAAAAATAAATATCAGAAAAATTCAAAATTAACATATATATTATTTAATTAAAAACCTACAACCCTTGATTGATATTGTGCATACTCATATACACTTTTGCATTTTTTATTCATCAAAATAATTCCTGCTATGTCCTGTGTTCCTTGTGTTTGACCCTAGCGTGCTTGTTTACTATATACATTCATCGTAGGGTATAAGAAATTTTGATCCACATTCTTGCTTGACTTGATTGTTCGATTCCTATATTGTGTGGGTTAGTTGTTGAAATTATCAGAGAGGTTCTTAGGTTATCATCACAGCGTCTTAGTGGTACTGCCTTGTGTAGAATACAAGACAGTACCTGATGGTTCTCTTTGATTTTTCAAATGACATCATTGTCGGGGAGCAATGGAGTCTACATTATACCACTTATTTTCCCTTTTATTTTCTACTATTTATTTTTTATAACTGTTTTAATCCATATTTCTTTGTTGATCTTTCTTGCGAGGGAATGTCTGGCGATGATCATCTCTTAGGAGGTGGACACGCGCGAGCTGCAAGGAGGTCGACGCTTCTACTTGTAAGCTATCCAGGAGAGTGAATGATAGAGAAGGAGAAACACAGAACTGCATAGTTCTTTATTTTATTTTGTTAGGAAAGTGTTTTTTTGTAATATTATTTGTAATAATTTGGACTTGGACACTGCCATACCTAACGAGGTCCATTGCCCGGGTGTTTATTCACATGGGGGCCTCGTCAGTTTTCTCGAGTTTTCTTCGCTTTCTTTTCCTTTGTTTCACGTGTTTTGAGTTTTTTTCCCTTGTTTTTCTTTGATTTGTGTGATTAAGCCCTAGCCTAGGAATTGCTTGATCGATAGAGTAGGTCCAAAGCCCTAATTAAATTGCACGTACCTATAGATTCACGCCTGAACTTATATCAAATTGATTGTTCATTATTTGGATTTGAAAGCACGTACCATGAGAGACTCCACACAACACTTTTAGGGCCTGTTGTGGTAGACACTGAGGAGTTTCCAAGCCCAAACTCTAGGTTTCTTTTCTAGATATTCAACATCTAGTTCTTCACGTTAATATCAATTCATGTTTTAAGGCGCTTTCATCGGCTTGCAATTGCATATAGAGTAGGTTTTAATTCACGTCTAGCATCTTGCATGAAGAGTGGAGGTAAGTTGATCACCATCTATCTTATCACACATTTTTTGATTACTTCTTGCATTGCTTTTCCGACTCCTCCTCTGATTTTGATCACCCTAAATTCTAAAAGAATTGAAACCTCATTAAGATTCATGCATTTATAATATATATATATATATATATATATATCCAAAAAAGTGATAACCAATAAAAATATGACTGTTAATATTACTCGACCCTAAAATCAAAAGGACAAATCATTATTTTGGGGGAGAGTATCCCCCTCCTTGTACCCAGTTTGCATTCAGACTGAGTGAGACACGTACACCTAAGGAATAGAGCCCCCATCCCTGGACTTGTGCCTTAAGTGCTTGGGTCGGCTCTTGGACCCTGATATTTATGGAAGCACTTTCCTCAAATGTTAGACGAAGTCATTCTAGTTTTCTAGTATGTGTGCACCGCTGACTAAAATACAACCATTCTAGGTGACTGTACCCATGAGCTTGTAAATAATTATTTTCTCACCTACCCCTAAAATTTGACAAAATAAAAAACCGAACTTTCACGAATCATCAATATGTTGACTTGGTGAATTGAGGGGTTCGTTTGTTTTTATTTGTGTTTTTTTGTGTGCATACTCGATCTTCTCTGTGCATTTGCACCTTTTTCTTGCATATCTTGATTTGACTATAGTGATCCCCCGATCCCTGTCTTTTGTTTCGGATATGGATGAGTGGAGTTATTTTTATCCAGACTTAGCAAATCCCTCTTACTCTCCAGTCGGTCCACCTTCATTGTATCAGGAGGATTTTTATTCTGAATTTCCTTTTTATACATATCCGCCTTATCCATAGTTTCAGGCATCGGATTTTGATTTTTACCCACCACCACCATCACATTTCCCACCATCTCACCTACCCAAGACCACGCTTTTGGAGTCACCTCTCATGGACACTGCTCTTGAGTACATGACTCGGGTAGTGGAGAAAATGAAGCATAGGTAGATGACATCACTAGTATAAATAAGAGTCATACTGACGCTTCACCTTCCTATGCCATGGATTTGCTAGAGGACACCCATGAGAGCTTGCAATCACCCAAATACAAAAAAAAGAGAAAAATATAAACATACAAAAAGATAATGGAAGACACTTAGCGAGTCAGTCTGTGAGGAGAAGGCACCCTTGCCATTTCCTATACCCACAACACATTCACCACAATTCCCACCTTCCCCATCCCCAAGGATGACACCGTACAAACTGCTCTCAGTCGTCCTTGTGTAGATGATGATTCTGATCTCTTCCCTTGTATGGAAGAGAGAAAATCTTAGAAAAATATTAACCAAACATGAAGTGGTGGCGGATATTCAGGATATTATTGAAGTCCCACTTTGCCGAGCCATGAACCAATTGTCTGCGCCCACACCCAAAGAGAGAAAGTGACGACGTAGAACTGAGCGACACATTCTCACCTTGGCCACTGCCCACGCCATCACTCACCATCCATCCACTAGGAAAGGGGACACTAGTATACCCCTCATGAGATGTGCCATTTCTGACCACATGTGTGATCATACTCTCCTTGACGGTGGTGCATCAATTAATATAATACCCTTCTTGTTGGTGCAGTCTCTTCATCTAGAGCCTTGATGAAATCCAATTTCATTGTATTAATCCCTAGATATTAACCCCCTAGCTTAGACTGGTGTCAATAAAAACCAGATAAAATATTGTATATATATGAACCTTAGAATAGATTCAAAATACAAAAATAACAAAAAAATCCGTAGTGTTTTATACCCTTAAAAACACTCATAAAAATATTTCTCCCTTTATTTGACCTCGTTTTCTTTTTTGGTCAACATGAAACTTGTAGATCTCGTCAAGATCTACGACTGTCATGTTTTGAGTTTTTCAAATTCGGCCACTTTCTCCCTCTTTGCGAGGTTTTATTCTTGAATAACCTGATTGGGCCACATGGCACTTTCTGGTTTGCGCCACGTGGCCCGCTTCTTTGTGCGCCACCCGTACCCCTTTTTCCACCGTCTGATCACTTCTTTCCCCTTCCATCTCAACCGTTCCGTCCCGCAACCAATTTCCACCCTTCGATCAAGTCCTAGACTCAATCTCGCCCGTCTGCCAACGCCACTTTCTCCTCACACCACATGTCACCTGCCATAGCTGCCCGATCGCTCTTAAACGCCTCAATCTCAGCCGCCTATCTCCACCTTCAATTCCCACCATCCGATGAACACCCAGGTCTCATCTCAGCCGTTCTCTTCCGCCTGCATCTCCTCGCGACACGTGTCGTGTTCGTAGAACTCCATCCATTCTCCATCAACCTAATTCGCAACGCATCTTAGCTCCCTCCTCTCAGCCGTTGGATCTATCCAACGGTCGAGGAATAATCTTCTACCTCAGGCTCCTCCTCTCTCCCACTTATCCACCTCGCGCACCTGTCGCCCCCTTTCTTTTTCCACCGCCTCCTCAACCACTCTCTCCACTCACGGATCACTCCATGACCAAGCATGATCCTCCCTCACCCTCGCGTGCCCCTTAGATCACCATGTTCCCCTCTCCTGCGCTCCACATCGCCCATGCAACCCATGTTGGCGTCATCGTTCCGCCAACCTCCACCCTTCAAATAACCCATCACCGACCTCATTTCAACGGTTCCACTTGTAGGTGGGGATCCATCGATCCCCTCTCCCCCTCCCCGTGATAGGGGGAGGCCAGATTGAAGGCGCAAAGACGGTGGAACCCCAGTGTTGACCCATAGCCATGGTAGGCTATACCCCAATGCTCTGACTCCGACGAGCTGCCCTCAGTCACCGCGGGGGTCCAGCGAAGACCAGGGTCTCGTCTAGAAGTCTGCTCCCAGGCTCTTCCTCTGCCATAGCCCATGTAACTTCTCCGATCTCCGTTGTGCTTTTTCATTATTTTTCTCTTAATTAATTAGGTCCCTCTATTCACTGCCACCTCCCATTAATCATCGCATTAGCTTCCCCGCACATCCACCATTCACACGCTCCCCTTTGATCACTCTTCTCTCCACCGCAACCTCAGACCACTCCACCTCCCCTCTTCTCCAGGCTCGCCGAAGAAGACGACTGTGCCACCCCATTCCTCATCCCCACACGACCCTCATCTCGCTTCACTCCGCACACACTTTGCACGAGCACCATGCGTCGGCTATCTGCAGACATTGCATGTATCTTCTTCAATGGCCGGAGCCGTCGCCGAAGCAACATTCGCGAGCTTCGCTTCCGGTGTAGAGACGTCGAAGCACTCCTCTAGATCGACCAGCTTCTTCCTCGTGCTTCTACAAAGGCATCAGATCTTCCAGGAGTCGACATAGAGCTTCCTTGAGCTTGAGAGACGATGGCAGAGGATCAACAGCATCATCGAAGCCCCAATGTCGCCGCCGCCCTCGTGACGGAGGAGACAACGCCAGAGCATACATGCACCATCTGATTGCTCAGATCGGACAGTCTACTTTAGGCCACATCTACACCTCCTAGAATCGTAAAACCACCATTCGATCCCCATGATCGGATGGTTCACAACGCCCCATGTGTTAGATCCGAGCAGGAGCAGCAGACGTTCGATCTCGATGATCAGACGATCCATAGAGGTCCATGTCATCAGCTTCATACGTCAACTCCAAGCCTCCAGGTGCTGAGCATCCGCGCCTCACCCGATCCATCTCCAAACCTCCACCGAGCCAGCGTCGATATCCGAGCCTTCCCCGAGCCTGCACTGGACACCGAATCTCTCCCTACGTGCCTCGTCATGTGCGGGCGAGGATATTTGCAGGGAGGCCCCCACAACTTCTCCAAATTACAACCAGGTCCTGCCATCACGTGATGCCCATGCGTGCCTGGGGTAAATTGCGACCAACCCCTCTGGGTTTTAGTAATTGCATTTGTACCCCCACACGTGTGGGTAATTTACAAGGAAGGCCACACAACTTTTGTTATTTACATTTGGGTCCTTCTAGGGACTTGTTTGCTATTTATTTTTATATTTTTGTTGCAATTATCCCCTGGTTTCTTTTGTGAATATCTTGAGCATCCGAGCTCCAATTCAGTTGATTTTAGTTGCATTTCGAAGCTTGTTTTATGATCTTTCTAATGCCATATCTTGATCTCTGTTTTGACACTTTAAACTTTGATGCTTCATTTTAATGATTAAGTGTCACGTATGTAATGCTTTTCATGCCTTGGCTTAATTGATCAATAAGGACTTACTTCATGATTTGAATCTGATTTTGACTATTGTTTAAATGGCTCAAATATTTTGTCTAACTAGGGCATATTTGCATCACCATTATGTCGCATATAAAAAATCAAATAAAAAATTATATGTCTGCATTGTTTGCACTGTGTCTTTGTGTTCATATGGACCTGTGGATTTTTAATTCAACATTTAATCGGAATAATAAGAGTCTAGATATATACTTAAGAGGCTCGTGTCTCTGAGTTGGACCTTGGGCTTGCCCAAGTAAATAAAAATGCCGCTTTAGATTGATTGATGTTGTTTTTAAGCATTTTTTGATGGATCCAATTTAGCCCGACTGTAACGACATTAGAAGTGTTGATTCTACACTATTAAAGGGCTAAATTTTGGATTCGTCAAGCCTCCAAAGAAAACCAACATGATTTGTCAATTTACTGATGGACCCGTAAAGAGGTCGAGGGGTATTCTTGAGAACGTTGTTATTAAGATCCATGGCATGAGCTTTACTATAGATTTTGTTTTATAGCCCATGGAGAATTCCACCCCTGTGGAGTGCACTCCGATCATCTTGGGACAACCCTTTCTCACAATTGTGAGTGCCGTTATTGATTATGGATCTGGAGAGATATGCTTTCGTTCTGACAATGAGAGCATCTTGATTACTACATCCATTGATGAATCTGCATTTCATCATCTTTATTCATTTATTTTAGCTTAAACTTCTTATAAAACACCTGTACATAATACTAAATCAATATTCTTACTAACCTGCATGTGTGTGTAAATATTATACATATATTATTATTTTAACCTAAAATAGTAAATAAATAAAGATTGTATATATGTAATAGATACATGTTGACCTGAACCTCGAGAGAAGGTCAAGACTTGACCTGATCGACCAGGAATAAAATAGGGGGAGATAGGGCCCTTAATCAGAAAATCCAAAAAATGCTTTGTAAATATTTTTCTATGTATATTTGTAAACTTACACTATTTTATTTGTACATAAATTGACATCAAATTAAATAATTTTCAAAACAAAAGTTGTAAAAAAATGTTTTCTAAATAATAAAAATAATTGCAAAATAAAAATCGTGTATAGAATAAAAGTAACCACATTCGGAAAAATCCATAAATCGATAATTGAAAGATCAATTCCGGCTCTATATGAACTCAAATTGAACCAAACTCATTCCATCATGTTCTAAATTAAATTATCTTTAAAATATTGTGGTTTCATAATTTTTGGAGTTGCAGTTTGAAAGATGATTTTCTGGGGTGATTTGTGCACTTTTACCATTTATTTATTGCATATATCCATATTTATTTTTATACATATTATATTTGTAAATAATTGTAAATACTTTTAATAATAATTATTTAAAATAAAAAATCAAAAAACAAAAAAATTAAAACAAAAAACTAATTTCCCTATTTAACTATGTATATAATGTACCATATGTATATAGTATATATATAGTTAATTCCCTTAAATAACCCTCACAAAATAATAAATAATTAACATTTATTATTTAATTTAATAAAGTGATGAAAATAAATAAATAAATAATGTGAATAATTTTATTAACTCCACCACAAACTTCCTTCCTTATCTTTATCTCCATTCAAAATTTCCTTATCTTTATCCCCATTCAAAATTTTAAAATTCAAATTCAATTCTTTTCCCTATCAATATGGCTCCTCCTCCCTCATTTCAATTGATCAATCTTTGGTGAGAGGAGCCTAATCTCCAAGAGCTTTTTGTTCTAGAAAGGTGCCTAGCCTCCAAACATTCCGGTGACAGCGAGTCGGCCTTCGTCAAGGCCATTACGACATTTTCCGCTTCCACAGTGAGATCCATTTTTTTCTTATTCTTAACCTAGGTTAATCTTAGTTTAATTTTTACATTTTTAATTTCATCATCATTTTTTTATTATAGATCTTAGTTAATCATTTTTAATCAACCATCACAATTCGATCTGCCATCGATCCCGATTTTCCATCTCGTGTTCTCGATCTCTCCACGTTCATGTTCTACCTCACGCAATCTATCAACTCCGGTTGCGTACGGCAATCGGAGACTCGGTTCTCTTCCATCACGATCAACGAAACCATCCATTCACCTAACCACTATTTGATTTCTTGACCGAACCGCCGTGCTCGAGTCGTCATTTATCTCTAATGACAGCTTCACATGAATTTCAAAAAAAATTCAAAAAAATTCACAGCTGCAGTTTCAAAAAAAAAGAGGAGATGCTGTTAAAAAAATAAAAAAGGACGGTCGCCAGCCATCTCTGCCACTGGAGTTCCCCTACCACCCACCGACCTTCCGCTCTCCGCGCACCGTCGGCCACCACTTCCATCGCAGTAGCACCAACCACGATCGCCTTCGATCTATCATGTAGCCCATTGCGCGCGGGGTGTATCGCCCTTCTCCACCGAATACCATAGATCGCAGCACCCGTAGTACTGCGAGCCGTGACGTCAGCCAGTCTCCCACCAACATGTATAACCACCAGCATGACATTGCCGCATCACATCACCCTTCGCACCGCCAACCGCGCGCAATCGTCGTGATCGCCTTCCGTCGCCTATCGCTTTCATCGCTCGTCACCTGCCGCGAGAACCATGCTATCACCATCAACAACCCCAAGCGAAGAAGATCTAGACAGCTCATGACCGCCACCCACTCGTCCGTCGTCTACCGTCCCCGCGCGAGGACCAAACCCACCGACGCTGCCGCCTGCTTGGAGGAAGAATGAAGGGGTGACATGCCCCCTTCCTTTTGGTTTGAGAGAAGAAGAACGACCTTAACCCTAAGGAATTAGTTATTTTCTCAGAAAAATTACAATAAAGCCCCTCTAAGTTTCTTCAATTGCAAAGAGGCCCTCGCCAGCATCAAGCACGTGCATTGCACGTTTAATTGGGTAATTTGCACTTTCCGCCTTTTTTTAATTTATCGTTATATTTTAATTCCAGAACATAAATTATTTGCATTTCAATCATGTATATCCAGACTTTGATTTGCATGCTTTCCTTATCAGAATAAATGTTTTTCATGATCATATAATTCTGCAAAAATTTTGCTATGCTTCTGATGTGTGTGTCTTCATAGATGATTTTTATTGCATTTTATCATTATTTCTTATTATTAAAAATTCAAAAACTCCACATTTTTTCCTTGTCTGAACGTTGAAAAATCATAAAAAATGAATATTGTGCCAAAAATTCTAAAAAATTAGAATAGTTTTATTTTTGTATCTTTTATTTTCTATCCAATTTTCATGCGTTAATTATGTTTAAAACTCAAAAAAAAATACAAAATATTAAAAAATCTTAAAAAAATATAAAATTATAGAAAAACCTAAAAAATGTGATTTCACTTTCTGTTTGTAGATAATTTTCTATAGTTTTTAGGGAAAATAATTACAGTAATTTTCTATTTTGTTTTTATATTTTTAAAGTGTAAATTAATTTTGTTTGCTCACTGTTTATATTTTCCCCTATTTTTATTCATTTTTAAGAATCCTAAAAAATCTAAAAATCTCTGAAAAATTACAAAAAAGTGAAAAATAATTAAAATACAAAAATATTTTATTCGGATATTTTTGAGCATTTTTGTCATATTTGAAAAATCAAAAAATTCATTTCTTTTGTGTATAATTTTTTTTTAAAATTATATTTTTGAAAATAAAAAATTTACAACACTAAAAAACATTCAAAATTTGAAAATCAGAAATATATAAATAAAAATTAAAAAATTTAAAAATTAAAAAGTTAATAATTTCACAAAAACCAAGATAGTTAGCATTTGAGATTCCCTTTTTGCTTTAATTGATTTCTCAATTATTTGAATAACCCTCGAGAATTGTAGCTTCCCTGAGTTCAATCCTGTTGCTATATAAGTTAATTAAATAACAAAAATTCTCTTGCTACATTTATGTAGTTATTGGCTTGAGAAGAAAAAAATAAATTTTTTGTTGCAGGGTTCTTTGGGTCAACGACACAACACATTTATTTTATCTGATTTCAAAACCTAGAAAATCCCGACCAACAAAATGGCACCGTTGATGGGGAGGCACGACGAGGGTAGTTCGACTTTTCTTTTGACATATTATTCTTGGTTGTAAATATTTGTTTGTATTTTTCGACATTATTTCATTGTTCATATTCATTATATCTCATTTATTTTGCCCGCTCATATATATATATATATTATATATATATATATATATATATATATATATACACGTGTGTCTCTTGCACATTCTTTCTTTCCATTTTCTTGCGAGGGTCGCGGAGCGAAGGAGGCGATCCTAGGAGAGTTGAAGCACCTAAGCGAAGAGGTGGCGGATTGATTTCACCGAGCCGTAGGAAAGCGTGAGAGGAGGAGAAGAATATTTGAAGGAGACCAAGGATTTCAAAAAAAAATAAACTTTCTTTTATTTATTTCTAGCATTTAAACTCTTGTAAAAGGACATTCATTTATTGCGGGCTCTGTTTCACCAAGTACCGGTGCACTTAAGGAATCTCACCGGTTTTGTTTTTTATCAACTTATTTTTCTTTGTTTCACGCGGATTTCGTGAGCTACCAATTGATTGCTTTAATTAGTTTTCTTGAACCAGGTAATTAAATAGGTCCAAAAATGTTAAACAAGAATTTCTATACCTATAGAATAAAGCGTAATTGGACTTAGTCAAATTTAATTGATTCTTGACTGTTAATCGAAGCTATTGTTAGGACAGTTCACTTGCATCATATAGGTTAGTTTATTTTTTTATTTAAATTTTGCGTGGATCACCCTGCATGTATAGTGCTGGTGACAAGGTACGCATCTCTAACCCCTGCATGCATCATTGTATTTAATCACGCATTGGCATTTCTGATCTCCTTCCCTTTTTTTACACACGTAAGTTAAAAAGGAAATTGTACACTCGGTAGGCGATTTATTGAAAATATTCAAACAATGACAACTGCCTAAAATTCAGGACTGCTAAAGAAAACTTGACCCTAAAATAAACGTAAGGAAAAAATCTTTGTTTTGGGGAGAGTAACCCCCTCATTGTTTGATTTATTTGCAAAGTGAGAGAGGGACAACACTAGGATAGAGCCACGCCCGGCTTTTCAGATAGACTATTGGTTCTCCAAAAAATGATTAGCCACTTTTCAGTGAGGAAATGCAGGTAGCCGATAAAAGATCCGAATTTCCTTAGCAGAGTGGGAGGTTTAGAGGACTCCGTGTAAGGCTCCGACCTCAAGTAACATGGGTAGCCATATTTTTATGGTCCGTACTTACTCCTATAGTGGCTGAAAGTGGATGCAACTAGTCGTATGAATCGGGCTAGTATGTACGGAAAGACAAGCACCTAACAACTCGTTAACTCTTTCTAATGTTGTATTCTCACCAAACTCTAAAAATTGACAAGATAGAACCTTCACGGTCTTCACATTGCGTTGAGTTAGTAAACTAGGGGTTTGTATTGTGTTTGATTGCTAGTGGTAGAGATCCTTTCATGCAATTTGCGCCTTCACTCATTTTCACTCTTGTATTGACCTTCGTGCTCTTGCATCTTGTCTATTGATTTCGAAGATGTCGGACCGGAGTATTTCTCGTTTGGACTTTGCAAACTCATTCTACACTCCGATTCGTTCACATTCTATTCGGGAAGACTCACTTCCTGAATATTCCACATTATTCATGTCACCCTTCACAACATCCATCAACCCACTGTTTGAATCTCGAACTAGTATCTGAGACTCCATCATTTCTGAGAACTAATTGAGTATCATGCACATTTTCAGAGTCGAACACCAGATACTTGATGCCACCAAAAGGAAAGGGAACCATGTCGAAGCAGAGCAAGATCAACAACACCATGTTAGCCTCCATTCAGTCAATTCAAGCTCAATTAACATAGCAGGCTAATTTTTAGACCGCATTGAGAGATATGATTCTCGAGCTGAGACAGGAAAGACAAGATAGAGATGAGGATAATATAAACCTTGGAGGTGGGAATGGGGGAGAAGACCATGTGATAGAACTTGTGGCTAAGCTTACATTAAAGGATGCTTATAATCCAGGGGAAGGACATACAAATTCGTGGATATAAATCCCTGCTATTCATGGGCATTTTGAGCTTAAGCCCACTATTTTGCCTCTTCTCCCAATATTACATGGAAATATTAATGAAGAACCTTATGTACACCTCCAGCAATTCGATATCATTTGTGGAACACTAAACTACCCAAATGTTCCATTAGAGATAGTGAAGATCACGGCCTTCCTATTCCGTTTGATGGACAAAGCGTTGTATTGGTTAAATCACTTGGGAAGAGTTGTCACTACTTGGGAAGAGTTGAGGTCCGCGTTTCTGAACAAATATTACCCACTCGGACGACTGAATCAAATGCGATCCTTGATTGCTAAGTTCTCCCAGATGTCCCATGAGCCTATTCACGAGGTGTGGGAAAGATTTAAAGATTTAACGGAGAAGTACCCCCATCATGATATTCTAAAGACAAGCCTTGCACAAAATTTCTTTGGGGGTTTAAGTATAGAGAATCAGAAGCTGGTAGATGCCGCTTGTGGGGGTAGCCACTTCAACAAGGACAAGGATGTACTTTATCAAATTTTTGAGGAGATGGTGGAGAGTTCAGCAACTCTTTCTTCTTCATGTGCTTTTCAGAAGCACCATGTCACCTCCCAGTAGTACCTCACAAGGCTGTCAATATGACGGCATCACACGAAGTGGATAGGGTGGACAACTCTAACCTGATCATCATTGGAAACCACCTATCCAAAGTGGACATTATTGAAAAATGATCCAAGGAGCTTGAGAAGCTTCAAGTGATCGAACAGAGGATGAAGAACCTGGATAAGTTGGATGAGATAACAAAACACCTAGAGCTTCTTGTGAGTATGATCAATGTAGTTCACAGTACGAGTGCAACACCCGATACCTATACCAGGGAGCATACTTCTTCCACCCAGCAGAGTAGCGGAGGATCATCCACAGTTCATCATGTCTACTACATGCAGACCCCTGATCATGTCCAACAACATTTACATCAGATAGTTCTGTACCAACAGGAAGTAGCCTACATTCTTGAGCAGCAGTCTCCATCTCCATCTATCATTCAGGAGGTGAACGATATCTGGTTCGACCGTGAGCGAAACCAGCCCCGTCCGTCAGGGCAAGGCCAGCTGGGTTCACAGTAGGGTCAGAGAGCTGCCCACCAATTTCAGGGAGGCAGATAGCAGCAATACCAACACCAACAGTTCCAGCCTCACTATCAGTCTCCACCACAGTTCCAAAACTGGAGACAAGGCCAGCAACAACGATATGCATATTTCCCTCATCCTAACCAAATGCAGACTGCATATTATAGACAATATCCTCCTCCTCCTCATTATCAGAATCCCTATGTGATGAATCTCAGATTCATTACTCTAAAATACATGGATTAACCACAAATCCCCAAAATTCATCTGCATTTCATCCATTAATATGCATAATTAGCATTCATGCATGTATGATTAGTAATTGCATTTTATCACTCATAATTGCATAAAATAAGAAGCCAAAAATCTCAGTCCGATTGACATGTAAAATAGCCTAACTTTCTTGATTTTTAACTAATTCATGCTAACTCCTAATGACCTAAAACCACCTCCATTGTTTACATATTGCTAATAAGAATAAAAAAATACAAAAAAATCACTAACCTAAATAAGTGGACCAAAAACCCAAGCCCTAATTACAGGATTCTCGGACTAAAACCTCGATATCTTCCTCATCCAATGTCTGATTTGATCCTACTCACTTTTAAACTAATGTACATTCAATTAACTTCAAAACAAGACCAAGTTCAAGTGAATCAGAGCTCATATGTGAAAGTTGGGTATTGGGCCTCTTTGTGCATTTTGTATTTTAGCAGTTTTTGACCTATTATTTTATGGACATAAATAACCTATTTTATTTTATTTCTTTTTCAATTATTTTCTTTGACGAAAGTTTTATTAAAATGTGTAAAAATCCCATCTTCAGATATGACACTCATACAGAGGACTGGACTGATGATATCAACAAACATAAACCTTGTATGTTGACTCTACAGTATAAGGGTCTGACCAATCATGACCAAAGGAATGAAATCTACTCAAATCAGCAAGACATGCCTGAGTCACAACATTTTGAGTATGTGACCTATGGATTCCCTCTGAATCCTCCACCTAAGCAGACTCTTTCCTTGATTTTCAAGAGAAAATATCAGAGGACAACAAATCAAGACATATTTCGAGAGGATCTTCTCCTAACTCGTACATGAAAATGGAAGATGAAATAATTGGATCTCAAGTTAAAAAATGAGAGAACACTCAGACTGCTCACATAATTGATCATGAAAAATGTTTGGAGGATGATATTTCGAGGATAAGTAAAAGATATGAATTACTTGAGGATAAATTTAGAAAATTTACTGAGTGACTAATTTCATTTTATGGAAGCTCGAGTAAGCAAGTGGAGGATGGAATAATTAGATTTAATGTTGAAAACCCTGAGGATATTCAAAAACCCATATAATATGTTCATTATAATGATGACTCTGACAACAACACTTCTGCATATTACTCCCCTAGGAATAACTCTGACTCTGATTCTGACTCCACACATCAAAGCCCCTTCTCATCTACTGAAAGCACCACATCACCACACCACATAGAAAATACCAAAAAATCAGACAATCAGAAAAATTCATAAGGATTGAAATTGAGGAGGATTTGAATAATTTGATCATGCTCTAAGGGAAGCACTGGAGAAAAGATTGATTTTTGAACTTCCCTTGATACAAGCCATTGAACACTTCCCCGACCTTAAAGGATTTGTAATGAGCAAATTAATGATGAAAAATTCAGGCAGGACAAGAACAAAGACAGAAAGACATATCTTGTCAATGGCCATCTCCTTGGTGTTGAGGAGAAAAACCAAGAGCCGCATAGTGAAGCGGTTGCCCAAATTTGATTGTGGAATCAAACACATAATATTTACCCATGCTCGAATCGATGATGACTCACCAATCAATATGCTCCCGACCTGTGTATTTGACAAGCTCAAACTTGGATTTATCAGGAAGATAAGTGAGATTGTTCAACTCGTTGATTGATCTATAAAGCAGCCGAGAGGAACCATTTCAGTCATCGTTACATTCCAAGGTGCTCCGCTCAAGGTCGACTTCACGATCACTGATAGTGAGCATCAAGGAGAATTCACCTAGTCTCCAATGATTATCGGAAAGCCATTCTTGGCATTGAAAAAATTCAATTATTAAGTGCGAGACCCGGGAAATCAATTTTACAGCATTGAGAGCACTTCAATCTCACCCAGTCTTTGAGGAACCACGATTTTCTGAGGCAACCCATGAAGCTATCAACAGTTGTAACCACCAAGCAATAGACGAGCCCTACCCCACTGCTACACTTGAGATAATGGCTGTTGAGGAGACTATTGATTTAGAGACTCATCCCATTGTTCCATTTCCCGCTGCTCTCACCATGGGAAATGACTTCTTATATGACCCTGAGACATATGCATGGGCACATCCTGAGTCGGCTGAAATCTCATCTGACCACTTTGATCAAATCAACATGACACAAAAATGCACCAACATCAATTTAATTGAGAACGAATATGCATGACATGCACTAACCAGTAGTTCAGAGACTCTCCCCACTGTTCCATTTCCCGTCGCTCTCACCATGGGAATGGACTTCTTATATGATCCTGAGACATATTCATGGATGCATCCTGAGTCAGCCGAAATCTTCTTTAACCACCTTGAACAAATCGATTAGACTCAAGAGTGCACCAACATTAATAATACTAAGAACAAATACGCTGGACGTGCATTGACCAAGGAGAAAAATTTCAATGGTTATTCATTTAGAGGCTCTATTATCAACACCTCACTTCCAGGACCAACACCTTCACAGACAACACGAAACAAAATGGATGCTCCTTCATCTAAAAAGAAAGTCGCCATTGACATGCTGAAAAATGAATTGTATGATGATACCTCATCAAGTCTGGAAAGAGTTATCTACATGAGCGAGGTATGTTCGACAGTTCTAAAACCCTATCTACTCAAGGATCCAAACACCAATTTCTGTGGGATGACTCCTGTTCCTCACTATTATTCATCCAAAGCCGATTCTCCTGGTCTCATTAAATATACTGGAATAATTTCTTATCAGCTAATTAAAACTGGTGCTTCAGAGTATTCATCATCCGAGGAAGAATCGTTTGATCCCAAGAAGGAACAAATTCTGAGAAAACAAATGAAGCAACTAAAGAACAAGAATATCTAGAGTGCCTCCACCTTCAAGTATCATTCTTCTGAGGATAACTCCGATGATGGCTAGATATCATCTGATTCATACCCTTCATCTACTCTCCAACACGACTTTTCTGAAGATAATACTGACAAAAGTTGGGACTCATATGCTTCATCTTCTTATCATTACGATCTTCCACCTCAGGCTCACAAAAAGATCGACCGAAAACCTCCTTAATCATCGGCTACCTTCCATCCCTTCCGATCCCATCAGTTCCCTTGTACACCTTCCTAACTGAGGCCAAGACCTAAGTTTAGGGGGACCGACGCCACCTGTATATACCATTCTCCTCAAGATCGCCCCATTTCCACCCTTCTTTCTTACTTAGGCTGACTAAGAGCCTAAGTATAGGGGGAACCAATGCCCATATGTATCTCAAGACTACCTCAATTTCACTCTTTGTTTATACTCAAATTGTTCACAATCTAAGTATAAGGGGGCAGATTGACTTCTATTATTTTTCTTTTTCACTCTCTTACGCTTAGCTCGAGTCGTGTTTTCTTTACGCTTCTTGTGCTTTGAGGACATAACACTCGCATGACGATGTCCATAGTTTGACTCTTAGTGTCTATCCTAGTCTCTTCATTCTAGGCACGACTCTGGAATAGAGAATTAATTTGTATTCTCTCACTATGCACTTAGCTCAACTCAGACGGGGTATTGGAAGATTGTGTGAGTTTCTTTTCTAGCAACGTAGACATCTAAAGATCGGAGTACGAGTTGAAATAAAGCTTCAGAAAAGGAATGGACGGCTGGGCACTTTTTCTAAGATCCCAAAACTTGTACAGAAAAAAGATTCCATATCAGTAGGGGCATAACAATATCCATGCAGAGCTACCAAAAATTCAAACACAAAGAATTCACTACCAAATAAATATTTGACCAAAAAGGTCCAAGCTTTAAGAGAACCTGCAGATCTTGGTGGAGACCTAGCTAAACTGGCTGGCTTCAAAAGGAGATGTGACTACACTGGTCACCCTCCAGTTGTTTTCTCCTTCTTCTAATTTCTCCCTCTCTATTCGATTGTAAACACAGCGCGACGGACCTTAGAAGGAAATACCTGACTCCCCGAGGATGAGTTACTGGAGAGGAGGTTTGCATGGTAGTCATTCTGGATGGAAAGAGATAAAACCTTTCATACACATGAGTCGATTGTTCAATGTTCATGGGGTATGCTTTGGGAAGGGGATTGATCTAAGATGACTTCTGAGCCGAAACTATGACAATGATGTGTAGAACTTGAAGGTTGTTGATTTTAAAATTCTAAGTCTCACAAAAGTTCCACCAAACTAATAATCCAAAGGTTAGGCCTAGCTCCATTTTCACCTTTTACTCATGGTCTTGGTATGGAACCCAATCTCATTTCACCTCCTTGCATTTCTTTAGATGCTCAAGGACGAGCATGGTTTAAGTATAGGGGAATGATGAATATCAGATTCATCACTCTAAAATACATGAATTAAGCTCAAATCCCCAAAATTCAGCTAGATTTTATCCATTATTCTGCATAATTAGCATTCATGCATGTATGATTAATAACTGCATTTTATCACTTGTAATTGCATAAAATAAGAAGCCAAAAATCTCAGTCCAATTGACCTGTAAAATAGCCTAACTTCCCTGATTTTTAACTAATTCATGCTAACTCCAAACAACCTAAAACTACCTCCATTGTGTACATATTGCTAACAAGAATAAATAAAAAATATAAAAAAATCACTAATCTAAATAAGTGGACCAAAAACCCAAGCCCTAATTGAAGGATTCTCGGACTTAAACCTCAGTATCTTCCTCATCCAGAGTCCGATTTGATCCTACTCACTTTTGAACTAATGTACAATTAATTACCTTCAAAACAAGACCAAGTTCAAGTGAATCAGAGCTCATATGTGAAAGTTGGGTTTTGGGCCTCTTTTGTACATTTTATATTTAGCAGTTTTTGACCTATTATTTTATGGATATAAATAACCCATTTTATTTCTTTTTCATTTATTTTCTTTGATGAAAGTTTTATTAAAATGCGTAAAAACCCAAATCCAAAACGAGCTTGAAATCAAAGAAACTAATAGAGTCCGAGTCTTCACCAACAGTCTGTACAAAAGTTGTCATTTTCGCATTTTATTTTATTTCTTTATTTTCTTAATTAATAAAAATCCAAAAAATTAGACTAATGTGTCAATATTTATCTTTGATTTTATCATATTTTTTCCGGATTTTTCATTGATTTAAAAATAATAAAAATAGAAACCCAAAAATCAAGGTATTCTATGTACATGGGATATCCAGAAAATATCACTTTATCCAAATGATCGATTTTGGTTTTGATGCCTTCGTGAAAGTTGTAGATCTCATCGAGACGAGCAACTTTTTTGAAGAAACTTTTTTGGATCCGAGGTCATTTGCTATCTATTTTTTATCTTTATAATTTATTTTCGAATTTTCTGGAGGTGCCACATGGCAACTCCTGGAGCCGCCACGTGGCACCCAATTTGAGCTTTTCATAATTTATTTTATTAAAAAAATAAAAAATAAATTAATTTTTTTAAAAAATAAAAAAACAGAAAAATTAAATAAAGGGCACCATGTGGCGTAGCCTTGTCCGTCCGATCTCAGCCGATCAGACGGCCGCTGCGCATCTCCCTCCTCCCTTCTTCCCCCCTTCCCCTTTGGCACCGCCACCGCCTAACCCCTTCCATCTCTGGCCGCGCGCTGCCTCCCGATGACTGCCGCCATCCTCTGCTATAAAACGACCGTCATCGCACCAACTTGATCCCTTCCACAGATAGCCCTAATTTCTTTAAGGTGCTCTCTGGTGATGACATCCCGAAGAACCTCCACTTGCGGCGAGATCCAAGGCCCGTTGGCCTTACTGCATCGCATCCCTCCTCCGTCGCTACTGCTCTCGCTTCAGCCCCTGTCGTCGAGCCAACCTTCGTTTTCACCTTCAAGTCGACTACGTTGCTCCTCTACCTTCGAGATTGCCGCGCCATCCATCTTCACATCCAGGTGCTTCACCAAGCGAACTGCTCTGGCTGCCTTCAAGCTCGTCGAGCAAGCATCGCCAACCGTCGCCTGGGGCCCTTCATAAATCTCCATTGCTCAATGACTCTAGAACATCAACGCCACCCGACACCAATGAACGCCTCCGACAACCAATGTTAACCCCCCCAGGCTTCTCCACTAGCATCAGATTGCCGGAGGACAGCTTCGACTTCGTTAACTCCTCCGCCTCCAGCCGTGGAACCTCGTTGCTCCATCGCGTACCACCAACGTCACCGCTCCTTAGTTTGCCCCGACGCCCATAGGCCGTGTGTCGGATATCCAGCCGTCAGCCATCATCCTGTCAGGTTCTCCAGCCGTTAGCCATGTGACCCCCATGTATCGTGGGGGGACAATTGCAAAGACCCTCCTGAGGATTGCCCGATTTCAATCACGACCCCACCTCTCAAGGGTCACGTGCTCTTGAGAATTTTGCGAAGGACCCCTCCAGTCTGCCCTATTTGCACCGAGGTCCTGGCGCCCCAAGCATGTACCCTTGGGAATTTGCAATCTGACCCCTAAGGGTCTCGATAATTTTACTTACACCCATGTTCTTCATTTTGTTATTTAATTCAATTTTTTGTATTACAAACAAAACCATGTGTTCCTATATTATTTCAAGAAATATTTTCACATCATTTTATTATTCCAAAAATAACATTGTGTTGTTTAATTAATTCTTGGCATTATGGCGTAATTATTAGTTTTTTCTATGATGTGGTTATTTAATAATTATTATTCTTGAGGAAATTTGCATATTTTGCCCACTCTATGCTTCAAAATTCATAATTAATTAGTTATAGCTCTAAAAATTGCAAAAATTCACGAATTAAAGGATTAAATGTATTTAACATAGTGCCCAAAAAGAATTGCATTTGCATGCAAGGTTTTCTCTATAAAAATCATTTTGTAGATTTCTATCTTTAATTTTTAATAGGTATTAAATCTCGAATTTTCAAGATTTAGGATTATTCTTTGAAAATAAATAGTTTTAATATTTATTATAATTAAATATTAAACACACCATTTGAATTTATAAATTTTTTAAATATTCATCTTGCATCTGAAAATTCAAAAAAAAAATAAAATGTGTTCATTTCACTATATTTTACATATCGGCCAAGTTTCATAGTTTGTGGACTTATTTTGATTAATATTAATTTTCTAGTCCTTAAAATTGGTTGCATTTGCATTTTGCATCCCAAAATTACATTAAAAATACTAAAAAATACTACCTCGAAAATCGTACACGAACTTAGATAGACATAATTCTAGATTGTTCCTTTGCCTCCTTGAGTTCGACCTTGGGACTTTCCGAAGTAAAATAAACATAAAATCACGCCGATTAAAAAATGAATAAATTATTGTGGTTATTTATTGATCGATTCTGAATACTTGACGTAATTATAAGGACACATCGATATTTCTAACGCTTAATAATTCACATCGATTAAAGAGGGTATTTTCGGGCTTGTTAGATGGAGTCATTGCCGGGGAAGCAAACAACTTAGATTTTTGTCTAATAAAATTAGTGCTCGGTTTTTCCATATATTCGAGTAGTCTGACCCCCAGCTCTTTATTGTATATTTTCCATTTTTTGCATTTATTTTATTTTGAGACATTTATTTCTTATTTTATTTTTTTATTAATTTTTGTGTCACTCTCTTACATACACTCTCTCTTATTTTTCATGCGAGGTACCCGACGCCCATGGAACGGTTTTTTCGGAAACTGATGCAATTTCACCGACTTTCGAAAAGCCGCACTAAAATTAAGATCGAGTCGAGTCGTGAGAGAGCGTAGAGTCTAGGATTTATTATTTGCAATTTTAATTTTTATAATTAAGTGCTTATTTATAGTGGTGTCCGTTTGGACTCTCGCGTGTGTAACAAGACCCCAAACTTTCTCTGTGGTGTGTCGTGACCTGTTTCACTTTCCAGTGAGGGTGGGGTTCGACTTGAGTGGCTCGTAGGTTAGTGATGAATTTGCAATTCATCATCTTTATTCATTTATTTTAGCCTACAATCCCTTATAAATCACCTGTATATAACATTAACTCCATATTCTTACTAACTTGCATTTGTGTGTAAATATTGTACACTTTTTACATTTTAACCTAAAATAAATAAATAAATAAAGAAAGCAAAAATAAAGAAAATAAAAAAGGAAGACTGTATATACATAATAGATACAGGCTGACCCGAACCCTGAAAGAAGGTCAAGACTTGACCTGATCGACCAGGAATAAAGTAGGGGAGATATGGTCTTTATTCAGAAAAATAAAAAAAATTGTGTGATGTGTATATTTGTATACTATACTATTTTATTTGTACATAAATTGACCTCAAATAAAATAATTTTCAAAACAAAAGTTGTAAATAAAAATGTGTCCTAAATAATAAAAATAATTGCACAATCAAATCTTGTATAGAATAAAAGCAACCACACTTGGAAAAAGCCACTAAGCGATAATTGAATGACCAATTCCAGCTCCATATGAATCCAAATTGAACCAAACTCCCTTTTTTGTATTCTAAATTAAATTATCTTTAAAATGGCCGTGATTTCATAATTTTTGGAGTTACGGATGAAAAGTTGGTTTTCTGGGGTGGTTTGTGCAATTTTCCCGTGTATTTTGTACATATTGCATTTTGTAAATATTTGTAAATATTTTTTACTGATTATTTGAAAAAAATAAAAATAAAAAAAATTAAAACAAAAAAAACTAATTTGCTTATTTACCCATGTATATATGTCTATAGCATATGTATATAGTTAATTTTCTTAACTAACTACCACAAAAAAATAAAAAAATCACATTTAATTTTCCAATACATAAAGTAACAAAAAATACAAAAAAATAGCTAATTTTTGTAAATATTTTTTAACATTTATCTTTCTATTTTATCTCATTTCAAACTTTCTTTTCTCTTATCTCTTATCCTCATCCAAAAATTTAAAAATTTAAATTTCATTCTTTCTATTAATATGGCTCCTCATCCATCTTTTCAACTTGATCAATCTTTGGTGAGAGGAGCCTTTTCTCCGAGAGCTATCTTGTCACAAAGAGGTGCCTAGCCTCCGAGCCGTCTGGTGACAACGCGTCAGCCTTCGTCGAGGTGATCAAGGCCCCTTCTGCTCCTAAGGTGAGATCCACATCATTTTCTTCTTATTTTTACTCTAGGTTAATCGTAGTTTATTTTCGCGCATTTTTTCTTTGTCTTCATTTTTTATCTAGATCTTAAAATCCATCACGAATTGATTCACCATCGATCTCGAGTTTTCATCTCATTTTCTCGATCTCTCCATATTCTTTTGTACCTCGCACGATCTTCCACCTCCGACCGTGCACATTGGTCGGAAATCCGGCTCCATCCACCATTTTCCGCAGAACCGCACTCATTCACGAATCCTGTTTTGATTTGGGATTGAGTCATCATGCTTGCATCCTAATTTGTTGATATATATTAAAAAAAATAAAAAAATATATTTGTTTTTCTTCTCTCTAACATTTGTTTTGCAGGATCACATAAAAAAGGAAAACTAAAAAAGTAAAATTAAAAAAAAATAATTATTTTCAGTTCCGTTTATAAAAAAAATTTTAAAAAGTTTTTTTATTATATAGTTCCTGTTTTACAATAGTAATAAAAATAGAAAAAAACAAAAAATATCGGGCCGCAGGCCCTCCAAGCCCGCGCATATCCTCGCTCTGCCTGACCCCCGCCATCGCCCAGGCACACCGTGCTGCCCACTGTGGTGGCCTTGGCCCCCAGCCCTCGGCCGGCCGCACCACCAACCTTCCGTCAGCGCCTCCGCCGCCACGAGAGCGGTGCCCTCTGCGAGGCTCTTCCACCAACAACCATCGTAGTAGCGCCGCCAGCCCGCGCAATGTAGCCGCCCCACCGTGGGCAGCCCAGGCGCACCATCCCCGACTCCACCCGTCTCCACCGACCTCCGCCTGTAGCGGAGAACCACCGACCGACATCAGTGCCGACCCCTCCGAGCTCCTCCACTGAGAATCCGAAGCCCCGTACGCGCCATCATCTCTACGCGCTGCTTCCTCCTTCATTGCCAGAAGCCATCTCTGTCACAGACCGTTGAAGCCACCTTCAAACCGACCACGCCATCGTCGACGTACTCCTCATCGCCTAGCCGCGCTCCCCCTCTCACGCAGTGACCGCCATCGCAAGCCTCCGACCGCCACCGCCCGTCGTCATGCCGTGTTGGAGAGAGAATCAAGAATGGCGGCAACCCAACCATGCCCCTTGACTTGCTTATAAAGAAACGAAAGTAGCACAAAGAAACCCTAGGGCATTAAGAAAATATTAGGAAATTTGCAACTTTTCCCTTAGAAGTTTCAACAATTGCAAAGAAGACCACCAGCTCCAAACACACGTGTAGAGCATGTTTTAACTAGGTAAATTGCGACATTTTGCTTGCATTTTATTACTATTATTTCTTTTGTGAAAACATTAAACTATTTGCAAACTAGTCCCTGAATTCCGTACCTTTATTTTGCTTGCTTTTCTTATTAAAATAATGTTTACTTTGGTTAATAAAATTCCCAAAAATCATGCTATGATCGTGATGTGATTATCTTTTTAGCATAAATTTTTCATTGTATTTTTAAATTCATTTATTAGTATTAAAAAATAAAAAATAGTGTCTTTTTCTCTTCCTGAAATTCAAAAATTCATAAAAATTTGAATATTGCTCTAAAAATTCCCAAAAAAGTTAGAGTAGTTTTATTTTATTGTCTTTTAATTGCTTCCAATTTTCGTGCAATAATTCTTTTAAGAACCCAAAAAAATTGAAAATCATCAAAAATCTTAGAAAAATCACAAAAAAATCATAAAATTCTAAAAATTGTGATTTCAGTTCCTGTTTGTAGATATTTGCATATATTTCATCATAAAAATAATTGCTAGGAGTTTTGGACACTTAAAATATTTGTAAGTTGCAATACTCCATGCTGTGCATTCTTTCTCATTTTTACCATTGTTTGATTTTTAGAAAAATACAAAAACATCTGAAAATTCTATAAAAATTCCCAAAAATATTTCAAAACCTTAACACCCAAAAATATTTTCTCTAGATTAATCTGATCATTTTTGATATAACTGAAAAATACAAAAAGAGTGTGATGTGCATATTTCTTATCTTATGCATATTATTCTTTATTTGAAATTTAAAAAATTGCAAAAATTAAAATCACTAAAAATTTGAAAATCAGAAAATAAAAAAAATGAAAAATGAAAAATTAAAAAGATAAAAAATCCACAAAAACCAAGGATATTTTTCTTTTTAAATTCCTACTTTTTCTTTTAATTGATTTTTGATTAATTGAATAACCCTCGGGAATTGTAGCCTCTCTGACTTCGATCCTGTCCACTATACAGGTAAATACTTAGCAAAACATTTCTCTTGCTCTACATTATTCTTTGTAATCATTTTGCAGCGAGAAGAAAAAAATGTTTGTCTGTTGACGCTTGATTGGGTTGCAACGAAACAAAATGGTGCCGTTGTCGGGGAGGCACGACGAGGGTAGTTAGGTTTCTCTTTCGACCTGCTATTCTTGGTTGTAAATATCTGTTTATATTTTGCTGTTTACTCCATTGCTCATATCCTCCGCATTCATTTCATTATTTATGCTCATATTTTTATAATTGTGTTTCTTACATATTCTCTCTTTTCTTTTTCTTGTGAGGGCCCGCGGAGCGAAGGAGGCGATCTTAGGAGAACCGAAGCACCCAAGCGAAGCGGAGGCGGCTTGATTCTTCACCGAGCCGCATGATAGCATGAGAGGAGGAGAAGAAGAATTGAAGGAGACCAAAAAAAGATTTATTTAGTTATTTTTTCATTTGAACCCTTGTAAACGGATATTCATTTGTTGCGAGGTCTGTTTCGCCAAGTGCCAATGCACTTGGGGGACCTCACCGGATTTGTTTTCATTGCCCTTTATTTTTCTTTGTTTCACGCGGATTTCGTGAGCTACCTATTGATTGCTTTAATTAATTTGCTTGAGATAGATAATTAATTAGGTCCAAACACCATAAATAAGAATTTATGTACCTATAGAGTAGAGCGTAATTTAGACAGTCAAATTAACTTGTTCTTGCCCGTTAATAGAAGCTATCATCTAGGACAGTTCACTTGCATTTGCATATAGGTTAGTTTATTTTTTTGTATTTCAATTCTGCGTGGATCACTTGCATGTAGAGTGCTGGCGACAAGGTACGCATCTCTATCCCCTGCATGCATCATTGTTTTTAACTGCGCATTGGCATTTCCGATCTCCTTCCTTGTTTTCACTCACATAAGTTAAAAAGAAAATTGGACACTCGATAGGCGATTCTTTGAAAATATTTTAACCAAGTGACAATTGCCTAAAATTCGGGGTTGCTAAAGAAAACTCGACCCTAAAATAAACACAAGGAAAAATCATTGTTTTGGGGAGAGTAACCCCCTCATTGTTTGGTTTGTATGTAGCGAGAGAGCGGCCCACACACTAGGATAGAACTACGCCCGATCTCTTTTCAAACTACTATCTTGGGTTTGTCATTCTCCAGTGAGGATCTCTCCGGTAGCCGGTAAAGCGGCCCGCGACGTCCTTAACAGATTGAATTGATCGGGTAGCCGATAAATGGTCCGCAATTCATGCTGGCTGGTAAAGATCTAACTTTGGGATTAGGCTTATCTCCTGAGAGCATTGGGTTCCTAACAGCTCGCTTTAACTGCTCTGATAGATTGTATTCTCACCGAACTCTAAAAATTGACAAGATAATTGACCGAACCTTCACGGTCTTCACATTGTGTTGAGTTGGTGAACTGGGGGTTTGTATTGTGTTTAATTGCTTGTGTGTATACTAGATCATTCCATGCATTTGCACCTTTTTTATTGCATAGCTTAACTTGACTATCATGTTCTCCCAATCCCCGTATTTTGTTTCAGAGATGGCCGACTGGAGTTATTTTAATCCGATCTTCGTGGACTTCTCGCACTCTCTAGCCGATCCACCTTCCTTTTTACAGTAGGATCTTCCTCCTGATTTTTGTGCATATCCGCCTAACCCATTATTTCAGGAGTCGGAGGACTTTGATTCTCACCCACCCTCATCCCACTCACCTGATCCTGGGATTTTGGAGTCACCTTTCATGTTATCCATACTTGAGACCTTGAACCAGATGATGGAGCATATGAATTCGAAGATTACCAATCTATTTAACATCAATAAGAGCCAGCACGCTGCTCCACTATTTGAGGATATGGATTCACTTGAGGATAATTATGAAAGATTACAATCACCCAAAATGCAAAAGAATAAGAAAAACTCTAAAATCCAAAAAGAATTTGGGGAGTCACATTGTTGATTCATTTTATGAGGAGAGGGTACCCATGCCAAAATATTTTCCCACACACTCATGTCCCAACCTTGACCATGAGGATGGCACTGTACAGACTGCTCTTGGCAATCCTCATGTATATGCTGATTCCGATCTCCTCCCTTGTACGGAGGAGGTCCAAAAATTCAAAAAATATTGACTGAACCCGAAGTGGTGTCCACTATTCGTGAGATCATTAAAGCCCCACTTCAATAGGCCATGACAGATTTATCTACTCATCAACACAAGAAGAGAAAGCGAAGGAGAATATCTGAGCGTCACATATTGACCATGGACACTGCCTAGCCCATCTCCCATCGTCCGTATATTAAGAAAGGGAACACTGCCACACCTCTTGTGAGTTGCTCCATATCTGATTATTCTTGTGATAACACTCTCCTTGATGGCAGTTCATCAATCAATATAATACCCTTCTCTATGGTACAATCTCTTCATCTTGGGCCTCTCAAGAAAACCAGGATGATAGTTCAATTTGCTGATGGATCTATCAAGAGGCCGAAGGGTATTCTTGAAAACCCTGTCATTCTTATTCATGACATGAACTTCACTTCAAATTTTGTCGTATTGCCCATGGAGACCTCCACCCCTGTGGAGAATTCTCCAATCATCCTGGGACAACCTTTCCTCGCCCATGTAGGGGCCATTATTAATTATGGATCAGGAGAGATTCGCTTCCGTTCTGATGTAGGGAGCGATGCGTTAATCACTACATCCATTACTGAGAAGAAACCTACATCCCATGAGAGTGTGCCTGTGATAGCCAACCTCAAGGACTTTGACCATGATGATACTACCAAAGATTTTTGCTATATGATGAATGATATTGAGATCCGAGAATTCCTCTTCAAGAAGGAGGACTTGGAAAGCATAGACCTTGGAGTTCCCCATTCTAGTATGTGGAAATTCATTGATGACATCCGCGGAATTTATGAGGAAATGCATTGATGACATCCGCAGAATTTACATGATAGACACCCTAGAGTGGAAGGCAGACTCTGAGACTAGACAATACAGACATAGTTTGACTATATTCAATGATGAGTCTATTCCTATTCACCCTGATTCAGACGAGACCGATCATGCCAAATTTGATTTGATTGCTTTTATAAAGGAATTTGGGCCTTTTGATAAAGATGATGCTCTAGTGGAGGCTCGCCAGGCTGAAATTGATCCTACTTTTTCTGATAATGATTTCGAGCCTTTTTACTTTGATATTTGCGAGACTTCCCAGGCAGGACATGACCACACTACTTCCACTAACCGATTCTTGCCTGCACACTCTGAGACTGTTGAGGATACATTCTTGGTCGATCTTGATCAGTTCATGTTTAATGACGACCCCAATATCGACCTACACCTTGTTAGATCCATACCTTAGCGGTCCCGCAAGAAGGTTCGCTTTCAACCTTCTTGACCTTTGTACATCCACTCCTCTTGTTTATCCTTTCATTTCATTCTTTCTTCTTCCGTTTTATCATTCACCCCTTTTGTGTGCGTGTATATATGCTATACTTAGGATGGGCTTTATCCTAAGTATGGGGGGGGAGGGTAAATGATTTGTGTTGTTCATATTCGTCCTGTTCATTACTCCTATTGTTGCCTATACTTAGGGATACTCTACCCTAAGTATGGGGGGGGGTGATGTTGTTCATATCATTTTTTTTATTATTAGTTTTGAGTCTGTATGTTCTCTGCATCGGTTTTCCCCTTTTGTACAGTCTACTATACTTAGGATTACTTGATCCTAAGTATAGGGGGGGATCACCAACTTCTCTTCTTTTTATCTTTTCTTTGAGTCGTTGTAGCATAGAAGTCTTTTCACTTTTCTATACTTAGCATGAGTTATGTCTTCCCTTTCCGCTCTCTGATCACTATGAGGACATAGTTCAAGCTAAGTATAGGGGGATGTCGTATATATTGTATATATACTTTAGACATAACTCGTACTTTTTAAGATAATTATTTTGGGGGATACGTATATAATTTTGTAAAATTCACATGTGTAAAAAACAAAAACAAAAAAACAAAAACCAAACAAAAAACAAAAAAACAAAAAAAAACAAAAAAAAACAAAATAACAAAAAAAGAAACAAACAAAAAAATTCTTGTATATACTTGTATATATATTACTAACCTTTTTTTCCTTTTTGAAAAAAAATAAAAAACCAAAAATCTATAAAAACTTACATAATTAAAAAAACCCTTTCTTTTACATCTGCATTTTTCTCCAAAAATCCATAAAAAGTTCAAAATTAGAACATTGTTTTTTTAAATGTTCTTTTTACATGTGCATCATTTTTTTTAAAAAGCTTTCTTTGCATTGTTCATATTTTCTTACATTTGCATGTGCATTTTTTCAGGATAGTATTGGCATTTGAACTAAGTCTGGAATAAAATTGAAGAATGGATCTTAGTTGGGCCTTAATCCACTTAATTTCAGAGGAACCTTATAAGAAATGGAGTTAAGAAATTTGAGGTCCTAGTGACTTAATTCTTTGAGTCCATAAGACTATGTTCACATGTTATCTTGATTAGTCTAAGTAGAACATTTAACAACACACGCATGATTCTTTCAAACCGTGTCTTATCTTGGACAAGCACTCTACACGTAGCTCTTCATGGATGAGGTAGTGAGGAGGCAGAATCTTTTGGCTTGGGGTAGCATATGAGGGTAGTACATCTAGGCAGAACCTCTCGTCTTCCTCTAGGGAAGGAAGTGCGTCTCAACCTGGTCTAGCGATGTTGAGGTCTAAAGACAGGATGTTGTGGGGTTGCAATAATGCTTCAAAAGAGGGATAGTCTACTGGCTCAAGAGGAAAAACTCCTTATGTACATGTTGCATCTTGTATATACTTTCAAAAAAAATATGAAAAAATGCAGAATCTCCAAAAGTGGACAAGCCTGATTGAAAAGTAAAATGCCTGCCGGAGTGTATATACAAGGATAAAAAATTACAATAAGAGCTTCAAAGATAAATTTTTGTAAGCTTGCAACGGATGACTTGGATACCCTGGTCATGCATCCAAGGATAGGTAGCTACACTAGTTACCGTCGATTCTTTTCTCCATTCCCTCTTCTTGAGCTGGTTGTACTTGAACTTAGAAGGGAATATCTCTGCTCCTCGATGATAGAATTGCAAGACCGGGGAACCAGAGTTACCTTGTTGAGGAAGGTTGTTTCTTTGCTACTTTTGAGATGGGGAGCTATATCTCACTTACACCGTACAAGTAAAGATTCATAGTCACAAAAAATTGTGTATGTGGACTTGTTCTGACCCGAATGTTGAGGTGACCTGAATAGGAGTCCTGTGGAACTTAGAGGAGGTTTTAAATCCATCTCCCATTAAGGTTCTGACAAACTAATAATCCAAAGGTCTGACAGAGCTCCAAACTACAATTTTACGAAGATAAGTTTAATACTCAATATTGTCCTAATATCTTTATTTTCCCTTTCTTTTTCTTTTTCTTCACTTATTCTTTCAAATAAGTGTTTATAAGGCACTAGTAAAGGTAAAGCATAGGGGGATGATGAATTTGTGATTCGTCATCTTTATTCATTTATTTTAGCTTAAAATCCCTTATAAAACACATGTATATAACACTAACTCCATATTCTTACTAACTTGCATATGTGTGTAAATATTGTACACTTCTTACCATTTTAACCTAAAATAAATAAAGAAAGAAAGAAAGGAAAAATAAAGAAAAGAAAATAAAAAAGGAAGATTGTATATATGTAATAGAAACAGGTTGACCCGAGAGAAGTCAAGACTTGACCTGATCGACCAGGAATAAAGTAGTGTTGTGTATATTTGTATACTACACTATTTTATTTGTACATATTCAAAATAATAAAAATAATCGCACAATCAAATCTTGTACAGAACAAAAGTAACCACACTTGGAAAAACCACTAAGCGATAATTGAATGACCAATTCCGGCTCCATATAAACCCAAATTGAACCAAACTCACTTCCATTGTATTCTAAATTAAATTATCTTTAAAGTGGCTGTGATTTCATAATTTTTGGAGTTACGGGGTGAAAAGTTGATTTTTTGGGGTGGTTTGTGCAATTTCCCATGTATATTGTACATATTGTATTTTGTAAATATTTGTAAATATTTTTTACTAATTATTTAAAATAAAAATAAAAAAAATATTTTTTTTAAAAAATATTTTGCTTATTTACCCATGTATATAATGTCATATATGTACATAGCATATGTATATAGTTAATTTTCTTAACTAACTACCACAAAAAAATAAAAAATTCACATTTAATTTTCCCATAAATAAAGTAACGAAAATACAAAAAAATTAATTAATTTATGTAAATATTTTTTAACATTTATCTTTCTACTTTATCTCATTTTAAACTTTCTTTTCTCTTATCTTTTATCCTCTTCCAAAAATTTAAAAATTCAAATTTCATTCTTTCTATTAATATGGCTCCTCATCCATCTTTTCAACTTGATCAATATTTGGTGAGAGGAGCCTTTTCTCCGAAAGCTATCTTGTCGCAGAGAGGTGCCTAGCCTCCGAATCATCTGGTGACAACGCATCGGCCTTCGTCGAGGTGATCAAGGTCCCTTCCGCTCCTGAGGTGAGATCCACATCATTTTCTTCTTATTTTTACTCTAGGTTAATCCTAGTTTATTTTCACACATTTTTTTCTTCTTCGTCATTTTTTATCTAGATATTAAAATCCATCACGAATTAATTCACCATCGATCTTGAGTTTTCATCTCATTTTCTCGATCTCTCCACGTTCTTTTCTACCTCGTACGATCTTCCACCTCCGACCACGCATGATGGTCGGAGATCCGGTTCCATCAACCATTTTCCGTGGAACCACACTCATTCATGAACCCCGTTTTGATTTGGGATCGAGTCATCATGCTCACGTCCTAATTTTTTGATAAATATTTTTTTAAAAAAACAAAAAAAATATTTTTCCTCTCTAACATTTATTTTGCACGATCACCTAAAAAAGAAAATTTAAAAAAATTAAAAATAAAAATTAAAAAATTAATTATTTTCAGTTCTGTTTCTAAAAAAATTAAAAAGTTTTTTTATACAGTTCCTATTTTACAATAATAATAAAAAAAATAGAAAAAAAATCGGGCCGCAGGCCCTCCAAGCCCTCACGCATCTTCGCTTCGGCTGACCCCTACCACCGCCCAGGCGCACCACACCGCCCACCACGGCGACCTTCGCCCCCAGCTCTCGATCAACCGCACCGCTAACTTCCGTCAGCGCCTCCGCCATCACGAGAGCGGCACACTCCGCGAGGCTCTTCCACCAGCAACCATCGTAGTAGCGCTACCAGCCCGCGCAAAGCAGCCACCCCACCACGGGCAGCCCAGGCGCACCATCCCCAACTCCAACCGTCTCCACCGACCTCTGCCTATAATGGAGAACTGCCGACCGCCATCAGTGCCGACCCCTCCGAGCTCCTCCATCAAGAATCCAAAGCCCCGTACGCGCCATCATCTCCGCGCGTGGCTTCCTCCTTCATTGCCAGAAGCCATTTCGTCACCTACCGTTGAAGCCACCTTCCAACTGACCATGCCATCGCTGGCGTACTCCTCACCGCCCAGCCACGCCCCCCTCGCGTAGTGACCGTCGTCGCAAGCCTCCGACCGCCACCTCCCGCTGTCACGTCGTGCTTGGAGAGAGAATCAAGAACGGCCGCAGCCCAACCATGCCCCTTTACTTGCTTAGAAAGAAACGAAAGCAACACACAGAAACCCTAGGGCATTAAGAAAATATTGGGAAATTTGCAACTTTACCCTCGGAAGTTTCAACAATTGCAAAGAAGACCACCAGCTCCAAACGCACGTGCGAAGCACATTTTAACTGGGTAAATTGCAACATTTCACTCGCATTTATTCATGTTATTTCTTTTGTGAAAACTCTAAACTATTTGCAAACTAGTCCCTGAAATCCAGACCTTTATTTTGCTTGCTTTCTTATTAAAATAACTGTTTTCTTTGGTCAATAAAATTCCCAAAAATCATGCTATGCTCCTGATGTGATTATCTTTTTAGCATAAATTTTTCATTGCATTTTTAAATTCATTTATTAGTATTAAAAAATAAAAATAGTGTCTTTTTCTCTTCTTGAAATTCAAAAATTCATAAAAATTTGAATATTGCCTTAAAAATTCCCAAAAACAAAGAAGTTTTATTTTATTATCTCTTAATTTCTGTCCAATTTTCGTGCATTAATTCTTTTCAGAACTCAAAAAATTGAAAAACATCAAAAATCTTATAAAAATCACAGAAAATTCACAAAACTCCAAAAATCGTGATTTCAGTTCCTGTTTGTAGATATTTGCATACCGACCACTACGAAAGTGTAGTGGTTTAGAAAGCGAGCAGCAATCCGCAGCGAGCGGAGCGAGAAATGAGTTGTCCCCTAAGCCTATCTTCTTCTGCGAGACTCGAGATCTACTGATATCAAGAACTCAGCAAGCTGGAGTGGGTGAGGTCCGGCCGCCTATCGGTAAGGCAGTCGAAAAGCCTCCCGGCTCCCTTATGATTCACGCTTCCCAAACCCCCTAACCCCCCAGACCCCCCGCTCGGCTCTTCGGAATGGAGAGAGCCTCATGTACTATTTGCAGGAATAAAATTGTAGGAATAAAATGGAGATTGTTTCCTGGAGAGATGGCCAAGTGGTTGATAGCTCCGGTCTTGAAAATCGGTATAGTTTTAAAGAACTATCGAGGGTTCGAATCCCTCTCTCTCCTTTTACTTGTTGAATGTTTCTTTATTTGTTTGTTTGGCCTATCCCGTTTCCATAAAAAGGAATGGCCCGGCTAGGTGGGATGGGATAGCCGAGCCAGAACAAAAAAAAACAATAGATAAAGAAATCTCAATTAAGAGGGGTCATGGAAAGAACGAGTTCCAAATCACGATCGATTCCTTTTTCAAATCCTACTGCAGCTGTGCGAGCCCTTCCCGCATGCCATAACTGACCCACAAATAGGAAGAATCCTAGAACAAAATGAGAGGTAGCTAGCCAACTTCTAGGATAGACGTAATTGACTGCATTGATCTTGGTAGCTACGCCACCCACAGAATTTAAAGAACCTAAAGGAGCATGAGTCATATATTCCGCCGAACGTCGTTCTTGCCAAGGTTGTATATCTTTTTTCAACCTGCTCAAGTCCAAACCATTTGGACCCCTTAGAGGTTCCAACCAAGGAGCACGGAGATCCCAAAAACGCATAGTTTCCCCACCAAAAATGACCTCTCCGGTAGAAGAACGCATTAGGTATTTACCTAAACCAGTAGGCCCTTGAGCGGATCCTATGTTAGCCCCAAGACGTTGATCTCTAACTAGAAAAGTAAATGCTTGAGCTGAAGAAGCCTCTGGTCCGGTAGGCCCATAATTCACTAGGATAAGCAGTATTATTGAACTAGACGAAATTTTCATCATAAAAATAATTGCTAGGAGTTTTGGGCACTTAAAATATTTTTAAGTTACGAATTACTCCATGCTGTGCATTCTTTCTCATTTTTGCCATTGTTTGATTTTTAGAAAATACAAAAACATCTGAAAATTCTACAAAAATTCTAAAAAACATTTCAAAATCCTTAACACCCAAAAATATTTTCTCTGGATTTTTCTGATCATTTTGATATATCTGAAAAATACAAAAAGAATTTGGTGTGCGTATTTCTTATTTTGTGCATATTGTTCTTTATTTGAAATTTAAAAAAATGCAAAAATTAAAATCATTAAAAATTTGAAAATCAGAAAATAAAAAATTCAAAAATTAAAAATTTAAAAATGAAAAAGATAAAAAATCCACAAAAACCGAGGATAGATTGCCTTTAAGATTCCTGCTTTTTCTTTTCATTGATTTTTGATTTATTGAATAACCCTCAAGATTTATAGCCTCCCTGAGTTCGATCCTGTCCGTTATACATGTAAATAAGTTGCAAAACATTTCTCTTGATCCACATTATTCTTTGTAATATTTTGCTATGAGTGAAAAAAATTGTTTGTTTGATCCGGGATTTTTGGGGACAACGACACTTTCATATATCACTTAAACCAAACCTCGAAAAATTCTTGCCAAATAGTTAGACCTGCACATACGGCTATTAGAGATTTTAAGATTTTTGTTTGTGCGCGTAGAACCTAGGACCACACTTCACGTTAATTGAGACACACATTAGATCGTTCAACTTAGTCAAAATTTTAACTCAATTCTTTACGACTAATAGAATTGTCTGCTAGGTGCGGTTTTTGTCAGCTTGCATTCATTTAGAATAAATTTAAATTCTTGTATTGCATCCCACATGGAGATTGCGAGGAATCACTGTAAGTCTTCTATTTGAGCATACACATTGTTTCATGTGCATCGGCTTTTTCCAAATTTCTCCCTCCTATTTTGTCACGTAGTTTTTTATGGAAATCAGGACTGGACGGTAGACATGCATTTGTGACCATCTATTTTTTCAAGTGAACACCTCAATAAAATTGGGACTGCTAAACAAAGCCGACTAAGCTAACTCATAAAATCAAGAATTTTTGCAGGAGAGCAACCCGACCTTGGATTCATTTATTTGTCTGAGTGAGCGAGAGACGATACTTAAGGTTAGAGCCTAGCTCCAGAATCTTCGTTCAAACTACTGATTCTATAAAAATGATTATCTACTTCTCAGTGAGGAAATACGGGTAGCTGGTAAGTGATCCGGATTTCCTTAGCAGAGTGGGTGGTTTAAAGGAAACTGTGTAAGACTCCGTCCTTAAGTAACACGGGTAGCTGTTTTACGGTCCGTACTTACACCCATACTGGCTGAAAGTAGATGCAACTAGTCATTAGAATTTGGGCCAATATATAAGAAAATTTCCGTCACCTAACAGCTCACTAAATTTTTTCCAAGATTGAATTTATCACCAACTAAAATTGAAAAGATAATTTGCCAAACTCTTGCGGCTTCATTGTGTGAGTTGGTGAACATGGGGTTTGATTTGTATTTGCATTGGTGTGCGTGAACTGATCTCGAATATCAAAACCGCATACTTGTGCCATCACTCTCCTTGATTTAAAATTTCAGGTTTCTACTATTGAGTATCCCGTACACTTGAACATTTTCAACCAATATCTATCATGACAACTCATCCACCTTCTTCGAAGATGATGAGACATTTGTCCGAGTATCCATCAGATCTATACTATGAAAATGAATTCGTCTCGGTGAAACCAAAATTATCTAGTACCTCTTCTGTCAAGCATCATCCAACTTCCACTGTAGACTCTCACCCACAAATTTATCCAACCATCTCTAAAAATCCGATCTACTCTATGAATGACAATCCTTTATATTCTGATCACACAATCAACCCTTCATACCATGTAAATGTCAATCCATCATTCATGGGAGACTCTAACCATAGGATGAATACATTTGAATTTAACACTTCATCACATCTTCCACCTCCCCTAACCTTGACCACAAATGAGCAACTACCATCTTGGATTGACCCATTTCTCGTCGGAACTCATGAACCATTTGAAGATCAAATCACTTTTGAGACGAATGATCGGCCGAAACAACAACTCCAACTTACTTCAATCTCTCCTCATCATATTGTTGGAACATGTCAATACTTCACAAATCCACAATTCGATTTGACCATGGGGAATAAAATGGAACTCCGAACAGATCAAGATGATTGGCCCGCACCTGATAATCTTCCATCTTGGATTAACCGTTGAAAATCCCATCTTCAGATATGACATTCATA